>JBAIZL010000003.1:120911569-121001569 GCA_036971475.1 Prosapia bicincta
CGTGCCTCCTAGGATATCATATTTGAATTCTCATAGCCTAGGTTTATTTTTCTATGAGTGATCACATTAATGTAGCTGTACCTTACGATGCTTCAGTTTATGAGAAAGTCGCAATACGTGCTGAGAGTAAATACGATAACAGAGTTATGAGTAGTGAGTAAATAGTGTATTACAGCAGGATATTATTGTACCTACTTCGTTTTAATGGAACACTACAGTTTTATAATTTTCGTCTATTAGAGTACGCATGAGTTAATAGGATTTTTTTTAAATCAACAGAAATATGCTTTTTCAGATTTCTCCCTATGTTCCGCGTAAAAGTTTAATCAGTTATTATAGTTACTAATATAATTCAATAAATAACTGCTACGCTTCCATTAAACTTTATTAACTCTAGGTTATATTATTTATGCACAATTATACTTCTATCATCTAGATCATCAAATACATCGTCTGTAATAATGGTGTTTTAATGTCGTGCCTTTTACTAATATTGCTTAGAACTCTTAGAATCTATAAAACAGGACAATTTTCTCCCTTTTTCTTTACTACATTCATTTTACTTTTAATAGTTTAAATACTATAATAGAACCTCTATAATTCATCACCTTCTGTAATTCGTCACCGTATGCTTCACAGAAATAAACAAAGATCATCTGGACTGTCATTTAGTATAGGAACAAGAACTGTAGTACAGAAGAAAATAACAAAATTCAAAACTAAAATGTAAATAGTTATAATATAGTCTACCGCATTTTTTCTTATGAGGTACTGCAATTTTTTTTTTTTGTATTTCATGAAAATAAAGTAACATTGCTGTATACAATTACGAACTATACTGCAAGCTACTAGTGTTTTACAGAGTTAGTAATACAGTTCTCGAGATTTTCGGAATACATAAATAATTTATTTACAACGTTTTTTACTTTACGTACCTATTTACGTATTTATACGCTATTTTGACTCTCAACTTCATGCTAATTTCACAACTTCCGTAATTCGTCTTTTCTCGAATTCGTCTCCCCTCGATCCCAAACGTGTCGAATTAGAGAGGTTCTACTGTAGTTGACAAATTGACTCATACATTTATCTAAAAGTTAAAACGGCGATTCTTAAATTTTTAAAAATCTTCACACAGTTGCAAAAAGCTTACTTTCGAGTCAAGACTAAAATAATATCCGTAGAATTCCGTATTAAAAGTTTCCATCCCCTTTCCAACGCATCCAAATAGTCAGTTAAATACCAAGCCTTTTCTATTAGTCCACACTGCTGTAGGTCTTAATCAACGTATTGAACTTCCAACATTTTCATCACCTTGTTGTCTGCGTTCCATCTGTTCCCTTCAATTAGGAGGGACCTAATGCACACTGCAAATACAATGCTAGCTCTGTAAAAAGATAGGACTTTGTTATAATCTAAACTCAGAGCAAAGCCTATTGACAATAGCTGAACATTTACTCTTCAAGTTCAATTTTATCTTTTTCCCATATAATTCTAAATAAAACATCAATACAAAAAGTAGTGGTTTGGAAGTATTGCAACTTATACATATTGGTTAAAAATAACTCCAATTATCTCGTTCGATAAAACGTTACAAACATAACCCTTTATGAAATAATCCTTTACGAATAAATGCATCATGATGCACTATAACAATAATAAAACACATGTTCACAATTAGGATTAGATCGTTTTGTAGAAAATGGAAACGTAAAACTTTCTGAACCAAAAGTATTCATTTGTAAAGTTAAACACATGGTCACTGTTCCCTTTCGTGCGATAATAAACATTCAGTTTACGAAATGCCATAATGTCGAAATATCTGTGACGTCATTGTAACAATGAAACACATCTGCGATTATGTGCATACTTTATTAGTGCATTACCTTAAACGAGAATGAAAATAATAACACTAAACACTGGTTTTGTGAATAACACCATTAGATAGCCTGTCTTTGCAACCTAACGCTCTACTATCACTAAATTTTACATTTTTTTTCTTTTTTAAAAATTTTCACTCTTTTTTCCATACTTTTTTTGTATATGTTCCACACAGCTTGATAGCCAATCATATAAATGGAAATTATTCCATTATAAAGCTAAACTGTTTACTTAACAAAGCAGACTAGCATACTTGGTTGTTATTCTGGACTTTTCAGCTAGTAAAAAAATAATAATATTTGCATCTGTAAACCTACTTTTATGACGTATTGTATACGAAAATGTTTGTAATGAGTTGTTCTATCTTAAGAACCAAAAACATGCTTATGTTTATTTTTTTGCAATTGTAGTCAACTTAAAACTTTTAAAAATAAATGTTAATGAACTTTTATTTCTTATTTTATCATTTCTTGGGCTTCAATAATGCATCTACCAGCTAGCACTAATTATGAAAAGAATTTTTGTAATGTCGGTAAATTTTCATATGTTATGTACATGCATGTGCTACATGTTTTCTGTATAATTCTTATGGAACCTCTTGATTTCTGACCTATTAAGCTGATCCGTTTATGCGTCTTAGATAATTTTTGGTATCTATTTTTCGACATACAGATACCATATTTAGTATCCCACACATACACACACAGAAACACACACACACACACACACAAAGACAGAGAGGAGAATAACAAACAGCCAGGAGAGAAAGAGTTAGAGAAAATAATAATGAGAGGCAGAGACAGTTTGATATACTCGTATATACATATTACAATGTTAAATTTATAAATATTAATATAGAAAAAAATAATAATAATAATTACTAAACATTAACAGGAAGCAATACTTGCAAAAGTTGATTTAGTAAAAGCCGACAAAGAAATACATTAAACAAAAACAAACAAAAAAAGTTTGATACAAAAGTAGTTAAGGCAATAAACAATTGGTAAAGCCCTTAGAGAACTAGGGTAGAGTTTTTGTTAGGATTTAGAAAGTTGAAAGGGATGGGAGAGAACGACGGATGAGTCACGTACACTTTAAAAAAAAAATAACGTACGAATTTCAAATTTGATTGGTGGAAGCCAAGATCGATGTTTTTCATTGGGTAGAAAATGAACGAGAAGGGGAAATACGCGGTAAACAAATTCAAGTGCAGAAAAATTGTGCAATTGTTTTAAAAAAAACAAATTGTTTTAAAAAACAATTTAAATTGTTTTGAAATTGTTTTAAAAAATATATAAGTAACTTAATTATCGATAAATGTGGTGTTAAGAAGTTGGGGTATAGTTAAATTACTAAATTTATAATCACTGCATAATAAAGGTATCCTTGAGTCAGAGTACCAGATACCAATTGTGAGTGAAGTGTTACAAAAATCGTCGAAATAATGCCAAGGATTAACGGAACACAAAAAAAGGAAAGAACGTCACTGCACTTAAGTAAAAACTTTAATTAAGAACTAATTTAAAAAAATAAATTTCTGGTCAACAAAACAAATTTTCTAATATACAAGTAACTCTAAATTTCAAAGAAAATGTAATTTCATAAGGCAAGAACCTAAACACGCCCCAAAAGTTTTTAATTTATTAGCTGGTCAAATTTAAATAATAATAAATAAAATGAATGAAATAAATAACAGGATTTTTACCGTATAAGATTTTGGTTCGACAATATAGTCTGAAATAATTGTGTAATTAAATCTAGATTTAACATTTTTACTTTGTATTTAACGGGCAACAGTAATTAATAATGTTCTGGAATATTAAATAAATTGTTATAACTAAAAATTCTTGTATTTCTTTGTAAGGCCTACTCTAATTAGGTAGTTTGGTTGCCATCTTATAATGAAGAAGGAATCAAAATAATAAAAATAAAGGTAGGTCGTAGTGATAAGAAGTATAATTTACAATTATACAATATAAGAAAAATGTTTAATTAGAATTTTCAGTCGAACAATAGGTAAACTGGGGCCCAACACTTTAAACAATTAATTAATCAGCAACAATTAAATTCACAAATTTGAAATAACATAGATAAAGCCCAAGGGAAATTATGTTATAATATATATATATATATATATATATATATATATATATATATATATATAGATATATAGATAGATAGATAGATAGATAGATAGATAGATAGAGATAGAGAGAGAGAGAGAGAGAGAGAGAGAGAGAGACAGACAGACAGACAGACAGATAGACAGACAGATAGACAGAGAGTGAGAGAGAGTGAGTACGAGAGAAAGAGATAGATGGACAGAGAGTGAGAGAGAGTGAGTAAGAGAAAAAGAGATAGATGGACAGAGAGAGAGGGGGAGGGAGAGAGAGATACGGGTGTTGTTTATACAGAAAAACATTTTTTTCTGGTAAACGTTTTAAATAAAGTGAGTAAAGAAAATAGTTATTTTAACATCAACCAATACGGAGAGCAAATGCTTAAACTTTAAGGAAACTTTTACATAATTTTCTTTTTCCCCTCACCTTTTAGTACGTCTAGTCCATTTTTCAGCACATGTAGTCACGAATTAATGTCGTAATATCGGTAGTATAAGCTGATTTGGTTTTCCGATGTGTTGTTGTGTAACATTCCGATAATTTTCAGCTATTGTATTTGAAATTGAAATGCATTCCTGTGTTTTTGTTTGATTTATCTCTCAATCACAATACAATGTGAACTGCAATTGAATTCAAACACAGCACTCATCCACCAACAGTACGAAACTAGTGTATCTGTATGGGTGCTCTGTTTTGTGAAATTGCGCTAATGATTAATTAACCGACATTGTGTCAGACTAAATGCCGACAACCGCCTCCCCACGGAAGTTATTGTTCGGGTCCCAACGCGCAACAATAGCCTGTGTGGTTTTCAAAAAAGGCGCGCAGATAATTGAAGATTATTGCAACTGTTGAACAGGCAGATAGTGGAGATTGTTGAAACTTGTCGAAACAAATGTTGTTCTAAATAAAAAAACAGCATTATCAAATATCAAGTATCCCATAGCCTGATCGCCTTGTATACGTAAGAGACTCCAAATTTTAAATTCATTATTGTGTCACTGCACCAGATTATAAATAATGCCAGTAAATTTTACTATCAACGTTTATTTTACTCATATACCTGTACATAGCTATACAAATTGCAATCAGTTATTTAACACCTCTAAACGAATTAATAACTAAAGCCTTGTACATCAAGCTAAACAAATAATTAGTCTAACACAAGTCCGATCGTACTGACAAGGTGTTTAAGTGTGCCTTTTATGAAAATAGAGTAATATTGCTGCATATGAAACTACGAACTTTACTGCAGGCTACTAGTGTTTTGTAAGTCATGTTGAGCTTTTCGGCCCACATGAATAATATAAGTAAAACCTTAATTATAATAAACCCGCACACCCATTTACGTACTTATGTGCTATATTCATCCATAATTACATGTTATTTCACAACTTCGGTAACTAATCTTTTTCTCGAGTTTGTCACCCCCTCGGTCCCGAACGTAAAGATTTAGAGAGGTTCTTCTGAAATTACCAAACCGATGCTTAGATTTTAGTTAAACGTTAAAACATTGAATTTTTTGCACAAATTTGCATAAGGCTTACTTTCCAGTCATTGCTACCATAACTTCCGTCGAATTCTGTATTACGTTTTCTATCGCTTTGCCAACGCAATCAAATAGTTAAATACCAAGCATTTTCTATTATTCCTGACTGCTGTAAGACTTAATCAACGTATCGATCGTCCTTACCTAGCTGTCTACATTCCATCTTTGTTCTCTTCAATTAGAACCTTCCTAATGTACACTACAAATGCAAAACTAGCTCTGTATAAAGATCGCAAAATAATCAAAACTCAGTGCAAAAACCTGTTGATAAAGTCTATTCCTCTATGATTACTGTTCAAATTCGATTTTTTACTTTTCCTATATGATCCAAAAATATAACGTCGGTACAAGAAGTAAGAGGTTGGAAGTATTGCAACATATACATATTGGTTAAAAACTTATCAATTATTTAAAAGAGACACCCATTATCTTGTTCTATGTAACTTTACAAACATATTCCTTTATGAAACTCATTACCGCAAAATAATAACCAACGTAATGATACATTACATCACTATACCTATAATAAAACACATGCACATAATTAATATTGATTATATTGTAGAAAATGAAAACGTAAACTTTTTGAGCCGATAGTAATCGTTTGTAAAGTTACAGTAACACTTGTTCACTGTTGCTTTTCGTGGAATAATAAATATTCAGTTAAGGAAATGCCATATTGTCAAAATATCAGTGAAATCATTCTAACAATGCAAATATGTGCGAACGATATTTGTGTATTACATTTAACCAGAATTGAAATAATAATAATATTATTAATAATACTATTATTACTTATTGAATTTTTTAAAATATTTTCATTTTTACTCTGGAGCTGCTTATTATAAATCTTCAAATTTACAAATTGGTTAGAATAAGAATTGTTTGTACAGGCGTTCAGTAGTATTTACGCACTAAATAATAATTTTGAAAACACTTATCTAGATTTCTAAAAATTAAAGGATAAACAAATACTAACTTGGTCACTGGTACAAATTGAAATCACTTAGTAGCCGGAATTAAATTAGCTGTAGTCTAACTCATTCAGACTAGAATTCTTAGTTGCACATCGCAATACTCCAATAATAATAACTAGCTGACGTCATGAACATAGTAACAAATAGTCAAGACTCTACTCTCAGCCCCAGGTCAATTACTAAATAATTAGTTTACATAATAGATCAGTCTGTTTACATTCTGAATTGAGGTTATCCTCAGAAATAAAGCATATTTCTAATAGAATAAAGAAATATTAAAAAATATTTTTATTTTTCAATAGCAATATTTCTATAATATCCCATATTAAATAACCCCATAATGGTTGTAAGTATGTGAATACTGAAGCGTTTCGTAATATAACAATATTAAATTTTAATAATTAATATTATATAATATTTTTGAAATTATTACCTTGTTCTATTAATTAGAATACGTGTTACTTATTGCTCTATTATTCCTTAAATATTTTTCTCTTTTACTATTTTCTTATTAACTTAAGTGTACTTTTGAAATTCGAGTAAATTTCAGAAGCAAAAGTAGTATTTTCCCATTAGTTTTAAACTTTTAAGAAATGTTTAAAATGTATTCTCTAAAGGCATATAGAAAAACAAATTAAATTTTTACACATACCTTAATATTTAAAAACAATGTTCAAGATTAACAAAGTCAAGTACTTCAAAAACATATATATAACACTTTTGTCCTTTTACACTGTGAAACAATAACACACTACACTACACTAACAATTGGAGCGAGCGGGACCGCGTATCAGCCACTGCATGCAGCACGGAGACCACGCAATGACGCGCTCAACTCGAGTGGCTGGAGTTCCATCAGTCGCCGGCAGGTGTCGTTTTCCAACGACTGCGCACTGGTTTCATTGTTTATATATCTGAATTTGATTTCCGTAAGGGTTGAGGGTTAAGGGTTGCAACCCTTGTGTACGAGAGGTGCTTTGTAATGTTTTGTTTGAGATTACGTAACTTGAAATCGCAAGGGAGTAAGGAGTACGCGTTGATTCCTATTTGAACGATAGTTAAAAAACAATTTATTATTGTTTTAAAACTAAAATTATTATTAATACATGTTCCAATAAGATTTCGTTATGTTATTTTTACTTAATTGTAAACATTGTATTATTCAACTTTATAAGAAATTTCAAATCTATTAAGCGATTAAAATTAATTGCATAACTTTAAAAAAAGTTGTATAAGTTTATAAGATATCTATGCATAAGATCAGGCACTATAAATAAATTATTAATTTACGAAATGTTTTGATAATTCATATAAAATATGTTTGCAAAACGTAATAGGTTTTTCATATTTACTTTGAATGACAGATTTAAATAAGGGATGAAGTCAATAAAATACGAAAATAAAGAAAAACGCCTGAATATTATTGAAAATCTAGAAATATATACAAAGCTCAATGGATAAATACGAAAATAATAAGTGATCAGGTGCATAATTAATCGTATATAATGTTTAAAAATCTAAAATGGTTCCAAAATAAAAATAATACATGAAACAACAGGCTCAACATTGAATATGCGGAACCGGGATAAGGTAAATGTAAAATAGAACAAATAGGGGCGTAGTTAGTTAAGATATAACAGACGATTCCCATTCAGGGAAAAGTAGTTCATAAAAAGTTCTGGCTGATGAGGGATATCCGAAACTCGACAACGAATAATGTGACAATCCTAAGAACCGCAGCTAATTAGGATACTCAAATTAATAATATCCATCCTAGCGGAAAAGTAGAAGATTATCAAAATTAGATAGAAGTTATTGAATGTTTTCTTCTTTTTTAGTTTCAATGCGATCAGCCAGTATTACATTTATCTCCTACGTAGGATGGAAAAACAATTTGAAAATAGTTAGGATTAAGCTAGTGTAATAAAGCCACTTTAGATTATAAGAGGGTCATTACGTCACAAGTGAATAGTATATTACAGTGCGAACCACGTAACCGTGGACTTGGCCTTGAGAGATCGTATGAAATTTCTCGTGTACTACCACTTCTGAAAACATTTTACATATTCAGAATTGTCTATATATCTTTAGGCTCTGTACATATTTTAAGATTGTTTTTTGTTTTATAACGAAGCTAATTTATCATCGAATTTATCAATCATGTACCGTCTCATGTAAGTCAGTGTTTGACAGTCCTTATCATGTTTGTAGGAATGTATTTACACTAACCCTCTACTTCCCGTCTCGCCTACTGCAATCTCTCGAGGCCAGGAGCACGATTACGCGGTTCGTCTATAACTAAAACAGATCTACTGTCTATCTAACTTATAAAGAGGTGCTTTCCACCAGTATCTTCCTTTGCGCTAAGAAGAATAAACAATGGCAGATGAGGCCAGATAAGACTAAGAACAAGCCATAATGATTAGCTCGTTAAGAGAAACTTCGCTAACACAAAGGGAGTCTCTACCCCAAAGTATGCATGTTTTCTTCCTTTAATGGAAAGTATTACTAAAATAACGATATCAGAAAATGTTCGCTGTTTCACTTTTTTCAAGAAAATTTAATCTATTCAAGCATCATCATACTTCTTCCTTTTTTATCTATTCCAAATTCTCGAATGGATTGCACGAAGCTTATGCCAGATAAGAAAGCTATGAACACACAGAAAGGAAGTACAGTAAAATGTTCAGATAGTCTTATAAGTAGCCTATGTAAACTAAAAAATAAGGTTTTCTGGAATTATTCTTACACAAATTGGTTCTATAAACGTATTTTTGAGAAACTTGCAAAAATATAAAATAACTTTACCATTCAGGAGTGATTGCGTCACTGGCCAACAGTTCTCACGGGAGTTGGATATTATGTATAACAAATACGTTCAGGAGCCAAAAATAAAAATTCAATATTTTATAAATACATTTATGCTTTTAGTTATAAAATAATTAATTTAATTTAAGTAAGTTATTTCTGCTTTTAAATTAAATACAAACTAAACAATATTACGTTTTAAAAATTTTACTTTGTGTGAGAAAAACGTTGCTTTACTGAAGCATATTTATCATAGAGTGAATATGTTTACATTTTAGTATATAAAATATGTATAGGCTCGTGATAAAAGAAAAACATATTTTTTGCAAGTCTGCTTATTATATGCCAAACTGGAACTCGAAATTGTGGTTTAGTTGTTTATTGTTTACACACAAAAGAAAAAAAATACGAATGGTATAAAACAACTCTAGGAAAACGAACAATAGAAGGATCACAGAATTCGCAAAATCACGATAGCATAAAGCGGTCAACACTTCACAGCAAACCGAAGCCAAAACGTACCGATACGTCGTTACTTCGTTAGGGCAAACTATTAAATGACGTCATTAAATACTTTCCTGGAAAAACATTTACTCTTCAAAGGGTTAAAGCATGAATGGAGTAATTTTTATTAAGAAAGTAAAACATGAATTGGTTAAAATGTAATGAACATTATGATTGCAAAACTATCTGTTACAATAATACCTTATTATAGTTTTAGTAACAATATTGTATAAGCTATTATTGTAACAGATTCCCCTGAAGATTATTTCTTTATAATGTAAATTTTAAATAATGACTTAAACAAGTTAATTTGAGGTTAGGAGGTTTTAGTTGTTGAGCTAAATAGTTAGTGCTTATTTAAGAAATGTATATATACCATAGTTATTTTTTTATAAAAACAATGACCTATATATGCCCTATTATCTCACATATTATCGGATTAAACAACTGGCCTCAATTTTTGTCGGTCTTGAAACTTGTATGTCTGCGACATATAAATCAGATTCAACAATTGAAATCTAATAGGCAATTTCCAAGTGATTGTAAAAGCTATAGTAATCGCTACCAGTAAACCTTTCGTAAAAAAAATAATATTTACGGTATTGATACATTGAATTCCAGACACAAAGTAACTCCAAAGTAATTTCAGGCACAAAGTAACTCCAAAGTAATTCCAGACACAAAGTAACTCCAAAGAAATTCCAGAGACAAAGTAACTTCAAAGTAAATCCAGACACAAAGTGGCTCCAAAGTAATTCCAGACACAAAGTAACTCCAAAGTAACTCCAGACACAAAGTAACTCCAAAGTAATTCCAGACACAAAGTAACTCCAAAGTATTTCCAGACACAAAGTAACTCCAAAGAAATTCCAGAAACAAAGTAACTTCAAAGTAAATCCAGACACAAAGTGGTTCCAAAGTAATTCCAGACACAAAGTAACTCCAAAGTAATTCCAGACACAAAGTAACTCCAAAGTAATTCCAGACACAAAGTAACTCCAAAGTAATTCCAGACACAAAGTAACTCCAAAGAAATTCCAGAGACAAAGTAACTTCAAAGTAATTTCAGACACAAAGTAACTCCAAAGTAATTCCAGACACAAAGTAACTCCAAAGAAATTCCAGAGACAAAGTAACTCCAAAGTAATTCCAGACACAAAGTAACTCCAAAGAAATTCCAGAGACAAAGTAACTTCAAAGTAAATCCAGACACAAAGTGGCTCCAAAGTAATTCCAGACACAAAGTAACTCCAAAGTAATTCCAGACACAAAGTAACTCCAAAGTAATTCCAGACACAAAGTAACTCCAAAGTATTTCCAGACACAAAGTAACTCCAAAGAAATTCCAGAAACAAAGTAACTTCAAAGTAAATCCAGACACAATGTGGTTCCAAAGTAATTCCAGACACAAAGTAACTCCAAAGTAATTCCAGACACAAAGTAACTCCAAAGTAATTCCAGACACAAAGTAACTCCAAAGTAATTCCAGACACAAAGTAACTCCAAAGTCATTCCAGACACTGAAACGTTGTTTTGTATTACCGCCTAAATAGTCTAATTCGATAGTTTAATTTTATTTGTCACCGCGAGATACCGACAGCTGACCGATAGTGAAACCGCTGTACGGTTTGACATTTACGGTATAGTTTTAAGATGAAATAAGTGAGACGTTGAAAGAGTCTGAGACTAGCGACTCAAGATAGAACACATCTTCTGAGGACCAACGGACTGCATCGCGGCATGCTGCTTCTAGAGGGAACCAGTGAGAGATAACACTAGTCATTGTATCAACTCATAACAGGTAAAAGATCTATTAAATTGTCCTTTTTATATTTCTTAGTAATTTATATATTTGTTCGAACGCACTGTCTACGGTCCGTGGAGGATTTTAGTTCATTTAATTGTGTTAATTAAAATTAATATCGATGATCTCCCGTCTTAATAAATCCTCCAACGGCAGTGACGTTACAATATTTAGTGTTTTTCTTTTGTAATTTTTACTGAAATTAGAAAGAGGTGTTGTTGATATAAGCCTAAATATCGAAATTTCATTGAACTAGCATTTGTTCTCAATATCCAGACTTTCTTTAAAGTAGAGTAAATATAAATCTGTTTCAAAAACAGCAATCGCTTTCTTAAGTGAAATGTAATTGAAATACTTTCGTATTCTCAATTGTCAAAACGTAAAGTGATTCAATATATTTGTAAATGCAACTCTAAAACATAAAATAGCTTAACTTTGTAGAGATAATGTATAAATAGAGATTCTCTGCATAATAGCTTTGACTCTCTGAATCCTTGGAACGTCAATTAGGCTGGAATAGTTTAAATTTAAATTCATCAAACAGATTAAGTTTACAAAGGGAAAGATTTCCTGTAGATTCTTAGTAAACAGTAGACGTAGTTTACAATTAACAAACTGGAATGGGAAATATTTTCAGTTATGCAACTCCCTTTATGTATCAGTGTATCACAATATCATTCGTATTATAGTAACTCTAACTATATTAGAAAAAAATAATTTGTAAATGGAGTGCTATTCTTTCTGTAATTGTAAACTTTTGTGTTGTTGAAAATTTTGTAAATGTTTAAATAAATTATTATATTTAAAGATTTATCTAATTTCATGTCGTGATAAATATCAATTTGTTACTTTTACATTAGTCTTGGTTGTTAAATTGTCTTCGTAGGGAAAACTACGAACTGAAATAATAAAGCGGTTTTACTCCACGAGCGTAAAACGCTTGTAAAATAAACACGAATTTAATATAATTGCCTCGTCTTCCACGCGACAGGATCAATAAACAGTTCGTGATGAGGAGGTATTTACACTTTAGCGTGTATCTGATGCACAGTGAAATCAGTGCTGCGCGATGTGAGCAAACAATTTGGACGTGTTAGTAGATAGTTTGCCAATTAAAACACATAAACATCTTTATATAAACAAAATGTATAAACGTTTATCAAAACTGCAATTTTAGTGGTTGATTCAACAGTTACTTTAATTCGTGAATTATAATTACCTTGCTATTTTTTTGTATCATATTGTGGCATTACAAAGTTTTATTTATAAAAATTATTTTCTGTTAATATTTTTCTAATATTCCATAAGGTTCGTTACAAATATGATTTTTAGTTTTTCATTTTTATATCTTGCATAAGAATCATTACAAATATGATTTTTATTTGAATTAAAAAAATGAAACCACAATAAAAATCTCAAATTTACTACAAATACTTTGTGTACATTTCGATTACATGGTAATCACCTTCAGAAGTACTACTGCTTCAGGAGTAGACATTTTTGTATTGTGGTTAGTGGGTTTATTTATTTAGTTGAAATTAGTCCACATTGCAAAAAAAGGCTCATCACCTAAACGTTTAGTATCCGTCTTAAAACTGAGCTGTATTAAACATGTAAACTCTCCCCATCACCTGAACTTTCTGCATTAAACGTTCTGCACATGCGCTCTGTTTACATCACCTTAATGTTATATGTTCATCGCCTTAACGTTCCTTATCCGTCATATAACTGTATTGCATCCAATATGTAATCGCTCTTAACCCATCACCTGAACTTTCTGTATTAAACGTTCTATAAATGCGTTCTGTCCACTTCGTCTTCACGTTCTATACTCATACCTAAACGTTCCGTATCCGTCATATAACTGTATAGTATCCAACATGTAAACGCTCTTAACCCATCACCTGAATTTTCGGTATTCAACGTTCTATAAATGCGTTCTGTCCACTTCCTCTTCACGTTCTATACTCATACCTAAATGTTCCGTATCCGTCATGTAACTGTATTGTATCCAACATGTAAACGCTCTTAACCCATCACCTGAATTTTCGGTATTCAACGTTCTATAAATGCGTTCTGTCCACTTCCTCTTCACGTTCTATACTCATACCTAAATGTTCCGTATCCGTCATGTAACTGTATTGTATCCAACATGTAAACGCTCTTAACCCATCACCTGAATTTTCGGTATTCAACGTTCTATAAATGCGTTCTGTCCACTTCCTCTTCACGTTCTATACTCATACCTAAACGTTCCGTATCCGTCATGTAACTGTATTGTATCCAACATGTAAACGCTCTTAACCCATCACCTGAATTTTCGGTATTCAACGTTCTATAAATGCGTTCTGTCCACTTCCTCTTCACGTTCTATACTCATACCTAAATGTTCCGTATCCGTCATGTAACTGTATTGTATCCAACATGTAAACGCTCTTAACCCATCACCTGAATTTTCGGTATTCAACGTTCTATAAATGCGTTCTGTCCACTTCCTCTTCACGTTCTATACTCATACCTAAATGTTCCGTATCCGTCATGTAACTGTATTGTATCCAACATGTAAACGCTCTTAACCCATCACCTGAATTTTCGGTATTCAACGTTCTATAAATGCGTTCTGTCCACTTCCTCTTCACGTTCTATACTCATACCTAAATGTTCCGTATCCGTCATGTAACTGTATTGTATCCAACATGTAAACGCTCTTAACCCATCACCTGAATTTTCGGTATTCAACGTTCTATAAATGCGTTCTGTCCACTTCCTCTTCACGTTCTATTCTCATACCTAAATGTTCCGTATCCGTCATATAACTGTATTGGTATCCAATATGTAAACGCTCTTAACCCATCACCTGAATTTTCGGTATGCATTGTTCTATAAATGCGTTCTGTCCACTTCCTCTTCACGTTCTATACTCATACCTAAATGTTCCGTATCCGTCATATAACTGTATTGTATCCAACATGTAAACGCTCTTAACCCATCACCTGAATTTTCGGTATGCATTGTTCTATAAATGCGTTCTGTCCACTTCCTCTTCACGTTCTATACTCATACCTAAATGTTCCGTATCCGTCATATAACTGTATTGGTATCCAATATGTAAACGCTCTTAACCCATCACCTGAATTTTCGGTATGCATTGTTCTATAAATGCGTTCTGTCCACTTCCTCTTCACGTTCTATACTCATACCTAAATGTTCCGTATCCGTCATATAACTGTATTGTATCCAACATGTAAACGCTCTTAACCCATCACCTGAATTTTCGGTATTCAACGTTCTATAAATGCGTTCTGTCCACTTCCTCTTCACGTTCTATACTCATACCTAAATGTTCCGTATCCGTCATATAACTGTATTGGTATCCAATATGTAAACGCTCTTAACCAATCACCTGAACTTCCTGTATTTAAAGTTCTATAAATGCGTTCTGTACACTTCGCTTTCACGTTCTATACCTACCATGTACCTATATGTGCTTTCTCCATCACCAGAACCTTTTTGAACTCAACGCTCTTTAAATGCGTTCTGTATGTATCACCTAAATATTCTTCACCCATCACCTATATGTCCTGCGTAATAATATTTTGGCGTAACATTCTGCATAACGTAAGACCTCTCAGTTCCACATTTTGTCCATAAGTTTGAAGCTTATTCCATCGTGTAACGTATTTTAAACGTGAATATAAACCAGTAAATATATGCAAAAAATTGATTAAAAAGTTTCGGCGAGGTTTTATGTCAGAGCGACTGAAGTTGAATGTCTGGCATTACATAAAGTTTGAAAACAGGAAGTGATTGATTTACAATGGTTTAAGTTGTCAAACTTAGAATAAGTTGGCTGCTTGGCAACCCAGCCGCGACGTAAACATTCAACCTTTTTCGCTTCCCAAAAGTTTCCACTGGAAAAATACCGATAATTTGTTTTCCAACTTCTAAACTCCATTGAGATATATCAAGTTTGTCGTGAATAAAGTATTTCATAACAAGAGGAATGTCATAACACGAATTTTTTCAGTACTGCTATAATGTGGTACATTGTATTTAATTGTAAACTCGCATTATTGACAGCACAACGGTTTTCCTTCACGCACTATTTAAATTTAAATTTGGGCTTGAACACAAATATTTTTTATAATATTTACATTTAACATAGTAAACAATTACATACAAAAGAGGTAGTCATTGAAGAAAAAATAAAACTACCTTCAGGTAGTAATTAATATGAAATTTTCGAATAGAAGTAGAAATCAATTCTCTCTCCGAAAACTATTTGAATCTGTCGTAGAATATGTCTAGGATCATCCCAGATCTTTTTATTAAATTCGACAATGAAAGTTTTGGATCAGTATTTAAAACAAAATTACGATCTCAATGCACCCTTGGATGTAGTTGAAGGGTAATTAGCAAATTTATAATTCTCACAGAAAATGTGTAGGCCTGCGTCAATTAACAATCTTGGATTAAAACCGTTGTTAGATATCTTTAGTCCATGGAAAATATATATTTTGTGATAGATATCAGTTAATAGTGAGTTCTTATCAGTATGTCTTACTTTTTGCTATAAATGTTTAAGGTTCTTATAAAGAAAATTAAGTTTTATGTCTGTGAACAGTGGAGTATACTTTTCATTTTCTTGTTTATTCCGATTCCAAAAGATATCTTCACACTATTTATCGCATACATTATATAGGTCGTTTTGGATTTAGGATATTCTCTGTTTAATACATGAGCTTCCTTAACCGTGTTTTTTTTTGTTAACAATTCGCTATTGTCGCTAAAGAAACAAATCAGATAATCGGATGAGGATGTTACAAGTATGATTTCTTGGTACTTTGTCAAGAATTATAATTATTAGTCATAAATATAATTTTATTATATTCTGTAAATAGGTTGATGATGAAGAACATTGTGTAACAACAAAGACAAGAACACCGTCCATCTGTAAAGACTTTGTATGCGTATCCAGAATAGAGGAAGTATTGGTTGAGCGACTTCACGTTTATCTTGTTATAACAACTCGTGAGCATTTCTGCGATCTTACACATTGAGTTATACGGAGTACCTTATAATCACCCCAATTAATAATATGTGGTAAATTGAATAACTAATTTTCATAGTACAAACTATCATCGATAAAAGGTAAACTTGCTTTATGGTTTAGCACCAGATGAAAGTAATAATAAATACACAAAAACCTCATAACCACAAACTTTCTTTATTTTACTCTTTCGTACATTTCAGTTACAAAGTAACCTTCCTCAGAGGGATAACATACAAAGACTGATTAACGCTAGAAAAATACCTTATTTATAATCTACAGAACTAGCCACTCCCACTCCGACCGCCGCGGCTCCACCTGTTAAACAAGGCGTAGCCACGCCAATCGAGTGAAAGCAAGATATCTTTCGTCAATTTACTAAAATATAAATTAAAAATACAATAAATACATAATTAAAATTGTTTTTTGAAATTATAACCAACACAAAATTTAATATAAAAATCATAATCCTATTTAACAAATGAATATAAAATTGAATGAGGAATACGACCTCTATCAGAATTTAATAAATTCTCAGGTTTATATTTACTAATTTTTTAAACTTTCGAAACTATTTAACAACTTATTAGTTCTAACATTCTTAATTAACTTGACATTATTAACATCTAGATTGTGATTGGTCTCTAAAATATGGGCAGCAATACTAGACTTATCAGATCTTTGGTATTTAATATCCCTAATATGTTCCTTAAATCTAGTTATTGCTTTTCGTCTTGTCTGCCCAATATACATTTTATTACAATCCTTACAATTAACTTGGTAAATCCCTGATTTATCAAGTGTTTCTACTTTATCTTTTGCATTACCTAATAAATTTTTAAGGTTATTATGATTTATATACGCAATTCTCAATTTAACATTCTTAAAAATTCCCTCCAGCCCTTTGGTTAAAACTTTGTCAAAAGGTAAACTAATAAAACAGCTTTCTTCTTTAGTTTCCAAAGGCAATGTTGTTAATTTCTTCCGAAAAATCCTAATCTTTTGCTTTCTAAGGATATTATCAATAATTTTACGTTGATAACCATTAAATTCTGCTGTACTTTTAATATGTTCTAATTCAATATCAAAACGTATTTTACTCAAAGGAATATTAATCAACCTTTTAACTAAAGAATTGACAGCTGCAACTTAGTGTTGGTTACAATGGTTAGATTCGTTTGGAATAAATTTGTCATTGGATGTTGGCTTTCTATAAATATCTAAAACTATTTTATCTCTATTTCTAATACAATAAACATCAAGAAACGGTAAACGTTTATCTTTTTCAATTTCATAAGTAAATCTAATATTAGGATGTTCATCATTGATGATCCTTAGAAATGGATCTATTTGAAATTCTTTAATATTAAATATAGCGAAAATATCATCAACGTATCTTATCCAGACATGAGGAAAATATTTAAGTTTCTATTTCAATCCTAATTCAAAATGACTCATAAAGAGTTCTGCTAAAAAAGGTGATAGGCTGTTTCCCATTGTTGTACCATCTTTTTGTTTATAAAAATTATTATTAAATTGAAAAATAATTATTATTCATACAACAATTAGTTACTTTTACAAACTGGTCAACTCTTTCAATATCGACATCATTCTCAATTAAAAACTCTTTTAACAAATTTAAAGTTTCCGTTACCGGAATACTTGGAAACAGAGAACAAACATCAAAAGAAACTAAAATATCTTCATCTGTTAATCTAATACTCTTAACCTTCTCTACAAAATCAAGTGTATTTTTAACCGAAAATGATGCCAACTTACATTTTAAAAAAACTGAATTCTTTAACTAACGATTTAGATAACATATAGGTTGGTGAATCAATTCCCGATACAATTGGCCTCACGGCATCGCCTACTTTATGTATTTTTGGGAGACAGTACAACCTAGGTAAAACAGAATTAGAAACATGAAATTTAAAGACATCTTTCTTTGAAATGACTAAATTACATTCCTTAATAACGTTTACTGTTTCTTTAACAAATTTATTTAACGGATTTTTTGACAATTTATCATAAGGTCCCGTTTCTAACAAATTGTTAACTCTATTAATATAATATTCTTTTTTCACAACAACAACAGTGTTACTCTTATCAGCTTTGACGTAATAACAATCTTTTCCTTTTAACTGTTTATTAAACTTAACTCGTGGTTGAGTCCAGTAGACATCTTCTTTCTTCTTAGAACCTCCAAATTTTCTTCAATCTTGATTTTACAAGCCTTCCTAACATAGTTCTTGCTAGTTTCATTTAATGAAGATATACCACTTTCAACGTGTGCCACTAATTCTTCTAAGTTCTTTTTGATATTATTAGAAACGGAAAACTTTAACCCTTTACCTAACATGCACAACTCCTGGGAGAAAGCGATAACAGTTTCGTTTTTAATTAACTTAGAATTCTGATCAACGGTAGTACAACCTTTATAACCAACTGACACCTTTTTGGTTAAATCACTAAATTTACTATCTAAGGTTAGTTACTACAAGGTTAGGTCAAAAAACAATTTTAATTATGTATTTATTGTATTTTTAATTTATATTTTAGTAAGTTGACGTAAGATATCTTGCTTTCACTCGATGAGCGTGGCTACGCCTTGTTTAACAGGTGGGGTCGCGGCGGTCGGAGTGGGAGTGACTAGTTCTGTAGATTATAAATAAGGTATTTTTCTAGCGTTAATCAGTCTTTGTATGTTATCCCTCTGAGGATGGTTACTTTGTAACTGAAATGTACATAAGGGTAAAATAAAGAAAGTTTGTGGTTAAGAGGTTTTTGTGTATTTATTATTAAATTCAACCATATGTATATTCCTAATAAATAGTCCCAGATGAATAATATTGCTCTTTTACGTGTCTTGAATAAATATAAACTTTATCCTTCCCTTCCTAATATTACCGATTCCTTTAAACTCTTTATATTTTATTTGATATAATTTTAAGTCAACTATATTTTTGTGTTTTAGTTTACAGCCCTTCTTATTTGACGGAAATTCACAAAACATATTTTCTTTTAATTATTCTAGGAAACGGGTAAACAGCTGTATCTATCCCGTGTGAAACCAATCCTCTTTATTTGGAATCGTTAGGTCAGTCGATGTACCTGATTTTACTTATTTTTTTCTTTTATCTTTTTCTTATACAGGGGGGTGTAACGGATTGATACCTCCTTACAACCTCCATAGATAATGCGACTAAAGTTTCGGCCTTTGCAAGTGACGCAATTATATTTCCCATAAATCCTGTACCGGACGATTTTATAATAATTTTATGCAATCCTAACATCCTGCAGTTATTTATATGAAGCTATCGTCATGGTCAACCATTTTGCGGTGAATCGCAAGACGTTCGTAGAAAGTAAACTTTGAAAAGGTTAGAGTTGCTTTAAGTTTATTATGGCGCCTGACTTGTCATCGCCTTTTTTTCGTCACCTATATATACGCCTATTATATATAACCGTATTGTTTTTTTGTGTGTTTTGTAACTATCACTAAATAATTCGTTTTCTATTTATGTTCTTATTAATATAATATCATGCCTATTATTTCTTGTATTCTACTTTACAAAATGTTTTATGTAAAAAATATGTTCATAAAACTAATAGCTCGAAAGGTAGACCTATTTTACCAGCTCCAATAAAGCCTTTTTGATTGAAGACCATTATGTCTTCAGCTCTACGTAAATATATATATAGCCTTTTCTTTTTTGTTTTCCTTAACGTGGGATGTAAGGAGTAGCCATCTCTGTATGACTCCATTACTTCCTTCATACTTATATCTCTCCGATATTGTGTACAACTACTTTATGCCCCTAACTTAACACTAGTCCTAACTAAATTTACAATTATTTACAATTTTCGTAGATAATATTGACATTTATCTGAACCCACAAAATTATTATTTTTCAAATGTAATATACGAGTATGCTTAAGATTTTAGAACTATACATCTTTCATTTCGTTTACACACCTGATTATCTGCAGGAAAACGTTCTTAACATTTGCATACCCTTATATTATGTAAAACGATCCATTCAGATCTCAACTTTGTGCAGGTTTGAAAAACGCAACACCTGGAACGCGGCGCCGTAAAGCTTCGTGCGTGCGTGCAATGAGGCTTAGATCGGAAAATAATTGTACGTAAATAGTTATTTCTTGTCGCGTAGGAAAGGCTTTTTCAAATATTGCGTCATAAAATCGCCAACGTTTGTTTCCTTTTTGGATTAATGTTTCAAACTGCACCAGTGAAACGTAACAGAGGTGTCAATTACGTGTAAAAACAGTTTCAGTTTTGCGAATCGATTGACGTAGAGTTCTTCCTTCATTGATCCGTTTTTTGTAATTCAATCTATCAGTAGCCATGATATTTACTTCATTATACATAGTTAATAATCTATATTGGAGTTTTTATAATGTTCGTTATCCGATTACCTATTTAGGAGTATTAAAAAAAAACATTTACATTTAATCATTAAAAATAAATCTTATGGTTTTCATTAGTGACATTTAGTTTTTACTATACGCTTGATATCTCAAACACTTGAAAACAATGACGTAAAATGCAAAAATTAATGTTTCACTCCATATGGTAATTCATAATAACTTATTTACTATTCTACCCCCCCCCCTTCGGTAAATCAGCTATTTGGTGACCCGCTGATAAGTAGAAGAGCATCCGTGGAAGTGAGACCGTCGTATTCCTCGGCCAGGTCCAGGATTCTGCATTCCTGAAATTGTTGGGCGTTATGTGTTCATGACCACACAGCAGACACTCCGGAGACGGTAGCATATGAATGCGGTGGAGGTGTGCAGCAAGATAGACATGAACAGTCTTTATACTGAGCCCTGCTGCTTCTAACAGCTCTGCCAGGTTAAAGTCAATCATCCTCTCCGAGACAAAACTTACCCACCATTCTCTCGCCGAGAATTCCTTTAAATAATCTTGGTCATATTTTTTGGTGGTTATCTTTACTAGGAACTTGTAAAACTGGAGTATTCTCAGAGGGTTAGGCTAAGAGGGGGGGGGAGTTTTCCCCTGCTTGAATAGTTTGAAACTTGTATATTGTCAGTGATATTTACGTGGCTCGGGATACACTAAAAACTAGCTACCCGCCCGGCATTTATGAGATCATGTAGTTTTCCTCTGCAGTCTGTGGTTTATTTACAGTGAGACTGCGAGTTTCATGAGATATTCAGTATGGCGGACTTAGACTCAACAAGGGAACCATTTTTAACTGGTGCAGTCAGATACTCACGGTCAATTCAAGCATGTGTGGCGGCAACCTCCACGTCTTAATTGCTAAGGTGGGCCCTGACGGCCGAAATCCTTGGAAATAAGGGCAGTAGTGTGTAGCAGCCGTTTCTTCTGTTACAGACATTGATGGTCCATCAGTTTCTTTTTGTAGTTTCTATTTGTGTTTTAAGTAATTCTACGTGAACTGCCCCTTGCTTATAAATGAATAACTATACCTATGTTTTTACTTAAACTTTTATGACTTTTTTGTTTGGAGCTCATTTTTCCTTTCTACTCTTTGCTTCCAAAAATTATACAATATCAAGAGCACAGTGGTAAAATATAGTACAATGAAAAAAATTGGAAAGAACCCCAATACCACAAAAAAATATTTAAAAATAACAAATAAAACAAGTTACTTAAGATTAAACCCTTATGTACATTTCGATCACCATGTCATCATCATCAGAGGGTCTTATTACAAAATTACGATCTAGCAAACAAGAAGTTAGATCACTATAGTTTGTAACTTCTTGTTTGCTAGATTGTAATATTGTAATAAGACCCTCAGATGATGATGACATGGTCATCGAAATGTACATAAGGGTTTAATCTTAAGTAACTTGTTTTATTTGTTATTTTTTATTATTTTTGTGGTATTGGGGGTCTTTCCAATATTTTTCATTGTAGCTCTAGAATTTAGTTTATGGTAATATTTTTCAAACAATGACCCATCTCCAGTGACCCCCTTATGTAGGAATCCGCCATTTTGTAATACTATTATTCCATTTGGGAACATATTTTAACATGTTTCAACTTTTAATTCGTTGGCAGCAACTTTGACATGATTTTTCCGCAAACATTCAGTTTTAATTGTGTGAATTACTGGATAATATAGTTCTTTAGCTATCATGCGCACAGTTCTCACAGTAAGGACAACAGACCGTGTACGCGTTCCACGACGCTAAGAGGTAATAGCCGTCTCGCTCTTGAATCATCCTTGGCATCATCTAGGCACGTTTTAAATAGCTAATTTAGTTTCAAAAGGGATATTTGCTTTACATATTATCAGTAAATTCTTGAGAGTTGATGTTGAGTCGTTGCTCAGGGATTTTGTCAATCATTTTTCAAATAACTTATTAATCAAGCACAATAAAAAAACTTAACATTCCAAAAGCACAACAGTTTCCGAAAGCGAAACCGCTCAACTAGAAAGAAACTGGCAGCTCAACATTCATACGAATGCCGACTGCCCATTGACTCTCAGGTTGCACACAAGCTCATTAGAGAGCCATTCATTCCGTCGTTGCCGCCATATTGAATCGGTTCGCGTATTTATTGGACAAATCCCGTTATGTGATATCTGACTCTTGTAAGGAAGGTATAATATATTAAATCAAAGCTAATCTCAAATTTTAACAGTAACATTGGAACTCTAAGGAAAGAAATACCTAACAAATGCCTACCAGTAATTTCTATGTACTAAGAATTCACGGCTGGTCCAAGGAATATTGTTTACGGATATATACCGTGATCATCGGCTGGTTAAAAGTAAATTATATGTAGGTTTGAAGTATAACATAAATTATTCTTGGGGTACAAGGATATGCTGTGCAGAGATACATGGATCTCGTCGCGTCATCAAAGATGCTTTTAAAAGTAGACTTATTCTGCGACCTTGTCATACACAGGTGTCCTCTTGCTATTGCTTATCCTCTAAACCAATTAGCCTTCTGATATAAGTCCACAAAACCAACTGGAGCAAACAGCCTACCTGTTTATTTTTACATGTGACAGGTTTTTCTTTACAATTAAGAGAAAGTATAAGTTGTTGAACATAGTCCAAATAAAAGGTAAACTCCTGTAGAATCTTTAAATTTAATTTCGCCCCGTAAAAAGATATTTACGAGTTTGTGTGAGTATAAAATTTAACATTTCATTTTAATAATGGACGATCGTAATATAAATATTATCCATGAATTTTGAACACAATGCTATAACGTAAGTGTTGTTAACAAAGTCTTGAGTAAACATAATGTAAGTAACAACATTTCCTGTCGAATATCTAAAGTCGAAACATTATTACCGTAGAATGACAGAAAATCGATATCACTTACCAAAAGCATTCAAACCAGAACAAAGCCGTGAATAGAATTCATTAAAACAATCGATATTCCATTTACAAACAGAAAAGTGCATTTAGTTTTAGCGTTGCAGTAAAACCAATTTTGTGTTCGTTAATAAATTGGCCTAACATTTATTTTATTTAGTCGAGTTATATAATTAAAATACATCGTATATTGAATTTTATTTATTCATGTAACTACATAATAATTTCCAAATTATCGAAATAAGAGAATGATTTATGGACACTAATTACTTAAACTAATAAAATAAATGTCCTTATTATATTTCCCTTTGTTTTAAAAATGTAATTATATTTATTAGGCACAATAAATTCGAGCATGCGTTCTGTTTCGTGTAATTAGTTCATGCAAATTGAGTATATGACATATTTTTCTCGTACTTTTATTATTAACATCGAATGAGGTACATTTATCACTATGGATATTTTACCATTTACAGTAATTCAATATCAGAGCAGGAATAATTTGTTCTGGTTATTTATGGTTTTAAACAGTAATCCGATTTTTTTTAATTCCAATTTTAATTACATAAAGCAACGATATAAGCATAATCAATTTATATTCCATTTTTTATTATTTCAGTTTAGCTTTCTTTAATTTTGGGGCAAAACTCGTGTAGAGAACAAATAAAAGACATACACAAGACTCACAAATCTATGTGCCCTTAGGTAAAACAGCTGACTTGATAAAACTTTTGTTAGAAAATTCAGAATGTAGTAAATTAACATATTTCACTTATTAATTTATGTATGGTTCAAAATAGATTTCAGTTTAAAGGTAAATTTTACATCTAGAAGGCACCGCATTGCGTAACCCTCTATCAAGTTTTTTAGCCCACTTTTCATGAGGTATTTTGAAAATCATGCTAAAAAGGCCTTGGATTATTTCCCTAGAGTGTGGCTCAGATATGTGGATGACGTAGTTGCACTGTTTGACAATGAACAAAGCCTGGCCTAGTTTTGTAACACAATAAATGAAATTTTTGCAAGTATAAATTTACGGTTGAAATAGAAAAAGATGCGTGTTTGCCATTTTTAGATGTTCTTGTTTTAAGAATAAATATCACTTTAAGTTTCAACGTTTATAGAAAACCAACACTCACGAGCAGATATATCCCCAGTGATTCATTTCACAAAATATCCCACAAAAAGCAGTGTTCAATTCTATGGTGCATTGTTTAAATAGCGTTTATCAGAAGAAAAATATAAAAGTGAGCTGAATTAAATTTATAGTGTAACAAGGTTCAATAGATGCAGTGAAATACTTATTGACAAAATCCAAAAATAATGAAAAAAAGACAAAATGAGCAGTACGTTATTAAGAAATAAGAAGGAAAAAATGGGTAAAAATAACACACCATCCACCACTGTCTAATAAAAGAAGAAAATCTCTGGGGAAAATAGTAGGTTGAACGCGATAATTATCACAGCAACTAACCTGAAGAAGTTGTTAGGAAACCATAAAGACGCCATACCTAACGAAGAAAGGTCAGGAATCTACTGCCTGAAGTGTAGCAAGTGTCCTCTGGAATATATAGGCCAAACAAAATGAAATATTAAAACAGTTAAATATAACAGACCAGGAAAATCTGTGATAGTGAAACATTGTTTAGAGGAAAAGCACGAATTTATAGTCGAAGATGTAACCCTGTTAGAAAAACGTTGTTAAGTGTAGTGAATCGGATGCGTGGGAAACTTTGTACATTATTAGGAATAAAAATAATATATAATGATATAATAGAATAATAATAATAATAACATTTTAGGCCCTATTCAAAGTTCTATATTAATAAATTGATGTGTCACAAGAAATATTTTTTGTAACTTTTTGGTTAGAATCTGGAAATAATAATAAACTGAAATATTAATTATCTATTTTGTCTATATATAATTATGTTGTATGGTTAAAATAATGTATTGTTATTATTGAGTAGGGTTAATAATTGTTGTTTTGACAGGGGGACGTAGGAACGCCTACTTTAAAAATATGTAATTATAACCATACTCTCACCTTAGTTGTAAGTTAGAGTATGTAGTA
Organism: Prosapia bicincta; assembly: GCA_036971475.1. Lineage (NCBI taxonomy): Eukaryota > Metazoa > Arthropoda > Insecta > Hemiptera > Cercopidae > Prosapia > Prosapia bicincta. The sequence goes on from JBAIZL010000003.1 coordinate 120,937,689, forward strand.
GCAACATTCACTGATGATGATGATGACTGTGTCATTGAAACGCGTATGCGTAAATAAATGATTGATTGTGAGTCTTATGTATGTATTTTATTTGTTTTAACATAACCTCAAGCTAAGCTGAAAGAATAGTTGAATGCAGAGAGGTTTTAAGATGTTCAATGCCAAAGTAAAAAAAAATAATTTAATTATATTTTATTATAACGGCAAAAATATATATCACCTTATGTATATTGAAATATAAACCAGAAAAACTCTTGCAAGAACAGCTGTTCCATACATCAGTTGTTTTTATTTCTCGTATGGTCTGGCACTTTCTGTATTGTACACAGCTATCTACAAATATTAATATATATTGTTTACTGCATTATTCTATACTTCAATAAATTGTATCATAGGGATATCAATACAATGGTATGAATTCCATATACTCGTTCTGTTAGGGGTTAAAACACCTTTCAAAAACCAAACGTCAACGACTCTTTAATTCAATTTTTAACTAGATATTTTACAACTTCTATATAAATTTATGAAATAAATTTTTCATTTAAGATTATTTATTTTCGACTTTTTATATTTTTTCAATTCTTTTACCTTTTTTCTGGTTATGTACGATATAGAGTTTGAACCCAAATATGGCATATGTTTAAGCGATGATTTTAAATTTATTTTAACTTATGAATGTGCTCATGTATTAATAAAACTATACATGTATTTTCAATAATTATTTGGAATAAACTATGTGGAAATATTACTAAATAATGCTCTAGCATTAAAAAACTCTAGCCGCAAATATTTTTGTTATAACCTGAGGCACATTTCGGCTACAAAATTACCATCCTCAGAGGCATAAAAAAGACCTGTTCGTTATGGTTATGCGTCCGAGGCAAACCAAAGGTCTCTGAGGATGGTCATTTGTAACTTGAAATAATAAAATAAAGTAAAATTACTTGGGGCTAGATGATTTCTAGTATTACTTATTATATATTTCCATCCTTGTTATTATTAGCCTTATAAAAACACGAATAATAATTTTCACAGAATAATAAATAATCTATTAAAATTATTCTCTAAATAAATTGTAATAAAACCATTATAACGAAATGCTAAACTAAAACGCTAATTTTAACGCTAGCAAATAAATAAGTAGATCAGAAGCATTCAACAGTTTTATTCTCCTGATGAAGTGAACCACTGGGTTCTTTGTATTTTCCAACTCTTTGTAAATCCAACTCTTGAATTTTTCAAATTAAAATTAAACAGGTTTTAACGTCCTTATAAAGTTTAATGTTTTATTAATTGAAGAGTTGTTAAATCCTTTAGTTTAAACTGAATAAATGTAATTTGAAATATTTAATTTGCATATGAATATTCATATTGTGGTGCCAAATATCAGGTTAGTTATATATAGAATAAATTATATTAATATTAATACCTTGAAAATTGATTCAAATAGTCACATTTTATCAACCAGTAAAAATATTCAAATATATTCGCCTCTGGAACTGTTCTGACAAAACAAGGGAATAATTCCTGCGTTTCCTATTGCCACTCCACGCCCTAGACAGACAGACGGGGTGAACTTTAGACTTTATGCACAGAACCAAAGTCTGTCGGTTATAAGGAAGAGGCGATAAATCTCTGGTGTCAGAAAGTTAATACGCATGTTTTAGACTCTGGAATCCTAACAAAGATTTATTGTACAACAAATGTGTTTTGTTCTCTTGAACGACATTTTCTTAAGAACTCTCTTTGGTGGAACGAAATTTATTTTTATAATTCTAGTTGTGACAAAAGATATATATATATATATATATATATATATATATATATATATATATATATATATCACTTTCACTATATGTACTTAAACAAGAATTTTACTTGGTATCTACTTGATAAGTGAATACAAGAAAACAGTGTTGCAAAGCTAAATCAATAAATAAATATAAATAAATATATATATATATATATATATATATATATATATATTAAAAAACATATCTATGTATAGCCTATAGGCTTATACATGGGCACACATGAAATACTTAATTATACTTATATGGGTATTATATATATACTTATATATGGGTATTATGAAATACTTAGAATACTTAATTTGTTGGGATAAAAGTTAGAAAAATATTATTGTGGGAGGGGAAATATTATTATGGGAAGAAAAATATTAAAATAAAAAGGGAAATATTACTATGGAAAGGGAAATATTAATATGGGAAGGGAATTATTATTATGGGAAGAAGAATATCATTATGGAAAGAGAAATATTATTATGGGAAGAGAAATATTATTATGGGTAGAGAAATATTATTCATTTCATAATACGCTAAATTGATATTTATAAATGAAACATATGACATAAGAATGTCGCCTAGGTTGTTTATGGATATTTTAAACAATATTCCGCCCAAATGTTTTAGGAATCGGCGCTGAAAAATTTAATTTTTCCACATGGAAGCAGATTTGTTTGGAAGCTGTTGGTCATTTGCTCTGTGACTGTACGGACGCTGAGTGTGTAATGGAATTCTTTGTATTTTCTCTATTTTTAGAGCGCCGACATGAGAAAGCTTAGAAAATACTTTAGTTTGTATCTATTTGTCACTCAGTGATATGTGTTTGCAGGTAGTGTCTTAGTGCTTATAACATGGCCTGTTGGGGGGGGGGTGGTTTTGGTACTGGTTGTAATTATTTCAAATGTTAGTTTATCACGTAAAACTGTGTTTCATATTAATAATTTACTACCATCAACTTTTATTCATATGTCATATTTATTAAATATATCAACTCAAATCATTTATACTTTTTTTGAACACTAAATTTTAGTGTATGGTTTTCAGATTCATAATAAATAGTAGGGCCTAACAGGATCATAGGATGTTATTTCATTGATTTATTTCACACTTCCTTACTGAAGAGTATTTTTATAGGACTGATAGAAGTGCGAGCCTCTTATGAAGCTCATATATACATGTATATATGTACAGTGAATAAAAAATATTTAAATAGTGTACTTCTTCTGGTTATATTTTACTTGTGAAACAATATTTTACGTTTTCAAAATTTGACCAACGTTTTAGCACTAGAGATGTTTTCAAAGCTCTGTATTTTTTATAAACTGGTCAAGAACAATACTTTTAGCGTTCGTGAAGTGAACTCTCTCCCTCCTCTCTCCCCCTCTCTCCCCCTCTCTCCCCTCTCTCCCCCTCTCCCCCTCTCTCCCCCTCTCCCCCTCTCTCCCCCTCTCCTTCCTCTCCCCCTCTCTCTCCCTCTCTCTCTCTCTACTAAATGTTATGCGATGTTCAACAGACTTTTAATAGAGATAAATTAACTGATCATAGATTTATTTTCCCATATAAGAATACTTTGTTTTGATTTTATCATATGCTAAATCCTTAGAGAAAGTATAAGGACTACAGAAAAGTAGTGCATTTATAGATTGACGAAAGGAGAATCCAAGTTCAAGAAAATGGTCGTACATACGGTCTACAGAGCTACGTTTTTAGAAAGAACTGTAAATAAAGAGTGGAACACCTGGTAATACGTAACCTGGTCCTACTTGTCATGCGTAGCTCTAGGAAAGTGAATAAATATGTAGAGCCTGGTTAGATATCGTCCCATAAGAGGGTCACCAGCCCCGGTCTATCAGTATGGCATTGAGACGATGTCATACAGCCTGGTGTCACTGATAGTAGCACAGAGGCGGGGCCTCGACTTTGAGGTTTTACTCATGTGGACGTGATTGCATATGGCGCAACAGTTTCTTCCTAACATTTTATTTTGTTCTTTATGCCTCAAGAGATTACGGGTGGATGCCTAGAACGTTTTTCTTTACAATATTTCGCACATTACGTAAATTCAGGTTCCCTTAATAACAACTATATATATATATATATATATATATATATATATATATATATATATATATATATATATATATATTTAACAACGGGTAGTTGGAAAAACCAAAAAGTAATGGCAAAAACTCTTCTACGTGTATTTGCTATCATAATCACATTGCTCCAACAATATTAGCTTCTAGAGGACACATTGAGTCTGTTACTACAATGGTAATCATAGATCGGTAAAATTCCTCGCTCTTTTAAAATACAGGGTGGTTTGATCTTATAATTAACGTCCATTTCAATTAGTCTCCAAATGATTCATAAAGTGAGTTATATTTATCATACAAGATACAAAATGAAGTTATTAACCTCATGGGCGAACATGTTTGAAAGAATACAATTGATTACTCCAAGAGAGCCAAAAACTTGAGTCATATGTTTGTTTTCACGCCGTACGTATCACACCACGAACAAGTGTGTCTCAAGTTATTGGATTTGCAGAAATGCGGCGAATCAGAGACTGTTTCCTAAAATTTCGAATAAATTGACAATAAAAACTGAGGAAATTATGTCAGTCATTGAGGACAAATTGTATAAAAAAGGTTTGAATTTTCCATATGTCAAGGTCAGACTTACAATAATCAAACGAAAATGACTGAAGTCGGCTTGACGCAGAAAAGAGGTTTGATACAAGCAAATAATCAATATTTGTTACTTGTGGTAATCATTCACTAATTTTCTCTACAGTTCATACTGCACATGTTATTTCAATAGAGTCACATTTACCTAAACTAATGAGGGCAAATTCATTTTTAAATTACGACTTACTGTTGGATGTTCTCTATGAACTTGTACGAATAACGATAGAGGATCATTTTACTACTAAATGGAATTAAATAGCAGAAGCTATAAAGATCCTATCGTGTTAGTCAGATAATGTAAGAAGTGCCTTAGAGAATATGAGAGTTGCTCATTCAAAAGCCTATGACACGAAACAAGACAAATCGTTGTTGATGATTATATTTGAAATATTTTTTTTAAAACCACAGATTGAAAACGCTCAGAAGTTCTTTCAAATAAAAGATATTCCGCTTGCCTGTTGATACATTCCGCAAGGAAAACTCAGAGAGACAACCTTTTCCTGAAGTTGCTTACAAACGTGAGAGAGAGGTAAGTACCTGCACAACGAAGAGCAAGGAAAAATTGAAAGCTGTAAGTAGAAGATGTCGGTTATGCATTGAAAGACAAGTTGAAAAAAAATTAATAGATATCGTATACAAACTCAGCGTTAGAAAAGATATTAACACATTATGAAAGAGAAGCTTGCGTTTTGGTTTCCTCTGTAATTCTGAATATTACTTGGATCTAACTACTACAAATGATAAGAGGTAGATGTGCTGAAAAAGAGATTGTAACTACGTGTGCATAGAGTTTAACAGGCGAGGAGTTGTTTAGATAGATAAAATGCAATGGATTTTTATTAAACATGATCAATTAACAATGAAGAAAGTCTTGACTTGAATATATCTAAGATTACTACTGTACATGTTCTGGTCTATACGTCAATAAAATATTGATTACTCTTTAAAACTTAAAACAAAGACCATTAATTCATTAATATATAAGAATTGTAGAGTGAAGCTATCGTTTTACCATGCAATACATTTCTATGTATGCATCATGTGTGCGTAAATTTAGATTAGGTTAAATTAAGCTAGGTTAGGTTAGGTTAAAGGGATTGTTAGCATCACCTACCATCTAATTTCGCATTGCCTTAATCTACAACCCGTAATTTGTTGTTGTTGCCTTTTCTACCTATAAATATCAATTTTAAAAGATAATATTTTATATACATAAATATTTGCAATATTTTTCTAAAGTAACAAAACTATGCCACAATACAATAACAACGAATAATAGCATGACACTGAAACACACTATATATCCCATTGAAGTTATTGTATTTCAGGCTTTAGGAATTGTTTCAACCAAAGTTCTGTGTAATCAATTCAAAACCGTTCATCTACGTTATCAACACATGCATACGGTTCTTTTAATCAGATATTCTCATGCTGCCGAAGCTTGTTTTTCCTAATTAATGTTCACAAAGTAGCCTTTGCTCCGGCGTTTGCCCTTATCTGCAACCCATACCCTCGTGTACACCCTTATCTACAACCCCCAGCGCTAATGACCACGTTAAATTTAAGTTTTTATGAGATCGTTAAAATTGCAAAAGTTCGCTATTTAGTCAGCACCGTAAAAGTATAAACCTAGAAGCAGGAGTATGGTAGTAAAATGTGATGTGTAGTATATATTCTTTGTTTATTTATTTCATTTGTATAATTTTCATTAGTGCCATTCTTAGGTTTATATATATTTTACTCCTTAACCAAAATTCGGAATAAAGTTCAGTCAAATTCAGAGATATTACAGCAAATTATGTAAAGAATTAGTTTTCCTTTTTGGGTTAGGAGACTGGGAGTATTATACACTGCAGGGTTTTTCCACTGTCACTCAGCAGGGAACAACTAGGCCTGGCGACCACACTGTAGATGTTATCACTTTTTATACATGAACAGTGTATTTGTGGTCAACCAAGACAGAAGAAATACACCTCCATTAATTAAACCTCAGGTAAATGAATATTAAATATATTTTAATATTACATATATATTGTAAATTAACTCATGTTGAAATATGTTAGCATAGTTAATAATGATTAAACATCAAGTAATTCAGCACTTGTGGTGTGACACAGCTTGAGAATAGTAGGGATTGTAAATCTATTGGGAATAGACTACCATGTCAGGTTAGTGGGAACTTCTTTTGGAAATGAGCCTCTAAAATTAGGCTGGGAACTCCAAAATGAGATCTAAAAGACACTATTCTGTGCGGTTCTCAAAGTAGACGTTACTGGAGAAATATGTACATTTTAAGACTACGTGAGTGGAAAAATATAAAAGACTGTTGATTGGCTATAAAAACAGAATAAAAATAAACGATGATTGGTTGAAATAAGAAAAGGAAAATCATTGGTGGTCAAGACAGTGGGAAAAAGAACGCCATGAGAAACGATGTGTCTTCAAAAATCGAGTAAAGAGACAGTCAAGAGTTCAGATGGTGGTGAAATAGGGAATTTGTGGAAAGTTACAAACTTTTGAAATGAGAAAACGTACCAGAAGGAAAACGTACATCCCTCATTTTGGAAACCAAGTGGACCATAACGACCTCGAGACAATAGTTGAGAATGCTGAGAATCATACTCTAATTAACTAAATTAAATGTATTAAAATTTATAATCTTTAAAGTTCTATTCATTATGTGATCGGTGAGTATTTTGTTAACGCTCGAAATCCTATAATCTTCTACTAAATTAGATCAGATTTGGATCCCTCAAATATTATTAATAAAAATAAACGAGGTGAACTGTAATTAAGTATTGGAATTACGAACCACCGAAATAACTTAATCTTTTTTTGAAATAGTTTATTTAGTTATTCTTAAACCATGAGAAAGAATATCATTGAGAATTCAGAATTTATCATATAAAAACAATATTAAAAATACACTTATTGAGGAGCAAGTATGAAGAAAGCCTAAACCTAATAATAATTTTAGCGTATTCAATGAAATCTAAAGAATAAAAGACTAAAATAAATACAGATTATTGAAGATTAATTAATCAAGCAGATGAGATAAGAATAACTAATATTTTAATCATAGTATGATTATATGAACAGTCCAGAAGTAGTCTTATAACTATAAGTTACTTTGAAAATTTTGATAATGCTGATACTGCCAATCAGTGAGAAGCTTCAATGTATTAGGAAAAATAAAATAAAACTTCTATGTATCATTTTCAATATATGTGCTTAAACAAGAATCTTACTTGGTATTTATGCGAGTTAACTTTCAAAGACTGATTTTGTCTCCATCGTCGGGCACCACAGTCTACTACAACCCCCGGTCAGTGCCCGACGATTGAGACAAGACCAGTCTTTGAAAGTTCACTCGCATAAATACCAAGTAAGATTTTTGTTTAAGTACATATAGTGAAAGTGATAAGTGAATACAAGAAAACAGTGTTGCAAAGCTACATATATATATATATATAAAATTAAATATATATGTATGTATTTATATATTTATTTTTAAAGGATAATTAAACCTAAATTGAATAAATTCAGACAGTTTTTATTACTGAATTCGTTGACCGTGAATAACTGTGACCAAGTACTTACAGGTTAGTATATCCCAAATATGGTATTAGAAATTCCAAGTATAGGTCAAGAATCACCCAATTATACTACTCGATTGAGATATAACATTTCTAAAAGAGTAGACTTTTTCCTTTCAACTTTCAAATGCGGTTTACAACTTTTCGTTACTCATAATTCATAATTCACATTGAGTATTTCCATACCCATATATTTCTTTTAGTTTTCTATTATATTTAAGGAACTAAATTTTTTAAAATATTAATTTTGTTCCCTGAATCAGTTAATTGCCTGTTACAAATGCAAGGGCCGACCTCTTATGTTCATGCTGTTAGATATATTAATTATATTTCTATCACACATGTAAGCGATCTTCCGGATAACAAGTGATATAGGTAAGTAATTCCTACTAAGGTTGACTATGACAAATATATTTTAGTTACTTTTATTTCACAGTTACAAATAATATAAATATGTATATACATGTGATAGAATCACAATACTAAGTGGCAAAATAGAAAACGAGTTTCCTTGCAATTTTTCATATTCCTCGCCATACAGTATATTGTGTTGGACTATTATGTCTAATTCATAAAGCTGATGGTGATCTATAACTTCTCATTTTATCCACGTTTTTCAACGCTTCACTATTCCAAGGAAAGGCTTCTCTATTATCTTCAAATACGTCTTAAGCTGGTTGATATCTAGCTATCAGAAAGTTGCCTTAATGCCAAAGTGCTGGATTACAAACATGTTCGAATCCGACCATGATGTCAAGTTATTTTAATTAATAAATATATACTTCAGAAAAAACTGTATTCACATTAAATATCATAGGCTATAAGTTTGAAAAAATGTATTTGAACTTGATTGGATGAATAAAAACGTGTTTTATTAAAGACTGGTATTAAGTACAAGAAATATATGAAGATAGTGTGAACTAATAGAAGGAATTTCAAAAGATGTCAATTTCATGTATATCATATTTTGACATCATTTAAAGTGTTGTCTACATAAGGTTTTTCACTCAAAATATCTGACAACTCTAGGTACTTCATATTATAGTGATCATAAATAAATTGATTCAATTCCTTTGCCTATTTAATTTGTCTGTTTGTTATAAATCAGTGTTTCACAACCTGGGTGGTGATCGCCCTCAAGTGGGCGATTTAGGTTATCAGGGGGCAATAAATAGGTGGTTTGCGATGAGTATTCAAAAGAGAAAATTCAAATATTCGAACAAGTTATAAATTCCGAAATGGGTTCTAGATCCATCATCGTTTGAAGCAGTGAATAAGCTTGATAACTCTTTGCAGACGGAATGTATAGATTTAAGGTATTACTGTAGGGCTAAAACCATTTCCAAGCAAAGCGGTTACGAATTACCTTATGGACAACTGTGGGGGAAAAACTGAACCACTTCTCATCTGGTTCTCGTCAACATATTTAGTTGAAAAGGGATTTCGTTATGTTGTGTCACAAAACAAAGAAATATTTTGTTCAATAATGTAACTTACATTTTTCAGTCACATGTGTTTTAAAAAGTGAAACATGTTCCCCTTTTGCTATCTTATTTAATTGTTTCACTTTTTTACTCTTTTATAAAATGAGTGAACAAATTACATTACTTATTTTAATACTGTTCTATATAAAGATGACCTGATAAAACTACTTTGGTTTTTCTTATATATAGTTGTAAATTGTTTAAAATAATAAAACTGCTATATTATTTACATTGCTTCTAAGGCATACAATGAAAACGACGAGGGCAAGATAGGTGCTATTCAACTTCCATAAAGGGCCAATGAGGAATAAAAGGTTGGGTCCACTATTATAAATTATTTCCAAAAGGGGCATTATATATTCAGGCTTAGGGACAGAACCAGTAATTACCCTTCCACCAGCAGGGGAACATAAATTATCATTTTTTAACTACCTATAAACGTATCTTGGAACGCTTAACGTAATCTAAACATTTTTTATATTTTCAATAAAACAGAAACCATTCATATAGGCCTACATTTAGGAAATCAGTATTTATAATTTTTTCAAAAACCTTATGGTCAAAACGCAAGGGCTACGTCCGCATTAAATTTTAACTTTTGTGAGTGTAGTTTCAGTCGCCAGAGGTGTAATGTACCGCTGACTGATTTGCTTTATTATTTATACACTATAGGCAAATGAACTTTCTTGTATTTTAGTCGCCATTTACTATAAGTTAAGATATAAATAGGTATCACACAGCTATAATTATTCCAACAACTTACCCGGGAAAGTTTGAAATTTTTAGAAATACTGTAAAATATTACTTACTTCACGGTAATGTAACTATTATTTAAAAAATATTATTTTGATAATACTATTTTAAATCTAAATGTTTTTTGAGAAATAAGTTTACCAAAGCAAGCTACCCATTTTTTTCGTCGCTTGCATTCTTTTGTAGTGCTTTTCGCTTTCCCATCGCAATTTTCCGTTTTTGAAGCAAGGCTTGATACCATTATTCAAGTATGTTTGTGTATTTTCTTCTTTTCATTAATTTTTTATCTAGCATTATTTATGATATAGTGCGGTAACAACTTAGGGTTGTGTAACAGAGGTTTCAATGACAACCAGATGGAGGCAAAAGACAAATTGATAAAGGTCTTTGAGAAATGCATTACTAGCTATGGGAAAGTTGACTCAGTGCCAAAGCACGATATACTTCGAACACGATGATACTCAGTTCGAATCCGGTCTAGAACCCCAAATTTTTATAATTTAAGTTAATTGTTAAATAAATATTGGGAAAAACTGTATTTACATCGATTGTCATCCAATATAGGTTAAACAAAATGAATTTGAACATCATTGGATGAATAGAAATATATTCTATTCTCGATTGAAAATTTCTACATGATGTATATAAGGAGAGTGTGAGGTAATACAAGGAATTTACAAAGGCTTCAAAGTGTCCGATAATGTTAGGTTAAGTTTTACTATGAAAAAAATATAAAAATATTTTCTTAATATATAAGACTAATGTCGAGTAACTGTCTTCTTGTATCATCTGTGCTGAAAACATCCCGCGAACACGTATTGTACATGTGTTACTGCACCGAATCAAGGTTTAGGTCATTTCACAAATAAAGGCGCTACATTGTACTAGGAAACTGCATGTATTATTTTACTTACATACAAACCTACTCTGATAAAGGATATTGATATGTTGTAATATAACTATATTTTAATGAAATTTAATCATATTGCACAGTTTTATAAAAGATTCCTTGAGAGGTTAAAGATGTGTGTGTTTTTATTGTGGCGTAATTTTTGAAAACTTTCGAAAGTGTCCATGTTTTCAACCCAGCGTCAACGACAGATTATATTATTATCCTCATCTTAAGGACTTTTTATATCAGTATTTAAAATGTTTATGTAATATTATTCACACGAAAGTAACAGATAAACACGTTTTTATAACAAATATTTTACACGAAATACATAAATACACTTTGTGTTCATATTTCCTTCAAATACAGGGTGCGGCAGCATAACTTCCTTTTTTTAAATGCTCGCCATTCAGTTAGTTGATGTCATATGTGGTTTCGTTCAATAGGAGGTACAGTAAAGTTTTCTCCTGACACGTTTTAATCGCCATCATGCGTTGGAATAGTGAGGAGTGTGCCTTTGCCATTGAGGCCTACTTTTCAAGCGGATGTTCGGTTATTGCAACACAGCGTGCATTTCGGAATCGCTTTAATTTAGCCCCGTTGGCTCCCGTCCCAAACGGCAAATCAATTGTTACATGGGTCACTACATTCAGACAAACTGCAAGTGCGACAAAACGAAGAACTGGAGTCCCTGAGAACATTGAAGCAGTAAGAGCGTCAATGTTGCGATCACCATGGCGATCTGCAGCAAACACGCATCTGCCCTTGGACTATCCGATCGTTCAGTGAGAAGAATTCTTTGTGATGATCTTCATTTTCATCCCTATAACATGGCGATAGTGCAGGAACTTTCAGAAAGTGACTTCAATTCTCGGATGAACGCGTGTGAGCTTCTTCTTGATGTCGTTCCCGAGGGTGCTATTGTTTTTTTTAGCGATGAAGCCCATTTTCATTTGTGTGGGTCGGTTAACAAACAAAACATGCGCTACTGGGCTGACATTGCCAACATAACACCTGCTACGCTAACAAGAGTCATGACAAACGCCAGAAATCGGTTTACGCAATGTATGGAGAATGAGGGACGTCACCTACATATTTGATCTTTAAAACAATGTAAATAAAAACTCTAGACATGTACCTACATTATAAAAAATAAATAAATATTTTTAGATGCATACAATAGTTTTTATTAAGTTTTCAAAAAAGGAAGTTATGCTGCCGCACCCTGTATTTCAAAGTTTGAATACATTCTAATTATAGTGACTGTGAAAAAAACTTTAAAAAGCTAATTGGAGTGTGAATATAGTACAAAACACTTTTACCTCAGTTCCCGTTGATTGTCTTCGTAGACGAAATATTTTCTATTTAATTAGGATTTACAGTAAATAAATCAATTTGCAATACATGGTTTACTTGTTCATCATTAGCAAACGTAAATATTAACTGCTAATAGTCTGATAAAATATGCTCAGTTATATTGCCTTTACTGTGTAGATTTACACAAATAACTGTATACAACAAAATAGGTTACTAGTTACAAATAACGGTTAATCGCCAATAAAGATATAAAGGCTAATTACGATTAACGGCAAATAATAATGAATGGTAAATAAATTAACGGTAAAACGGCAAACAGAAAATAACAGTAAATTGAAAATAAAGGAAATAACAGTATAATATCAATAATGGTATGAAAAAAATAGCGATAAATAGCATATTATGGTAAACGGTAAATAACAGTATAGCGACAAATACCAGGAAATGGCTAATAACGGAATAGCTGAAAATAGTGTTAGATAGGAAAATAACGGTATGAAGGCAAATAACGGTGGGTGGCAAATAACGGTGTAGCAAAAAATAACAATATAACCGCAAGTAATTGTATAAAGTGGAATAACGATATAAAAGCAATTAATAGTTTATGGTAAATAACAATGACGGTATGACGGTATACAGAAAATAACAGTAAATTGCAAATAAAAAATATACCGGTATAGTAGCAATAATAATGTGTAAACAATTAGCTATAAATAGCATATAGCCTAATGGTAAACGGCAAATAACAGTATGGCAGAAAATTACGGAATAACGATGATAATGATATGGGCCTAAAGATAAATAACAGTATACCTACAAATAACAGGAAATGGCTAATAACGGTGTAGCAGAAAATAACGGTATAAAAGAAAATAACGGTATAAAAGAAAATAACGGTATGAAGGCAAATAACGGTGGATGGCAAATGACAGTGCAGCATAAAATAACAATATAATTGCAAGTAAATGCATAAAGTCGAATAACGATATAAAAGCAAATAATAGTTAGTGGTAAATAGGAATGACGGTGTGACGGTATACAGAATATGACAATAAATTTTAAACAAAGGAAAATAACGGTATAATAAAAATATTGTTATGAAAACAAATAGCAATAAATAGCATTTAATTATAAACGGCAAATAACAGTATGGTAGAAAATTAAGGAACAACGATGATAATGATATGGACCTAAAGATAAATAACGGTATAGGGACAAAATATTGGAAATGGCTAATAACGGTGTAGTGGAAAACAACGGTATAAACGAAAATAACGGTATGAAGGTAAATAACGGTGGATGACAAATAACAGTATGGCAGAAAATTATCGAATAACGATGATAATGATATGGACCTAAAGATAAATAACAGTATAGAGACAAAAAATAGGAAATTGGTAATAACGGTGTAGAGAAAAATAGCGGTATAAAGGAAAATAACGGTATGAAGGTAAATAACGGTATGAAGGTAAATAACGGTGGATGACAAATAACAGTATGGCAGAAAATTATCGAATAACGATGATAATGATATGGACCTAAAGATAAATAACAGTATAGAGACAAAAAATAGGAAATTGTTAATAACGGTGTAGAGAAAAATAACGGTATAAAGGAAAATAACAGTATGAAGGTAAATAACGGTGGATGACAAATAACATATTTCAGAAAGTTATCGAATATCGATGATAATGATATGGGCCTAAAGATAAATAACAGTGTAGTGACAAAAAATAGGAAATGGCTAATAACGGTGTAGAGGAAAATAACGGTATGAAGGTAAATAACGGTGGATGACAAATAATCAGTATGGCAGAAAATTATCGAATAACGATGATAATGATATGGACCTAAAGATAAATAACAGTATAGAGACAAAAAATAGGAAATTGTTAATAACGGTGTAGAGAAAAATAACGGTATAAAGGAAAATAACGGCATGAAGGTAAATAACGGTGGATGACAAATAACATATTTCAGAAAGTTATCGAATATCGATGATAATGATATGGGCCTAAAGATAAATAACAGTGTAGTGACAAAAAATAGGAAATGGCTAATAACGGTGTAGAGGAAAATAACGGTATAAAGGAAAATAACAGTATGAAGGTAAATAACGGTGGATGACAAATAACATATTTCAGAAAGTTATCGAATATCGATGATAATGATATGGGCCTAAAGATAAATAACAGTGTAGTGACAAAAAATAGGAAATGGCTAATAACGGTGTAGAGGAAAATAACGGTATAAAGGAAAATAACAGTATGAAGGTAAATAACGGTGGATGACAAATAACATATTTCAGAAAGTTATCGAATATCGATGATAATGATATGGGCCTAAAGATAAATAACAGTGTAGTGACAAAAAATAGGAAATGGCTAATAACGGTGTAGAGGAAAATAACGGTATGAAGGTAAATAACGGTGGATGACAAATAATCAGTATGGCAGAAAATTATCGAATAACGATGATAATGATATGGACCTAAAGATAAATAACAGTATAGAGACAAAAAATAGGAAATTGTTAATAACGGTGTAGAGAAAAATAACGGTATAAAGGAAAATAACGGCATGAAGGTAAATAACGGTGGATGACAAATAACATATTTCAGAAAGTTATCGAATATCGATGATAATGATATGGGCCTAAAGATAAATAACAGTGTAGTGACAAAAAATAGGAAATGGCTAATAACGGTGTAGAGGAAAATAACGGTATAAAGGAAAATAACAGTATGAAGGTAAATAACGGTGGATGACAAATAACATATTTCAGAAAGTTATCGAATATCGATGATAATGATATGGGCCTAAAGATAAATAACAGTGTAGTGACAAAAAATAGGAAATGGCTAATAACGGTGTAGAGGAAAATAACGGTATAAAGGAAAATAACAGTATGAAGGTAAATAACGGTGGATGACAAATAACATATTTCAGAAAGTTATCGAATATCGATGATAATGATATGGGCCTAAAGATAAATAACAGTGTAGTGACAAAAAATAGGAAATGGCTAATAACGGTGTAGAGGAAAATAACGGTATGAAGGTAAATAACGGTGGATGACAAATAATCAGTATGGCAGAAAATTATCGAATAACGATGATAATGATATGGACCTAAAGATAAATAACAGTATAGAGACAAAAAATAGGAAATTGTTAATAACGGTGTAGAGAAAAATAACGGTATAAAGGAAAATAACGGCATGAAGGTAAATAACGGTGGATGACAAATAACATATTTCAGAAAGTTATCGAATATCGATGATAATGATATTGGCCTAAAGATAAATAACAGTATAGTGACAAAAAATAGGAAATGGCTAATAACGGTGTAGAGGAAAATAACGGTATAAAGGAAAATAACGGTATGAAGGTAAATAACGGTGGATGACAAATAACAGTATGGCAGAAAATTATCGATTAACGATGATAATGATATGGGCCTAAAGATAAATAACAGTATAGTGACAACAAATAGGAAATGGCTAATAACGGTGTAGTGAAAAACAACGGTATAAAGGAAAATAACGGTATGAAGGTAAATAACGGTGGATGACAAATAAGAGTATGGCAGAAAATTATTGAATAACGATGATAATGATATGGGCCTAAAGATAAATAACAGTATAGTGACAAAAAATAGGAAATGGCTAATAACGGTGTAGTGGAAAACAACGGTATAAAGGAAAATAACGGTATGAAGGTAAATAACGGTGGATGACAAATAACATATTTCAGAAAGTTATCGAATAACGATGATAATGATATGGGCCTAAAGATAAATATCAGTATAGTGACAAAATATAGGAAATGGCTAATAACGGTGTAGGTTAAAATAACGATACAATTGCAAATAATCTACAACAATAAATAAGTCAACGAAAAACCCGTATAGCGACAAATTACTGTAAAAGGTCAAAGAAACGGAAAAGGTATGACGGTTAAAGCACATAACGATATATCGGCAAATATAGGTAAAGCTTGTATTAGTACCTGGAAATTTGCCCAAAAGCAAATATACAATGTTTAAAAAAAGGCGGACCGGAAAAACAACTCTTGAATTACTGTTAGAGTTTATTAACTTTTGATAATCTTTCTCAACTATATTTTAAAATATATATATATATATATATATATATATATATACATATAAATAAATAAATAAATAATTATATATATATATATATATATATATATATATATATATATATATATATATATATATATATATATATATATATATACAAGGGACTATGCACTGTTATTATTTTAATAACATTATTCGACCACAAAATATGTACATATTGATCTGCTCTATCGGATTTTATTTCATTGATTATATTCAATTGACAATATTTCCTCAAGTGGACATATGACACTCCTATACATTAATAAGATTCAACTCACCGCTTGGATGTAACTAAAATTACTTGTACATTTCTCAACTGTGATAGTAGAACCCAAAGATTTGTTGTGCGAGAAGTGTAAATGTAACTTTCAAACGTCAAGCTCGACTTATTGAAATGACAAAAAAAAGGCTTCACAGCTTGAACTGCGACTCTATTTTGTTCACAGCGTGGGCTTTGAATTGGTAGGAAAATTATGTCAGGAACAAACAAGCCATTATAACAAAATGACTGTATGCTTGTGAGCACAGGCAAACACTAAATAATAACGAATGCCAACTCAGTCCATTATTTGTTCTCTAATCACTTTACAATGTCCAAAGCATCATAATAACAAACACCCACAACCCATTAGCGGGCAATTTAGTTTTTTTAAACAGAATAATAATTCTACAAGTTAATGTGCTTCTCTTATGTTATCTTAGCTTTGTTCATTTCTTATAAACAAATTGTCCATTTTTGTACCTGATGTATTTAATTAATCAGATATTTTATAAATCAAATTATTATTTACTATAGGCCATATAGTATATTATCTTATAGATACATATTATTGATAAAAAGAGCCTTAACATTCAAGTGGTTCTACAATTTGACTTCTAATTTCAAGGTCCTGGGTCCGTTCTTCATTGCTACCAAATAATATAAGTGGGCAACAATATATGCCAGCTCACAGGCCACATTAGCTTGTGAATATGAGTATCAAGGGTAAAACTAGGGTTAGTAACGGCCGGTTGAATTACAGTGCTAGCAATAATACGTTCTCTGAATAACATATAGCGCAAGTAAGGCAGATCTACCACCTCTCTTCGATGCTTTCGTAGTGGTACAAAAGGGGTCATTGTTTTTATATATTCATAAAATGTTGTGTTTTATTAATTATTTATGTAGATGGAATTCAATATTGTAACATTAATGTTTAACTATGGCAGATTTTTGATCGTCTATCGCATTTCATTGCAAAATAAATATTATTTTATATGCCTCAAAATAAACCTTTGTACTAATGGACTCATGCTCCTACAGATCGAATAAGTTACAGCAAATACAGTATTTTTTTATCACGCGTGTTCATTGTTTTTGCGGTTTATGTTCATTATATCTTCTTCGTTGCTTTCTATCCTCTCTTATTATTGTAACTTTTTTTTGCTAATAATCTTTTTTTCTATTTCAATTTAAACTAAACAACTCTCTGATGTTGGCTACACAAAACAGTTTTAACAATTCACTAGGAATAAATAAAATGTAATGAAAGCTTTACGAAACATTCTTATCAAGTAATTTAGAATTTTAAGAAACATTGTCATGTTATTAGCATTACATGTGAGTTTTTTTTTTAGTTCTATGACAGTTCTTAAATTATGAATTCATAACATTCACCTACAAAAACACCCATTCTTGTCTACAGCTCAAACGCTTAAATACTTGATCCCACATTGCGAACCTGAGCCAGTGCATTAACTAACTTCACCCAGGCCGCAGAACAGACGCTGTAAAACGTGAAAGACCACCAAAATATTTCTTTATCTGATAACTGCAGCAAATGCTTCAAAACCGACTTTGAAAATCAGGGAAATCCACCAAAACATTTCCTTCTTTGATTAACTACAGCCAGTGCCGCAAAACAATCGTTGCAAATCCTCGAAGGGCTCTAAAATCTCTCCCCCTCTAAGTAACTGAAGCCAGTCTCGCAAAACAGATGGTACTGATCCTCGAAGGGCTCTAAAATCTCTCCCACTCTAAGTAACTGAAGCTAGTGTCACAAAACAGAAGTTTCAAATCTCCTAAGGCCACCAAAACGTCTACTACCCTAACTAACTGCTACCATTTTTTGTCATTTTTTAAAAAATATAAAATTTTATTAAACATTTGTGATGACTTTGTCGTTGAAAGACTTAAAATAGATTATTACTTATAGGTTTTGGATCGTTATTAATTATAAACCATAGTTTTCATTGTTATAATGTACTGCGTTTCTGCTTGTTCTTATAGTAACATGTGGAGTAATATGGTTTTGTTTTATTCCGAGCATTGTGACATTATTCATGAAGACACGTTTCAAAGAAAAATTGCCACTATTTTGTACACCTGGCCTTTCAGTATGCACCTTGGCAGTTGAGCCATTTGGCGACGCGCTGACCATTAGAGATGGGCATCCCTGAAGATGGAACTGTTATAGTCCTGGGCCTGGTCCAGGGCTGTGCAATCATTAAGATGTTCGGCATAAGTTCACCACAACACAGCAGTCACTCCGGGGTCGGTAGCACATGAATGCAATGGAGGTGCGCAGCAAGGTAATCATGACAGGTCTTCAATCTGAAAGCTGCAGCGCTAACAGATCGGGGCAAGTTTTGGTCAATTGGTCTACCCGTCACAAGACCTTCCCACCGTTTTCCTACTGAGAGCTCTCTCAATCGACCGTGATTCTATTTTTTGGTGGACGTCTTTATTATGGATACAATGGACGTTTGGGGGTGATACAGATCACCTTTTCGCGGTGCTTCCTGCGTAATCTAAACGATCTGTACAAGGTATCGCGTGTAAGCGCGCATACTTCAAGATGATGTAAACACTAACGCCCTAATTATCAATCTGAAATACATCGCAGATAACAATAAAATCGACATATTTTTTTTTAAATCTAGTTTTATTATGCCCTGATTATATAATACGGTATAAATAAAACGGAATATAATTTATTCTGAATATATTAGCAGAAGAGTTTCTTTTTTCCATACCAAATATGCTTACTTACTCCTTAACGTTTTAAGGGTAAATGCGTTGTAAAATATTTCCTTTATTATCATTTGCAGCCTTGTTTTCTTTAAGCTCATGTTCACTGCCTAAAGTGAGTCAGCTTTCACGAGGCTCAGGATTATTTTTAACTAAACGCATGTCTGATCACGTCAGATCACGTGATCATCTTCCCTCATACAACAGCTTAGTAGGTGATTGGTTTCAATATTTACTCCAATTATAACATTTTCTCTTGTCTATTAATATTCCCTAATGATACGGATTGTAATGCATTACTAGAATGTTTTCATAACACTTTCCCTACCGACCACTTTATGCAGATCAAAAGTATTTACACATAATTGGCTCACGATTGGCTCCGAACTTTGTTTGTTTGACATAAAGCTCAGGATTTAAAAAAGTAGAAAATAAATCGTTGACCAGATGGCACACGCCAACATGTGAATAGTGTGATATTATATTCAAAGTTTTGTCAACTTTAAAAATATAATTTAATAAAAACATTAATCACAGATGATTAAAACTGAACTATGGTTATGACGTTCAAAGTCATTTTCATACTTTGATGCAAGTTTTTTTTATTATTATAATTTATAATCTAACTGGATTTCTAAATAAAATTAATTTTGTTTTATGTACGATTTTCTTTTACAACTATTTAAAGTTCATGGTGGAAATGTAAGTTTTGGGTTAATTATTTGTAGAAGTGATGAAGTCTACTCAATATTTATAAGACGTCTAACTCTTAAGATTACATAGTAACACATACTCTCTCTCTCACACACACACATGAGATTTAAACATGAGAAATGAAATACGAAATAGATTTTAAAATTCTATGAAGAATAACATACAAACAGAAACAAGGCTAACATAATATCATTAATAATATTACTAAGGTAATTTGAAAAGGGTTTTTAGTTTAGAGTTTTAGATTCAGTTAAATATATCATCTATAAAAAACGTGTTTGTTTAAAATCAAATTTATGCCTATTAATTCGAGTCTTTTCTAGTAAAAATTAAAAGTGCGAATTTAAAGAAATCATTAAAGAGAGTTTTGAAATGCAAAACGACAATCAAATAATAAAATAAATAATAGAATGTTAAATATTAATATCATAGAATAATGATAAATATTTTGTCGGTAAAAAGCTTTCGAACATGAAGCCACGAAAAACTAAAACGATCATTTTACAATTCCAATATACTAGTTTTATTTAACTCTATAACATATAGTTTCATAGTCTCCTGAAAGAAAACGTTTTCACGTCCTTGATACCTCAGAAAATAGTGGAAACACTCCGGTATTTTTGCAATCTGAGTCAAATATTAGGTTAATTCGAATCTTAAACATTATTTTCCTTATAGATCTATGCTTTAGTTTGTTTTTCAGATTTTATTCTCAACTTCCGACATTTCCGTTGGCTAACCCGATCTGCAAGTATTAGGGAAACGTAAGGTAATAACTATCGTTGGCCGAGTGAGAGGTTATCATTAAAAGCAAGAGGTTGTTATACGTCAGATATCTGTGATATCAACGGAGCTTGCAGAAAATAGTACAAACCAGGAAAAGAAGTTTAGCTGATCTCCTAAAATATTCAGGTTACTAAACCAATTAAAACAAAATGTCGAGTTTATTAAAGAGATATTCAGCAATAGAGCTTGGGATTCAATGATAGAGAAAGCGTTTATAAGTTACAACAGATATTTGATCAAGTATTTTTACCTCTATGTAGATAATGGAGAACTTATTCCTCAGGTAGAATTACTATACTGTACTAGACCTCTCCACATCATATAAATAGACATGAAGCTAAATCTATTTGTGACAAGTATTAAATTAAATATTCTCTTTGACTACATATTTTAAAAGATATACATGACACATTTTTACAGGTAATATAGAGCAAAAAGTGAATTTTTAAATGTTATGCATTTACTAAAGATATGTTAGCACAGATCATGTAACAGTTTCATACCTATGATCCGTATTATTGCCAGTAGCAGATTGGGTTTTGGGAAATAAATGACATATTGTTTCTAACGCAATAAAATTTATATGACGTGGGATTATTGTACAGGGGAGAGAGACTATTAAAGTATATACGTTTTATGACATTTAATAGTCACCACTCCTCGCACATCCCTTCACATTATTCCGCCCGCACTATTTAACGTTCACTATTTATTAAGCAACGATACAAGTCTGATTGTTGCATTTATAATGGAGAGTCCGCACTACTAGTCATTTTGCAAACATAATTTCCATATATATTATGACTGCGCCTTTAAAAATCAATAATTTTTCAAATTCTCAAATACTGACTAAACATAATACTTAAATGTTGATTAAACCAATAATGCTATTTAGAACAACTCACGTTTAAACGTTTACACAAACGTTTGCTCCTTAATTTGCTAAATTTATGAGAAATAGACTATATTTGATGTTGTGTGAGAATATTGAGAATGTGTATGGTTCGTTTTGTTTCAACAATCTAGTTGTTAACGACAACGAGAAATTTGTAAAATCGTCTTTATATTATATTCAAGAATACCACTTATTTCTCCTGTTTTATGCCTGGGCGTTTGCCCATATAGTTTTGTCTGAAAATGTCTATAAAACAATTACAAAACAATCATATTTTCAAAAGTAGAGTGGTAATGTTATAAATTTGTAATATAAATTACTGTATTTATTTAGTAGAATATAGGTTTCATCTCGACGAGAGATATTTTTAGTTTGACTAGTAGAACAGGAAAATTACAACCCTTGTACTGCCAAACCAACTGTGGACTGAAAATATACTGAAAGTCAGGTGCGAACCTCGACATACTGAGTCAAAGATTTGTCAAGGTTAAAGAAGTCACGAGGCAGTCAGTACCTATTGCCATAAGTCAATGTTTATGTTTAAGATTTAATAATTAAAAATTATTTTTGAGAAAGAAATAAAATTTTGGTGTTGGACTTGATTTGTATATTTTCGTAAACAAAATGTTGAACAATATATTTTGTTTTATAGAAATAAAATCGTATATTTATAAGTTTTGATTGAATTATGAAACGAATGGAATTAGAGTAGAGAATAGAATACGAAAATAATGCCCATTAGGGGAGATTGCAAAATTTATTAGGGGCTTTATTAAGAACGCCAAAACTAGGGACGATTAGTGGAAGATCTTGATTCTCCGGTATCTATGTAACGGAAAATTAATAAATAAATATTTTAGACACTAAATTGCAATACTAGTTATTATAATAAATGTTAAGTACAAAAAAAGGTGTAAAACGAGTGTGTTGGTTATTCGGTTTTTATTTTGGAGCCTCAGACTCAAAAATAATAAACTGCAATTATTTTTGTTTATTTTATCTCTCTATTTAAAAATTTTTATCATCCTTATACTAATATATTATAATTGTTCATTCACTGCTAGTATCAAATGAGTTTTAAATAGTTAGAAAAACAAACTTTTAGAAAGATGGCAAATGTTTTAAAAGACAAAATGTTTGTAAATATTAACAGGGAAAAACTAATGAAAAAGACATAAAAGCTGCATTTTATGTGTTGAAATGTTCTGGATTATCAAGATTTTTAAATACTTCGAATATTAAATTTGTTCTATTCATTACTTGAACATTATAAATTCTTCTCCAAAGTAATTAAAATTTTAAAAAATATTATTTTTCCTCTTCCATATATATATATATATATATATATATATATATATATATATATATACGGTTGAAACTATTTTATTAGAATGCAATCTAATAACATATGAAAGAATAATCTTTCTCTAGAATCCGAGAACAAAGCGCAAGAGCCTCGAAGAAAACCTGAAAGTGACAAAGACCTTCCAATTATACCGACTTGGCTTCCATAATTAAAGCCAGTAATGAGATTTCTTAAGCCAAATCAGATTATTTCTCCCTAATTATGATTCTTCTGTTATATTTCTCCGCCGTCTCTTCATTAAACATGCAAGGTAGATTAAACAAGGGAACTATGTACTTAACTCAATGTAAATTTCAGGATATTCTAAACTTTATACTTGTTAAACATATTTGTGTCATATTTGTGATTGTCATTTCTTGGGTGTTACCCTTAACAAAAATATTCTACTCATTCATTGTAGAAAATCTACAAGAATATAAATAAGTTAAATACATTATGTCCCAGAAGCGGCAAACAATATAACGATCATGCTTATATTACTTACCTAATTCCGGTGTTTTGAATTTTACGACATTACACTTCAAAATTTCTTTCTATTATACTATTTTCTCCTGATAGCGTTTATATTGTAAAACAATAATGAAACATTCAGTAAGTTCTTTTTATTTAACAGTAAAAACAAAATATAAGCTGCAAAGTTAGTTTATTGGCAGCTTCGAATTTTGTTTGATGATAGACAATCTCACAATAAATCTAAACATTGCTTTTTGAATCTGGAAGAACCTGGGGTTTTACAATGAGACTAACAAAACGAAATACAGTGACCTTCCCTTCAGACAATGTCTGCAGTTCTGATTTTGTTATAAACCACACAGCTTTAACCACCAGGATCTTATTATAAAGTTAGAGTTTAAAAACCACCCTAGAGGAAGATAAAATTAAAGAAATAAAATTTGTATATTACAGTATTGTTTAGGAAATGTCTTAAAATATGTACAAATACGTTTTTTAACGTTTTATTTGTTTGTAGAATAAGGAAACGTTTGAATAGGTTGCTAAGCTAAAAAAAAAACAAATAAGTTATTTAATACTCTCTGAACATATAGAAACTTTAATGCTCACTTATAGTAAGTGGATTGGTTGCTCTGTCTGGATTTTTAAGGTCAATAAATATTAAGTGATTAGATATTGAATTATTCTTTAGCAAAATGTCGTCCTTTGCATTTGATTTTAGAAGCTTTATAAATACAAGCTCGATTAAATAGAAGGTCTAAATATGGGATTTAAAAAATTTAAAAAAACAGGAATAGTCAAAAGAATGGTATAATAAACGCTGAATATCTAAAGATGTTAACGCCCATTTATATAAAATAAAATAGTTGCTTTTTCTGATTATTTGAAGTAAAAAACAAATATTAACAATTTTTAAGTCAAGGAAAATGAAAAATATTTTATAATACTTGTTAGGAACAAAAAATAATAACTAATTATATATTTAGGTACTCCCTAGATTAACCACTTCCTCTGTATTTTCTTCTTACAAGATTGATAAATACAAGATCGCCTATATAAAAGCTTTACACGTTTTCCCTAATCAAGGAAAATGTGCAAAACGCGTTGAATCTAGAAATATTAACCCCCTCTTATATAAAGTGAATTGGTTTCTTTTTCAGAGTACCTAATTTAAAAAAACATATAAACAAATTTCAAGTCAAGAAAAATTGACAAAGGTTTTTTTAATACTTGTTAAGAGCAAGGAGTAATAACTAATTGTATATTTAATTACTCCTTAGGTTAACCACGCCCTTTGTATTTATCTTACTAAATTAATAAATACAATCTCGCCTCTATAAAAGCTCTACTCGTTTTCCCTAATAAAGGAAATGGTATAATACGCGCTGAATCTGGAAATGTTAACGCCCCTTTATATGAAGTAAATCGGTTGCTTTTACTGAGTGATTTAAGTAAAACAACTCTTATTAGAATAATTATAAAACATTACTAACAAGATATAAACTTAATTGCCCTTTAAAGATGTTATGTATTCCATATCAGAAGAATACGATTTAATCTCTGTCTTCTAAAAATAATGTTATACAAATATGCTTTAGGTTGCAAAGGAAATCGAGGTCGTAATGTTCCATAACCAGTGGAGAAAGTATTCTGAGCATTGCGTAAAGTTAATATTGTTTTGTTTGCCTTACAAATAGAAAAAATGTCCATTTCCTTTTTATTTTATCTTTCAAGAAGTAAAATTATGTTTTCATAAAAGCCAGTTCTGCGCTGTTCTGAACTGACAGTTTCTCAGGCTGTTATATTGTAG
Organism: Prosapia bicincta; assembly: GCA_036971475.1. Lineage (NCBI taxonomy): Eukaryota > Metazoa > Arthropoda > Insecta > Hemiptera > Cercopidae > Prosapia > Prosapia bicincta. Next base: position 120,963,408 of record JBAIZL010000003.1, read on the forward strand.
CATTATCAATTACTACCGCTACTTCGGTTCTGTAGAAAATATTTGCGTTTGGCTTGTTCTCTATGTTACTATTAAAATCATGAACTAACTGAACTAAAAATCCATCGGGACAATGCGCAAACGTTTTGTATGTATAACTCTCACAAATGTAAAAATAATTTGTTTTTATTAAACATTGTGTTGGTGTGTAGCAATGAAAACGATACAGTGAGTCGAAAATTATCCATAAGTTGAAACTTTACGCTCGATGTGACAATACGTAATATTTGTAAATCTTTATATTGCTTTCACTCTGCACAGCTCTTGGACCTCGTAGCCCCAAATACAATGCGTAAAATACGCATCAAGTTAGTATAATAGATTTTGGACTTAGTAAAATACGCTACAAGTTATATTGTGTTAAAAACAAACGTTATGCATACTTTTTCATAGAAATACTTTTAACAAATGCAAATTCTTTCTTAGAAGATTATAACATAATTACAAAATTACTCTTTTAAAACTGTTTCATAGAAATACGCTTAATAAAAGCACATAGTATCTTAGAAGATTATAACATAAGTACAAAATTACTCTTTTAAAAAGGTTTCATAGAAATACGCTTAATAAAAGCAAATAGTATCTTAGAAGATTATAACATAATTACAAAATTACTCTTTTAAAACTATTTCATAGAAATACGCTTAATAAAAGCAAATAGTATCTTAGAATATTATAACATAATTACAAAATTACTCTTTTAAAACTGTTACATAGAAATACGTTTAATAAAAGCAAATAGTATCTTAGAAGATTATAACATAATTACAAAATTACTCTTTTAAAACTGTTACATAGAAATACGTTTAATAAAAGCAAATAGTATCTTAGAAGATTATAACATAATTACAAAATTACTGTTTTAAAACTGTTACATAGAAATACGTTTAATAAAAGCATATAGTATCTTAGAAGATTATAACATAATTACAAAATTACTCTTTTAAAACTGTTTCATAGAAATACGCTTAATAAAAGCAAATAGTATCTTAGAAGATTATAACATAATTACAAAATTACTGTTTCAAAACTGTTACATAGAAATACGTTTAATAAAAGCATATAGTATCTTAGAAGATTATAACATAATTACAAAATTACTCTTTTAAAACTGTTTCATAGAAATACGCTTAATAAAAGCAAATAGTATCTTAGAAGATTATAACATAATTACAAAATTACTCTTTTAAAACTGTTTCATAGAAATACGCTTAATAAAAGCAAATAGTATCTTAGAAGATTATAACATAATTACAAAATTACTCTTTTAAAAAGGTTTCATAGAAATACGCTTAATAAAAGCAAATAGTATCTTAGAAGATTATAACATAATTACAAAATTACTCTTTTAAAACTATTTCATAGAAATACGCTTAATAAAAGCAAATAGTATCTTAGAATATTATAACATAATTACAAAATTACTCTTTTAAAACTGTTACATAGAAATACGTTTAATAAAAGCAAATAGTATCTTAGAAGATTATAACATAATTACAAAATTACTCTTTTAAAACTGTTACATAGAAATACGTTTAATAAAAGCAAATAGTATCTTAGAAGATTATAACATAATTACAAAATTACTGTTTTAAAACTGTTACATAGAAATACGTTTAATAAAAGCATATAGTATCTTAGAAGATTATAACATAATTACAAAATTACTCTTTTAATACTGTTTCATAGAAATACGCTTAATAAAAGCAAATAGTATCTTAGAAGATTATAACATAATTACAAAATTACTGTTTTAAAACTGTTACATAGAAATACGTTTAATAAAAGCATATAGTATCTTAGAAGATTATAACATAATTACAAAATTACTCTTTTAAAACTGTTTCATAGAAATACGCTTAATAAAAGCAAATAGTATCTTAGAAGATTATAACATAATTACAAAATTACTCTTTTAAAACTGTTTCATAGAAATACGCTTAATAAAAGCAAATAGTATCTTAGAAGATTATAACATAATTACAAAATTACTCTTTTAAAACTGTTTCATAGAAATACGCTTAATAAAAGCAAATAGTATCTTAGAAGATTATAACATAATTACAAAATTACTCTTTTAAAACTGTTTCATAGAAATACGCTTAATAAAAACAAATAGTATCTTAGAAGATTATAACATAAATCAAAAAACTACTTTTTTAAAACTGATTCATAGAAATACTTTTATCAAATGCAAATACTGTCTTAGAAAATTATACCATAATTTTTAAAAAATACTCTCTTAAAACTGTGTCATAGAAATACTTTTAACGAACGAAAATTGTATCTTAGAAGATTATACCATAATCAGAAATTACTCTTTTAAGAAAAGTCATTTGTTATTAATGTCATTTTCATTAATTAACATCTTTCAACACTACACAAAGCAATAAGTGTAAATGTAACCGCATCTTTTGTATGTTTTATTGTGATTCTGAAAGCAAACTTCAATAAATGACTTCCAGAGTTTTATTGAACCGTTATATTTATAACGTTAAGGATAGCAGCAACCCCTCACGGAGTAAACCAAGATATTGACACAGTTAGCAATAAACATTTTCACTTTTCCAGTTTTCTATTGCCAGAGACGCAATGCCAATAAATCCTAGGTTCACGTAATATAGCCATGGGGAGGATAATATCTGAAGTAAGCTGGGACGTTTTTTGTGATATTTTGACTTTATGGGAGAGGAAGATTTCTCTTACTGATTCACTCTATGGTTTAACAAATTTAATACAAAAAAAAAATAGTTTCCAATTTACACCCTTAAAAAGCTTAATTATTCATTCGGTGATTTATTTCTTTAAGGGCACGCGTACTGCAAAAAGCAGATACAATTAAAAGTTTCAAAAATACAATAATTTTTATTGTATTTTGAAAGTTAGTAAAACTCAAAAAGTAAATTTTCTAGATATAATAATTAGAATTTAAGGTAACATTATGTAGTTGATAAGTTGAATCAAGGCCTTACTATGCTTAATTAGATAATAGAAAACCGAGAGCGTGATGTTTTTGGGGGAAATAATTGTGTTAAACTCAAAATGTAATCTATAATTTTGGTTTATTCAAATTTAAAAAAATACTAAAACATAACTTCGGATAAAACACACTAGCCACTTCCCTAACAGCTTAACTCGAACAACAGTAGAGGTTAGGAAACAAAATGTGCTTATGTTTACAAACGTTAAAACCGAAATCATTTTGCTGCGCTTCTATTAAACATATTAACAGCATAATTTCGAGAACGAGACGTTCATCGTAATGCCGTCAAGAACAGGCTGACTTCACAAAGACAATTTGCTTTTTAATATGTAAGTTGCCATGAGGTTCTGTATCCCTTTGATATTTCAAAATGCTTCCCTGAAATTATACTTTTAAATCCTACAGCAGACTTTGAGGTTTGACGAAAGAGCTTCCGCACGAGGTAATAACATTTTAGTGCTGTCATTATTTACCGAAAATCCGCATCGTCATTATTTTTGAAAATCGTAGCAATATTTACATGCAACTTTACAAAACCATTTTAATAATATGGTTTTAAAAATGTATTCTAATTAAATCCAATAAAAGGTAAATCCATTAAAGTAATAAATAAATAAAGTCTTACAATTTTCTCTTGTATCATTTGAAAGTAATATTTACGAATCGTTATTGGTAACCATGGCAACATAATTCATAGCATAAACTACTATAACCGAAGGAAATAAGTTTATCGCCACTGACCATATCACTTGTTAAAAAAAAAAACGTGCAATCAGTAGCGAAGACCTACTCACCTTGACAACACGCAACGAATTCACAAAACTACCTCTTGCTGCATCAGATAACAGAAGCAATTTTCTTTCTTGAAAAAACAACTCATTGGTATATGGTTCCTGGCATTTAAAACTGTCTCAAGCGGTGAAAAAGTAAATCATCTTTTCTATTTCGGTGACTCTCTCACGTCATCTGTTTTGTTGTTGCCAACCTAAGTATCATAAGAGTACAGTCAGAAAAAGAAAGTGTTTTTCTGTTTCTTCGCTGCTCATGTAAATCTTCGTAGCTTATGAAAAACCACTGTTGGAAAACTTTTCTGGAAATGTTTCTCGGATTGGTTCAATTGTCGTCATGTCAGTACTACCTGATCAGTCCCTTTATGCCAATTTTCATGCCTTCTGTAATTTTCATAAAATTATTTACCTTACAGATCACTAAATACTCATTATAATGAATTTTAAAACCAACTTCAATAATATTTTTTGTAAAACCATCTACAATTTTATATCGAAAATTTTGATTCATTTTAAATTTAAAAAATTATTTCTTTATTTATTTTAAATATGTTAATTATAAACAAATTAATATTTAGCCTTGTACGCCAGTCGGAAAAACTTTCCTAAAAACATGTTTTATGAAATTCTGTAGGTACCCTACGTTATTTTATATACTTATAATGCTAATACATGAAAAATAAGTTATTTTTATCATCAATGGTGAAACAGGACGAAACAATTACACCTATATAAATAAGATATTTTCTTTCGCCTGAGTAGTTAAAGTATATAAGATGTTTGGTATAAGATATAATAATTCACTACATTTAACGCCATTGCGGCGAAAATGTTAACCAAGTAACAAAGGCAAAGATGCTAAGACGATACTTTAGAAAAAAAACTAATAATAAAATATTAGTAATAACATTGATGTAAATATTTAGAATTTGTTTACCTTCAAAGAAAATTTATGAAACTGATAATTGGGGAGTATTTCTCCCCAATAAGAGGATGCTTATTGTATACTTGAAACACGCAGTTAAAAGTATTATTAATCAATTTATCAAATAATTTTTACTAGTTAATAAAAGAATTTATTGCTTTTCACAATAGTTATTTATTCTGTAAAAGTTTTATTTGATGAAATAAAATAAACTCTTTCTTCAGTTAATAAAACCTTTTTATTTATGTTTTTATTATTTACATTCACCTCATTTTTAATATTTCATGAAAGACGGGTTTGTGTATTCATAAAGCTTCTCTGTCTATAATGAATACTTGTCTAAACACTTATGCACAGCTGTATTTTGTAACAGTTACGAATAAATGCAAAAAATAATATTTGTTAGAACTTTATAAAACTTTCAATTACCACTAACTCTATTTTAATATGATCTATAGACTTCACACATTGTTCCTTTACAAAATGTTCTCAATTTCCCCTTTGTTGTATTTATGCATACCTAACTTATCATTCTTGAACTTAATCTATCTCACGAAAAATTATCTGGAAACAGTTATTCTCCACATGGAGCAGACTTTTATTTTTAATTAAAAATAGAATACACAATTTTAAAATTTACCAGTTTTCGTAGAAATACAAAATTTGTTACAATATTTTCTTCTAAAACGAAGATATACTCTAACAATTTTGTTAAAATATTGAGTTAAAAATATACTGAGAAAAATGTTATTATACAAATTTGGAATGTACAAAAATGTGTGTATTATTTGAGTTTATAATAAAATATTAGGGCATATAAATTATACGAATTAATTACTGTTAATAAAATGTTAAATAAATGAATAATATTGCATATGTTACTAAAAATATTACGAATCAGTTTGCCCACAGTTAAAAGGTAAATATAAAATAAGATGTAAGGTGTCAGACACAAATAACCTAACGAAGACTGTTCCTCCTAATTATCGTTTACAAAAAGGCATTCCTTATCTGCAACACTCAGCTCTCGTATTTAAGCCAGAAGCACCAATGGTAACGTTACATTTTATCTCCAATCCGTTAGATTGTATGTAAAGTCCGAAAACTAGCTACCACTAAACATTACCATTCCGAACAAATATCTCCAAAGGTTTAAAGGTTTATCAAACACAAGATATCTTCTTAGCATAGTCACAGTTTAAAATAACAAATTAACACTTACACTAATAGACCATAACTAATTTAATATAAGATAATAGTATTATATTGCATCTGAATATATTACTTTAATATAACAATATATCGGGGCTATATATTATTATTTTCTCTTTATACTGTAAAAATCATGAAACCCACCTGAGAATGTTTTACTAGTAATAACACAATTTTGCCATAGGAAAATAATATCATTTCTTGATATGTTAAAAAGATTCATTACTTTTTAGATCTAAATATCGTTGGTACTATTTATTTCCTATATCATATTAGAAAATAAATTTAATATTTTTTTTTTATTTTTGTAAAAGTGTTCAATGTTTAGTGTATTTGTGTGTGCGCGCGTGTGTGTATGTATATGTGTGTGTGTGTGTGTGTTTTATGGCGCATGTATGTGGAGGTGATTAATGATTATCTATGATTATTCAAAAAAAAAAAAAAAAAAAAAAAAATATATATATATATATATATATATATATATATATATATATATATATATATATATATATATATATATACATAGATCTATGCATGTATGAAGTTTGTAGTGTACAACAACACGCGGGGTTAAGTAGGCAATTCAACAACAAAGCTTTATCCTTAGAATAATATTGTAGTAAAAAAGTAAAATTGGTACTGTGCAATCTTTATATTGGCGGATTTACAAAAGAGTGTAATCTTATACCGGCATAGCTATTACAACGGCTTCTGAACAGAGTGGCATTTAATATAATACAACACCTGACAAATGCAGTTCCTGACTCCAACTTTGCTTGGTCACAAAGTGGCTTTACCCTGCAGTATTTACGCTTATCTGGATGCACTAACCCATCTCCAAGCCATCTGGATGTCTACCATCTCCAAGCGTCTATGACCACGATACTTTTTAACTTTTATGATGCCATTAAAACCGTAGAAATCTACCGTCGAGCAGTTATTCAAAGCTGTGCAAGCCGTCATAGGATGCGCGTAGGAAAACATTTACTAAGCACACTTCCCATTCTACGCTAATGTAGGTTGTGTGTTTATCAGACACAGTTATACGTTCACGTGTACAAAGGTAAAGTCTAGTGACATAAAACACAACAGACACTGAAACGAATATTTCAACAGTTAGATATTGTAAATTTTTTTAAAGGAAAGAATGTATTTTAAATTAATACAGATTTGAGTTACCAAAAATATTTTACCAATAAAAAAGAAGGATCGTATTAAATTGTAAAAATATTTATATTTTTTCACACAGTGTTAGCAAAAGTAAAACTCTAAGCTAGTAAAATTATTTGTGTTTTTAATAAAAATTGTATCTAAAATGAACCTCACGGTTTATAACTAAATGAGGTTATAAATCGGGTGTTATAACTAAGTGATGTTTAATTTGCTATTAAAGTTTACATTCCCAATTTTATTTGGGTAACTCTTTTGGAGAAGGGAAAAATTAAATTTACTTTTAAGTAATTAATAAAAATACTAAACTATATTTATGTTTAAAATCTTGGTAAACGTAATCTTTAAAATGAGAGAAATAATTGGTTACTGTTGCAAACTACTCCAATCCTAAATATTAGGTGAAGTAGAGTCAGATGGAAATCTTATCAATTTAAAACTGATATTATAATTTAGTGTTTAACATTTACTGAATGAGGTTTAAAATTTTGTCTAGCAATAGGTTGATAGTTTCTAAAAGGGTACAATATTTTACTTTAGTTGCCTACAATTTCATTCGCGTTTTTAAAGTAGGATTTTATGTTTAGGTTGTAACATCAATAAATCATTCATAATATACTAATTATTGAAATAAAAATAGTTTAATTATGCACGATCGCTTGGATGTCGAACTAATCTAATAGCTACAACTGTTTCCGATATTTGCTTACATTATATCGATTTTACTCGAGGTATATTTATAACCCCCTATAATCAGCTATTTTGACAAATAGCCATTTAAGTTTGAACAGGTGGTGTGAGTGTATGTGTGTGTGTGTGTGTGTGTGTGTGTGTGTGTGTGTGTATAGGGGTGGATAAAGATTCTCTATGATTTTTCAGTATATACATCCATGCATGTATAAACCTTGTAGACTACAACAACACACGGCGTTATGTAGGCAATTCAACGACAAAGCTATATGCTTGGAATATTCATACAGTAAAAAGTTGACCGTTATATCAAATTAAAATTGCTACTGTTCATTCTATCTAATGGCGGAATTACAAAAGAGTATAAACGTATATCGAGATAGCTATTACATCGGATTTTGAACAGAGTGGCAATTAATACAACACCTGACAAATTAATTTCCTGACTCCAACTCTACGTGGTCACAAAGTGGTTTTCCACTGCAGTATTTACGCTTATCTGGATCCACTAACCCTCGTATTTAGGCTTATCTACTGACTCCAAGCGTCAATGGCCACTTTTTAACTTTTAACTGAAGCCATTGAAACTATAGGAATTTACCGCCGTGCAGTTAGGCAAAGCTGTATAAGCCGTCATAGGAAGTGATTATTGTGCGTAGGAGAAGATTTACTACGCTCACTTCCCGTTCTAAGCTAATGTAGGTTGTGTTTTTATTTATCAGATACATTTATACGTTCACGTGTATAAAAGTACAGTCTGGTAAAATAAAAAACCACAGATACTGAAACGAATATTTTAACAGTTAGATATTGTAGATTTTTGTGTGGGAACAGAATGAATTTTAATTTTATACAGCTGTTAGTTACCAAAACATTTTTATGTAATAAAGTAGAAGAATCATTTATTATTATTTATATTTTCCTCGTAGTGTTATCAAAAGTGAAACTTTCAATTAGTAAAATTATTAGTAATTTTTTTAAATATATCTAACAGAAACAACCCAATAACTCGGGTTTTATTGCTAAGAGAAGTTTAATTATCCTATTAAAGTTCACATTTTCAATTGTAATTTGGTACCTGTTATTTACAAGGGAGAAGTTGTCGTTTAGTTTTAAATAATAGATTTAAATTACTAAACTAAATTTATTTTAAAATCAGTGAAAATTATAGATTACTATGAGAGATATAGTTGGTTACTTTTGCAAAATACTGCACTACTAAAAATTATGGATAGTTAAGTAGGGTCAGATGAAAGTCTTATCAATTTAAAACTGATATTATAATATGGTGTGTTAGCTTTACACAATGGGCCTTATAATTTGACTTTTTAAAAATGCGGTTCTAGAGGTTTGGTTTTATAATAACAATAAATCATCCATAATTGACTAATTATTTAATTAGGTTCAATCGCTTGACTAACGAGTTAATCTAATAATTACAACTATTGCCGATATTTGTGCACATAATATCGATTTTACTCAAGGTATCAATATAAACCCTTATAATCAGCGGTTTTGACAAATCGCCGTTTGAATTTTAACAGTTAAATCCGCTTTATTTTATGTAGTCCCACTATAACCTCTTGGCGTGGCAATTAACCATGCGTACATCTGTTGCCACGTTCCCATGGGTGGTTTCACAGTTACAATGTTCGTGTTTGCAATCACGGTATCACGGTCTAGTTAGCGACATTTGCAGTAATGAAATGCAAGATTGTCAACACATTTTGTCAGCTCGGAAACACACAATGTAATGTTCTCACGTAATAAGAAAGTGTCATTCACTCTCAGGATGACCCACGTTTATAAACACACACATACACACACGCACGCGCACATACATACATACACACACACACACACACACACACACATATATATATATTTATTTATTTATATAAATGTGTGTGTGTTTGTGTGTATGTGAGTGTGTGTGTGTGTGTGTGTGTATGTACATTAAAAAAGAAAATTTTCCTTAGTTTTTAACATTTCATAATCAATAAAGACAACAATAAGTTAATAACAATAAGAGGTAATTGGTGTTAGTTTTAGAGCCTTAGACTCAAAAATAACAAACAGCATTTATATATATATATATTTTTTATAGTTAGCAAAAATATAATAAACTTGTAGAAAAATGAAAACAGAATTTAATATGAGAAACTAATTTTTGTAAATAATACCAGGATACAGCTAATTAAAAAAATCTAAAAGGTGCATTTTACATGTTCAAATGTTTTGGATTGTCAAGATGTTTATGTAGTTCAAATTTTCTGTTAGTTCTATTAATAACTTCAACATTATAATTTCTTTTAGAGAATAATTAAAACTTCAATGAATATACTTTACGTTTTTTTAGTTTAGCGTATATATATATATATATATATATATATATATATATATATATATATGTGTGTGTGTGTGTGTGTGTTTGTGTGTGCACATGCCTCAATGCATTCCTAAAAAAAACATTCTAATAACATGTGATAGACTAAGCTTTCTGTAGAAGCCGAGGATAATTACTACCAGGGTAAAAAAACTAATTTTAAAAAAAACATCTAAAAGCTGCATTTTACTTGTTCAAACGTTCTGCATTGTCAAGACTTTTTATGTAGTACGATTTTTCATTTAGTTTTATTCATAATTTGAACATTGTAATTTCTTTTAGAGAATAATTACAATTTAAAAAAATATACATCCTGCTCTAGTATATTAATAGAATGTTTCTAATAACATGTGAAATAATAAGCTTTCTGCAGAAGCTGAGGACAAAGCGTAAAGGCCACCAAGAAAACCTGAAAGTGACAGAGAGCTTCCAATTATACCGACTTGGCTTCCGTAATTAAAAACAGTAATGAGATTTCGTAAGTTAAATCAGATTATTTCTCCCTAATTATGATTCTTCTGTTATATTTCTTCGCCATCTGTGCATACAATAGCCAAGGTAGATTAATCAATGAAAATTTATACTCTACCCCACGTAAAGTACAAGCAATTCAAAAATTTTACGGGGATAAAAATTGTAAGGGTGCAGAAATAATAACTGATTATGTATTTAATTACTCCGTACCTGAACCACCTACTTTATGTTTTATCTCAAAACTATGATAACTACAACTTCGCCTAAATTAAAGCTCTACACGCTTTCTCTAATCAAGAAAATAGTAAAATATACGCTGATTCTGGAAATGTCAACGCCCACTTGTATGAAATGAACGGTTGCGTTTTCTGAATATTAAAAATTAAAAAAGTTACTAACCTATTTCAAGTTGTGAAAAGTTGAATGGAAAGTTGAAAATTAAAATATGCAGCAAATGGTTAGAATCAATTTTATTAGAACAAATATAAAACACTACTAAAAAGAAATAGGACCTAAACCCTTAATTACCCTGGAAAGTTGTTATGCATTTCCTGTGACAATAATTCTGTAAAATCTTAGTTCTCTAAAACAGGATGTTATATAGGTATGCTTTAGGGTTGGAAAGGGAATCGGAGTTGCGATGTTACATGATCAGCCAAAAAAGTACTCTGAACTTTCGCATAAAGCGAATATTGTTTTGTTTGCTTTTCAAAGCTGACAAAAACATTCCAATTTCCTTTTTACTTTATCTCTCTTGTCAAGAAATAAACCCCTTGTCAGAATCGTTTAGGGTTTCATAAGAGCCAGTTCTCCTACGCTGTTCTGAACTGAAAGCTTCTCAGGTTGTTATAATCTAGCTTTATGGATGACCACCGCTATTTCGGTATTGCAGAAAATGTTTGCGTTTGATTTTGTATAATAGTGTTAACCTCAGTAACTAACTCAGCTAAAACCCAGCTGAATATTGCGCGAACGTTTTTTATGTATAAATCTCGCAAATGAGAAAATAATGTGTGTTTAGTAGACATTGTGTTTAGTATGTAGGAATAAAAATGTTACCATTAGCCGAAATTTGTCCACGAGTTGGAATTTACCCTGGCTGTAATATCAAGTGCTACTTATATATCTTTAAATTAGTTGCATTCTGTACAACTTCAAGTCCTCGGAATCCCAATTACAATGCGTAAGATACGCACCAAGTTAGGATGTTAGATCATGGTCTTAGTACAATACGCTACATGTTATACTGTGTTAAAAAGAAACATATTCTATAATGGAAATACAAACACTCGTGACCAAATAATCTTTGGTAAAGGTGAACTGTAGTTACAAGCAGTCGCTTGAGTAATATTATTGCAAAAAGAAATACATATTGATTAATAGTGATCACTATTTGAGATTGTTAGCATAATTAACGTTAACAAATGCTTATCTTAGAAGATTTCAACTTGTATAAAAATATTACTTCCTTAATAATAGTAAGTTGTTATCATCCATTAACATTTTATAACACTAACACAAACCAGTGTAAAGGAAACCGATTCATATAAGCATTATATTGTGATTTTCAACGCGAAATTTAATAAAACGTCCATAGCTTTATTGAACCGTTATATTTCTAAAGTTAAGGGTAAAAGCAACCCCTTACGGAGTAAACCAAGATATTGACACAATTAGCAATACAAATTTTCACTTTTCCAGTTTTTTATTGCCAGAGACGCAATGCCAATAATCCCTAAGCTTAGGTAATATAGCCATAGGTGGATACGATCCGATGTAATTTTGAACGATTCTTGACATACTTTAACTCTATGGGGAGCAAAATATTTCGTGTTGATTCGCTCTATGGTTTAATAAATGTAATACAAAAATATCAAGTTCTTCTTTGGACCCTTAAAAGGTTTAAGTCTTCGATGAGTGATTTATTTCTTTAAGGATACTTCTATTGCAAGAAGTAGAAATAACCTAAAATGTCTAGTATACTATTAGAAAAATACTTTATATATAAAAACGTGTTCACTAAATATTCAAAGAAATTCCTTATATTGTTTTGAAAATTATTAAGAGCACAAAATGTTACTCAACTGTTCTAGACTTAGCAATCAGCATTTATACTAATATTACGTGGCTGGTGATTTATATCAAGCCCTCACTGAGCTGAATTAAATGAATAAAAAACCGAGATTATGATGTTTTGTGGGGAAATATGTGTGGTAAACTGAAAATATAATGTATTATTTTAGTTTATTGAAAGAAAATAAATTACTAAAAATTTAGCGTTTTTTAAAACTCACTAAACATTTTTCTTGTAACTTGATTCGAACAGTAAACATTAAGAAACAAAATGTACATATATTTACAAAAACAAAAAAGGAAAACATTTTCCTGTACCTACATAAAATATATTTACAGTATAATTTCGAGAACACGAAGCTCATCGTGTCGCTGACTAGAACGATCTGACCTCTTAAAGACATGTTAGTATACGTAAATAGCCAACAGGTTCTGATTTCGTTTGAAACTAGAAACTGATCTATGGGAATATACTGATAAATGCAGAAGCAGAGTTGAGTTTTTGTCGAAAAAACTGTCGCATGGGGTAATAATTTGCTGTAATTAATTTACGGAAATTTTGTTTACGAAAAATATTTTAAAAATAACATTTTAACTATTTAATTTAATTACTTCCAATAAAAGTTAAATCCATTTTCTTCTGAATAATTGAAGTTTTACAATATTATCCAGAAGCATATATAGCATATAAAAGAAAGTGCAACAAGTTGCTTAGACGTACTCAAACGCGTAATGCAGTTTACAAACTACCTTTTGCTTCATCAGATAAGAAAACAATTTTCTTTCTGAAAAAAAGCTCATTGTTATATACATCATCGCATTTAAAACTGTCTCAAGCGGTGAAAATTTAAATCATCTTTTCTACTTCGGCGACACTCTAGTGTCACTTGTTTTGTTGTTGCCAACTTAAATATCATAAAAACACAGTCAGAAAAAGAAAGTTGTGTTTTCTGTTTTTTCGTTGCTTATATCAATCCTCGTTGTTTATGAAAACGTTTTAGAAATGTTTCTCGGGTAGGTCACAATTGCCTCTATGTCAGTATTGCCTAATCTGTCCCTTCATGCCAATTCTGTAATTTTGTATATAATTATTTACCTTACAGATCATTATACGATTTACATTACAGATGCTAAACGATTTTAAAACCAAAATCATTAATATTTTTTGTATAAACATCTACAATTTAAAACTAAAAATTTTGAATCAGTTTAACTTTAAAAAATTATTTGTATATTTATTTAAAGTATGGTAATTATAAACAAATTAATATTTAACCTTGTACACTAGTCGGGAAACCTATCCTAGAAATATCTTTTATGAAATTCTATAGGTACAACACTATATTTTATATAAGTATAAAGCTATTACATTAAAAAGATATTTTTTATATATTAATTTTAAATTCAATGATTAATTAGTACGAAACTACTAGGGCTATATAAATAAAATATTTTCTTTCGCCTGAGTAGTTAAAATATGTAAGATATTTATTTCAGTTCATTGTAACTTGTTTAAATTGTGAAAGAGAAAGACCCAAACACAATCTAGTGAACATGTTTATTTTTTGGAAATAATAATAGCAGGATAAAACTTTTAATGTTTTACGTTTAATGTGTTATGTTTTATTTTTAATGCTACAAAACGATTAAATATAACAGATATTGAACGAATTCAAAAAATTTGATAAATTATTTTTATATATTTGTGAGATAGAATGTATATAATTAGAGTTTATGTCAATATACAAAGTTTTACTGATTTATAATAATCCACTGCATTTAACGCCCTTGTGGCGAAATTGTGAACTAAGTAACAAAGGTGAGGATACTATGACGATTCTTTATAAAAAATAAACCATAATGAATAATTAGTAATACCATTGATGTGAATCTTTATAATTTGTTTAACTTCAAGGACATATTCAAACTGCTGATTTGGAAATATTTATCTATAATCGAAGGCACTCTGTTTACAGTATTTAGAATCAGTTCATACGAATCAGTCTTTCATTTTTAATTATAAAATAAAAGTTACCAAGTTAAAGGCTTTACCAGTTTTCATAGAACTAAAGTTTTTCTTACAATATTTATCCTCCAAGCAAATAAAAACAAATCTAACAAATCTGTTAATAATTTAGTTAAATAATATTCTGTGACTATTTGCGGTAAATATCATTATAAAAATAAAAATTTGCAATATACAAATATTTATATAATTAATAATAAAATATATAGGCCCCTACACATGTTTAAAGTAATTATTGATGCTACAGTGTTAACTAGATGTTAATTAATGCATATGTAAATGGAAAACCCTACGAGTCAGTGTAGCAACAGTTAAAATAAATATAAAATGAGATATGAGGTGTCAGACAATGTTAACCTAGCGAAGACTGTTACTCCTAATTAACGTTTACAAAAAGTCTTTTTCTTATCTGCAACGCCTAGCCTTCGTCCTTAAGCCAGATGCACGAATGGCCGCGTTTCCTTTTATGTCCAATCCATTGGATTGTAAAGCCCGAGTACTAGCACCATTATACATTAACCTTCCGAACAAACATATCGCTAAAGGTTTATCAAACACAAGATATTTTCTTAGCATATTCACAGTTTTAAATTACAGATCAACACTTACACTATTTCGGGTAACAAATATTGCGTTTTTAAGATTCTGTATTGTTATTTCATGCTCTCAGGGTTTACCCTTATTTACAACCCCCTTTCTACATGTTGGGCATTACACAGACCCCAACGCTAATGAATACATTTAAAATTAAGCTTTAATGAATGCATTAAAAATGCAAGAGGCTCCCATTTGGGCGGCTAAGCTCACATTCAGGTCATAAAGTTGGCAGGAACATGTTTTCTCAAGACTCTATTTTTAAGGTAGAATATCTTACAATAATGAAACCAGATAATTTTCATTTAATATGTAAAATTTGTTTGAAAAAAATTAGATACAGTCTGTTACTAATAACAATACGTTTTTACATGGAATCTTATAACTAAAGAAAGGGCAAGCAAAGATTATGACATAAAGTTTCCATGAAGTATTTTTTTAAAACCAGTATAGGTTTTTGTCAACTTTTTTATTTTAATATATAGCGTCATACCTAGACCATAACTAATTCAATATAATATAATAGTATTATATTGCATCTGAATATATTATTGTAATATAACAATATATCGAGGTTATATTATCATCTCATTATTTTTTTCAATATAATGTCAAATTCATGAAACCAAATCTGAGAATTCGAGAACGTTTTACGAGTAATAATACAATTTTAACATAGTGAAATATCATTTCTTTATATGTTGAAAATATTTAATACTTTTTACATTTAATTGTTGCTAGTTACTGTTTTTTCCAAAGTTTACAACCACTCCACGATCATATTTGCACAGTTTTCGCTGCCTTCTACAGTTATAACCTTAACGATATCTCTAGAAATATTTGCCTTAACCTAACAGAATCCCAGGAAATATGTTCCTTACAATGGATGATATTATTACTTAGACAAAGTTCCAATATCACTTGCAACAACAAACCTAAAAAGGCACAGATTCGTTATCCCGAAGCAAATTTTGCATATTTCATATTTCTTTTTAAGATAACGAAATAAATTTCCATTTTTTAAAAGCTCGTTGCTAGATATATTCTCGAATTTTAAACTTTTTGAAGCAGTAAGAAAGTAGTTATCTTGTCTTCCTGCTCAGTAGTCACCGACTCTCAAGTGGCCAAGATACTCACAAACAATACACACGCACACAAAATTATTTACTGGCACAGATACGTCGATATAATAACACTATACATAGGCAACTCACGTCAGTACAAAAAACTTCTCCCCTACACAATAAAATACACCTAAAACTCCACTTCATTTCAGAAATTGAAACCAGCCGATCCCTAAACTTCCTCGACCGAACCATAACAAAAAGCCACACACAAAAACACAGCTTCAACATTTACAGGAAACCCATAACGACAGACACACTTAACCACAACACCTCAAACCACCCTATCCAACACAAACACGCTGCCTTCAGTTCCATGCTCCGTAGACTTAAAGACGTCCCAATGACCACAGAAAACATAAATAATAAACTAGACAATTAAATATTTAGCATACACAAATGGATACAACACCACAATAATAGACAAACTATTTTACAAAATACAAAAAAACACTAAAATTAACACTACAGACAGGTAAAACAAATACATCACATTACCATTCATAAACAAAACAACAAACAAAATAGCCCGTAAATTTCAAAAAATGGGGTATAAAATAGCATACAAAACTAAAAACAAGATACAATACAAAATACAACACAACACCAACAACAAAGATAAACTACAAGCACCAGGCGTATACAAACTGAACTGTGACGAATGTAACAAGTTCTACATTGGACAAACAGATCGCAGCTTTAAACAAAGAGTCGAAGAACACAAACAGAACACCAACTCAACATTTTACAATCACATAAAAGAAACAGAACATAAATATAGAGACATTTACCATAACCTAGAAATCCTACACATCAACAAAAAATGACCACATCTCATCACACTAGAACAATATGAAATTTACAGACACACAAAGTACAAATATATTAAACGAACAAATACAATACAAATAACACATAATCTTTGATACTATCGATAACCTGCCTTTAAAACCGCCACCGCTTGACCCGACATCTCCAAGCAAGACAATGATGAAGATCGGCACATAGCGATCGAAAACGTTCTGTGTCAGTAAGTTTTAAAACATTTACTAATTTTAAGTTCGGATAGTCATAAAGTATTGTCTAAGTGATTAATAAGAGTAATGGACTAACAAATTCAAGAGTTATAATGAAAGTTATATATTTTGCCAATCGGCACTTCTTTTCTTAGAAAATGTAACTAACATTGTAACGACTTGGTTTCGCTGTCCAAAGGATCCAGACTTACCAAAGATTTTAAGGATCTAGGGAAGAAAGAAGATGAACCCAGTCTCAACAAGATCTATGGGCCAGGATGAAGGAAAAGAAACTTTTGGTAAGTCATTTTTACAGTCAAATGTATTAGTTAAAATTTTAATAAGCCATTTAGAAAATTATATTTAGAAATTTCGATTCATAAAGAAATAAACAATGGCTTCCCTTTAAATGAAATTGTTAAATAGTTTTAAAAAAGTGTACAAGATTTCTCTTATATGTAATATTAATTTGTATAAAGTCATGAAAATCAAATAAAATTAGTCAGTTTTCTAAAAAGACAAGTTTTTTAACTAAATTATTTAAATTTCATAATAAAATTTCTAGACCAATCATGAAGAAACCAGCAAACTAATATTTAGTTAAACGTTTACAGGGTTTCAACTATAAACTTGGTCATGTTAAATAAGACCAAAAGATAAAAGAATTTTTGCAAAGGTTTGGATAATTTAAAATATTAATTAGGAGTAAATGTTTCATTTAATATTGGTAAATGATTTTGCAATGACTAAAAAACTAATAAAAAACAGAATGCTATATTAACACTTGAGGAAAATTAATTCAAGAGATTAATATTATAAAGATAATTAGTGTATGATATTCGTAAAAATTTTAAAAAAAAAATTATTTTAATTTTAAAAAATCAATGATGAAATTCATAGGATAAATTGAATATATGTAAAAAAAGTATTTCAATTGGTGTAAACATATTTTCTGCATATTGAGCAAGGCAGTAGAAATCAAGAAGCGTGTAATCGTGGTAATTATTTTTCAAATCACAATATTATTATACAAAAACGTATTAACCTATTTCAGATAATGCTGGGTCAATAAACAAATTAAAACTTAGCTCACTTGGAAATTAGGTTTTTACTCAATATTAAATTAATTGTTACAACGTTAGATATCCAGAGTAATTAAATTCATAAAACAATAAATGCAATATAAAAAAAGCTAATGTTACAACATGATATCTTCCTCCTGACAGTAAATTATTTTAAATATTTGAGCCTTACCAATAGGTAGATAGTTTTAAAATTAAGTGCAGAGTCAAGTTCAACTGGCAGGATCTGCTTAAATGTAACACAGGCGCCTATAAAACGGTAAAATTAAGCATGATCATATGTTACACGGCCCAACTTGAATCTTCTATTAAGATGGTAATAAGATGGTACATGGTAATATTATATTTGTATGTAAGGATTGTTCAGGCTAATATGTATCTTTTCTGCTGACTAAATTACTGTCACATATAACTATAAAACTTAAAATGTTAGTTAAGAGTAGGAGGTATTTTGGAACAACAAGTCAAGTCGGCGTGTATTTGCAATAGCTTTAGTACGTTTTAGCAGTAGGCAGGTGATTGAAAATATATATAGATATATGGTGGGCTGCAGTGCGTGTGTGTGGGTTTGTGTGTGTGTGTGTGTATTTGTGTCTATATGTGTTTTGTGTGTGTGTGTGTGTGTGTGTGTATTTGTTTCTATATGTGTTTTGTGTGTGTGGAGGTGTCTGTACAAAGAATATCTTTGACTATTCAGTACTGTATATATATACATTCATGCATTTATGAACCTCGTAGATTACGACAACACACTGCGTTATATAGGCAATTCAACGACAAAGCTTTATGCTTGGACTATTCATATAGTAAAAACTTGACCATTATCAATTTAAAATTGGTACTGTTCATTCTTTCTATTGGCGGAATTAGAAAAGAGTGTAACCGTATATCGGCATAGCTATTCCATCGGTTTCTGAACAGAGTGACAAATAATACCTGACAAATTCATTTCCTGACTCCAACTTTACTTGGTCACAAAGTGGCTTCCCACTACAGTATTTACGCCTATCTGGATGCACTAACCCTAGTATTTATACTTATCTACCAACTCCAAGCGTTATAACCACGATCCTTTTAAACTTTATGAGAACATTATAACTGTAGAAATCTACCGCCGTGCAGTTAGGCAAAGCAGGACAAGCCGTCATAGGAAGTGGTTTTTGTGCGTGGGAAAAGATTTACTAAACACATTTCCCATCATAAGCTACTCTATGTCGTGTGTTTATTTATCAGACACAGTTATACGTTCACGTGTATAAAGTTAGAGTCTAGTAAAATAGAAACAACAGACTCTGAAACGAATATTTCAACAGTTAGAAATTGTAGATTTGTTTTGTGGGAAGAGAATGTATTTTAATTTTATACAGCTGTTAGATACCGAAACATGTTTATCTAATAAAATAGAAGGACCATTTATTATTAATTATATTTTTCCTCGTAGTGTTAGCAAAGGTAAAATTTTGAATTAGTAAATGTTTTT
Organism: Prosapia bicincta; assembly: GCA_036971475.1. Taxonomy (NCBI): domain Eukaryota; kingdom Metazoa; phylum Arthropoda; class Insecta; order Hemiptera; family Cercopidae; genus Prosapia; species Prosapia bicincta. The sequence continues at coordinate 120,983,470 of JBAIZL010000003.1, forward strand.
TAAAATTTTGGTTTAAAATATCTAATAGAACCAAAATTTCCAATAACTTGGGTTTTATTGCTAAGTGAGGTTTAATTATGGTATTAAAGTTTACAATTGTAATTGGCAAGCTGTTATGTACAAGGGAGAAATTGTCTTTTATTTTTAAATAATACATATAACATACTAAACTAAATTTATTTTAAAATCTGTGAAATTTATTCTTTACGATGAAAGAAATAGTTACAGTTACTGTTGCAAAATACTGCACTTCTAACAACTATAGATTGTTACGTAAGGTCAGACGAAAATCTTATCAGTTTAAAACTGATATTATATTTTAGTGTATTACCTTTACATAACGGGCTTTATAATTTGAATCTTTAAAACTGGGGTTTTTAGGTTAGGATGTATAATAACAATAAATCATTCATAATTGAATAACTATTTAATTAGGTTCAATCGCTTGACAAACGAACTAATCTAATAATTACAACTGTTTCCGATATTTGCGTACAATATATCGATTTTACTCTAGGTATCTTTTTAAACCCTTCTAATCAGATATTTTAACAAATGGCCGTTCAAGTTTAAACAGTCAAATCCGCTTTATTTTATGTAGCCCCACTATAATCTCTTGACGTGGCAATTAAACATGCTAACATCTGTAACCACGTTCCCATGGGTGATTTCACAGCTACAATGTTCGTATTTACAATCACTGCATCGCGGTCTAGTTAGCGACATTTGCAGGAATGAAATCAAGATTGTCAACACATTTTGTCAGCTCGGAAACACTTAATGTAATGTTCTCATGTAATTGGAAAGTGTTTTTTACTTTCAGGATGAAAAACATTTATAAACACACACACACACACACACACACACACACAGACAGACACTCACACACACGCTCGCACATACATACACACACACAACACATATTTGTGTGTGTGTTTGTGTGTGTGTGTGCGGGTGTGTGCGTGTACATTAGAAAAGGAGTTTTCCCCAATTTTACCTACTCATAATCAATAAAGCCAACAATTAGATTTAAATTAAAATTATTTTGGAGACTATAGAGTATAAATAATGTTTTCAAAATGGTCATTAAATTATATTTAAAATCACCCTTATTGCTCTTTTCTTACTCTTGTTTGGGCATACAAAAGTGTTCTGACAATGTCTCTAAACAATATAAGTTTCAAACGTAGAGCGGTAATGTTATACATTTGTAATATAAATTACTGTTCTCACTTGTTAGAATATGAGTTACATTTCTGACGAGAGATATTTTCATTTTGACTAGTAGAGCAAGAAAACTACAAGCCTCGTACTGCTAACCAAACTGTGGACTGGAAGCAAGGCGTGAGCCTCGATATACTTAAGGTTAAAGGTTTATCAAGGCTAGAGGATGCAGCCAGTACCTATTACCATAAGTTAAGGCTTGTATTTAAAACTTTATAATTCGAAATTATTGTTCAGAAAGAAATAAATTTTTGGTGTTTATCTTTATTTGTAACTGTTCGTAAACAAAAATAACCAGCAATTCTTATTTTTTGGTAGAAACTGATTCATGTATTCATTATGAGTTCTAATGCTCTAATTAAACGACTGGAGTCAGAGCGTGATGTACGACAGTAAGGTCTATTGTCGAAAATAAGAAGAGGTATTAGGAACTGTAATATGAAGAACAAAGATAGAGATAGTTAGTGGAAGATCTCGATTTAACCGACACATTCGTACTTAGAAGTGTTGGACACCAAATTGATATATTATTTTATAAATTAACTGTTCAGTACAAAACAAAGGTGTAAAATGAGTAAGCAGGTTGTTTGGTGTTAGATTTGGAATCTTAGACTCAACAATAACAAACAGCATTTATATATTTTTATTATTTCTTACTTTGAAAACTCTAAACATTCTTATATTATTATATTTTAATTGTTCATTTTACGTTAGTATCAAAAGAGTTGTATAATTAATAAAAATATAATAATCTTATAGAATAATGGAAACAGAATTTAATAAGAAAAGCTAATTTTTGTAAACATTACCAGGGTAAAAAAACCAACTAAAAACATCTAAACGTTGCATTTTACTTTTTCAAATGTTTTAGATTTTCAAAGTTTGTATGTAGTACACATTTTCAGTTGGTTCTATTAATAACCTAAACATTATAATTTCTTTTAGAGAATAATTAAAATTTCAATGAATTTACTTTATGTTTTTTTATATTTAGACTATATATATGACTATATATATACATGACTCAAAGCATTTTAATAAAATGCATTCTAATAACATGTGAAAAAATATACTTTCTGCAGAAGCCGAGAACAAAGCGTTAAGGCCTAATAGAAAACCTGAAAGTGACAGAGACCCTTCAATTATACCAACTTGGCTTCCGTAATTAAAACAAGTAATGAGAATTCTTAAGCCAAATCAGAATATTTCTTCCTAATTATGATTCTTTTTTTTATATCTTAACCTTCTGTTCATATAACAGCAGCAGTAGTTTAATCAATGGCAATGGGTACTTTACACCACGTAATTTACAGGGAATTCTAAACATTTACAAATTTAAATAAACATTATACATGTAAAATATATGTTTGCTAAATAAAGTTTTAACTATTTTTATTTCTATTTATGCCGAATGCAATTTCTTAGATAAATCCCATAACAAAGATCTTCTATTTATATATTGGAGAACATCTAAAAGTCTATAAATATGTTTAAATCATTTTGTCTTAGGAATATCAAGCAATATAGACCTATAACGGTTACGCTAATTTTACTTGCCTAATTCCTGAGTTCTAAACTTCACGACATTACACTTCAAAACTTCATTCTATTATATTATGCTCTCCTTATATTTTTTGTATTGCAAGTAAAATGGGAAATTCAGTGAGTTTTTTTATTTAACAGTAAAAACAAATTTAAGCCTCAAAATTAGTTTATCTAGCATTTAATTTTCATTAATGATAGACAATTTTAAAATAAAACTAAACATTTCATTTTGAATCACAAGAGACTTGAACGTTTACATTCAGACTAACAAAATGATTTACACTGCCATTTTCTTAAGACATTGCAAAACGTAAGATGTAATCTAAAGGTCTTATTTTGTATATAAATCACGTAGCTTTCACCTCCAAAATCCTATTGTAGATTACAACTTTAAAACCACCCTAAAGAAAGAAACAATTTAAGGAATAAGATGTTAACATTACAGTGTTATTTAGCAAATATCTAATATAATATATATACAAATACTTTTCATATTGTTGTATTTGTACGTAACTAAAGGGAGATTTTGGAAAGGTTTCTCAACGGTGCATGTTATACAAATATTTTAGAGGGAATTCAGCACAAACCGAATAAATAACGTATTACACCTTTTTAGCTTATAGTGGATGACAATTGATGTTAGAGTTTTTCTAAATAATTATTCAATTATTAAATTATTTACATTTGGGGGACTAGGTAGATTCGAAATGAGTATCTTTAATTTCGAAGTCTAACGATTTTTTACATTGAGCCAACTTTCCACAGTTAAAAATCAACTTCTATAACATCCATATGAAATATCTCTATTGTATCACATTAAATTGTTACTATTGTTACCTCATAAAATCACCCTGTATGATTAATATTGAAGGAAAAGAATTAAAATAAACAAACTCGTTTAACGTTATCGAACCTTATTTTAAAATAACAAACGGACAATGCGAAAGGAAATCGAAGAGAAACTAAAGTTCAATGGAAGTGGCAAACAAACAAAAAGCGTATAAATAGTAACAAATGAAAAATAATAGTCCAACAAAATACATAGAAAGTAAAATTGAGAGTTTCAAGGAAATTCGCCACTTGTTATTTTGACATAATCATATTTATATTAATTGTAATTATAAAATTAAATGAAATTCAAATAATGTTTTTCTTTGATGATTTAAATACTAATTAACTTTAAAACTTTGGTAAAGCTGAAGAAATAATAACTGATTATATATTTAATTACTCTGTAACTAAACCATCTCCTTTATATTTTATCTCACAACTATTATAAATACAAGCTCTCCTAAACTCAAGCTCTACATGCAACCTCTAATCAAGTAAATGGTAAAATATACGCTGATTCTGGAAATGTTAACGCCCACATGTATGAAGTGAACGGTTACTTTTTCTGAATATTTAAAATTTAAAAAAATTACTAACCTATTTCAAGTCGATAAACGATGAATTGCTTGGAAATAAAAATATGCAGCTAAAGGTTAAAAACCCCTTTATAGAATACTTATAAAAACATTACTAACAAGAAATAGGCCCTAAACTCTTAATTACCCTTGAAAGTTGTTGCATCACAACAGTAGTCCCAACAATAATCTTAGTTTTCTAAAAAGGATGTTATATAAGTATGCTTTAGGGGTGGAAAGGGAATCGAGGTAGCCATGTTACATAACCAGTGACAAAAGTACTCTGAGCATACCATAAAGCTAACTATAAAGCTGGTAAAAACATTCCAATTTCCTTTTTACTTTATCTCTCTTGTAAAGAAATAAAACCCTTGTCAGAATAGGTTATGGTTTCATAAGAGCCAGTTCTCCTACGCTGTTTTGAACTGACAGGTTCTCAGGTTGTTATAATGTAGCGTTATCAATGACCACCGCTATTTTGGTATTGCAGAATATGTTTGCGTTTGATTTTGTATGATAGTGTTAAACTCAGTATATAACTCAGCTAAAACCCAGCTGAAATTGTTCTTATTTAAAACTCTCGAAAATGAGAAAATAATGTGTGCTTAGTAAACATTGTGTTTGGTGTGTGAAAGCGTTACAATTGTCCACGAGTTGGAACTTCACTCTCGATGTGAAATCAAGTGCCGCTTATATATCTTTAAATTAGTTGCATTCTGTACAACTTTTGATCCTCCGAATCCCTATTACCATACGTAAAATACGCATCAAATTAGGATGTTAGATCATGGTCTTAGAACAATACGCTACAAGTTAAACTGTGTTAAAAAAAAAACGTATTCCCTACTGGAATAGCAAACACTCATGGCCAAGTAATCTTTGGTAAAGTGGATCTGTGGTTACAAAAAGTCGCTTGAGTAATATTATTTCAAAAAGAAATAAACATAAATATTGAACTAATAGAGAATACCATTTGAGTTTGTTACATTAGATATACGTTTAACAAATAAAATACCTATATTAGAAGATTTAACCTTAATTTAAGAATATTACTTTTAAAAATAGTAAGTTGTTCTCATTCATTAACAATTCATAAACATTACACAAACCAGTGTAATGGAAACCGAATCATATGTGTATTTCTTTGTGATTCTCAACGCGAAATTTAATAAATACATCTAGAGTTTTATAGGACCGTAATATTTCTAAAGTTAAGGGTAGAAGCAACCCCTCAAGGAGTAAACCATGATATTGACACAGCAATAAACATTTTAACTTTTCCAGTTTTCTATTGCCAGAGACGCAATGCATATAATCCCTAAATTTACATAATATAGGCATTGGGTTGATACAATCTGAAGTAAGTTGGCACGTTTCTTGTGATATTATGGGAGAGCAAAATATCTCTTACTCATTCGATCTATGGTTTAACAAATTTAATTAAAAAAATACAGTTTTTCGGTTTCACTCTTAAAAGGTTTAAGTTTTCGATGAATGATTTATTTCTTTAAGGATACTTCTATTGCAAGAAGTATAAATGACTTAATATTTCTAAAGTTAAGGGTAGAAGCAACCCCTCAAGGAGTAAACTATGATATTGACACGGTTAGCAATAAACATTTTAACTCTTCCAGTTTTCTATTGCCAGAGACGCAAGGCATATAATCCCTAAATTTACATAATATAGGCATTGGGTTGATACAATCTGAGGTAAGTTGGCACGTTTCTTGTGATATTTTGACTTTATGGGAGAGCAATATATCTCTTACTCTTTCGATCTATGGTTTAACAAATTTAATTAAAAAAATACAGTTTTTCGGTTTCACTCTTAAAAGGTTTAGGTTTTCGATGAATGATTTATTTCTTTAAGGATACCTCTATTGCAAGAAGTATAAATGACTTAATATTTCTAAAATACTATTACAAAATTATTGTATATAAAAATTTTTATACTAGATATTCAAAGAAATTCCTTATGTATTTTGAAAATTATTAAAAGCACAAAATGTTACTTAACTATTCAAGATTTAGCAATTAGCGTTTATGGTAATATTACGTGGCTGGTGAATTAAATCTTGCCCTCACTTTGCAGAATTAGATGTATAAAGAACTAAGATTATGCTGTTTTGGGGGAAATTATGTTTGTTAAACTCAAAATATAATGTATAGTTTTGGTTTATTGAAAGAAAATAAATTACTAAAAATACAACTTTTGGTAAAACTCAGTAACCATTTTCCTTGTAACTTGACTCGAACAGTAAACCGTAAGAAACAAAATGTACATGTATTTACAATAATAAAAAAGGAAAATATTTTCCTGTATCTAAATAAAATATATTTACAGCATAATTTCGAGAATAAGATGCTCATTGTTTTCTTGGTTAAAACTGCCTGACCTCTAAGAGAGATGTTAGTATACATAAGTAGCAAACAGGTTCGTTTGAAATTTGTAACTGATCCGTGGGAACATACTGATAAATGCAGGAACAGAGTTGGGTTTTTGAACTGTCGCACAGGGTAATATTTTGTTGATGCTGTAAATAATTTACGGTAATTTCGCATCGTCATTGTATTTTAGCATCGTACTATTTCATTTATTTACATCAAAACTATTTTAAAATAGCGTTTAAATTATTTACTTTAATTACTTCCAATAAAGGCTAAATCCATTTCCTTCCAAATAAACGAAGTTTTACAATCTATTCTGCAGCATTTACCAAAAATATTAAGGAACGTTATTGGTTACCATGACAACGCAACACCTACTAGAAAGCACCAATAGGAATAAGTTTCTCACCACTGACGACATCACATGCCATAAATGAACGTACTATAAGTAGCTTAGTCCTGCTCAACCAACGACAACGCTCGATGCAATTTACAAACTACCTCTTGCTGCATCAGATAAGAGAAACAATTTTCTTTCTTGAAAAAAACTTATTATTACATACGTCATCGCATTTAAGACTGTCTCAAGCGGTGAGAAAGTAAATTATGATTTCTCTTAAGGCGACACTGCACGTCAATTGTTTTGTTGTTGCCAACTTAAATATCATAAAAACAGAGTCAGAAAAAGAAAGGATTTTTCTGTTTTTTCGTTGGTTATATCAATCCTCGTTGCTTATGAAAAACCACTTTCTAAAGGTTTTAGAAATGTTTCTCGGGTAGGTCACAATTGCCTTTATGTCAGTATTGCCTAATCTGTCCCTTCATGCCAATTCTGTAATTTTGTATATAATTATTTACCTTACAGATCATTATACGATTTACGTTACAGATGCTAAACGATTTTAAAACCAAAATCAATAATATTTTTTGCATAAACATCGACAATTTAAAATTAAAAATTTTGAATCTGTTTAACTTTAAAAAATTATTTGTATATTTATTTAAGATAAGGTAATTATAAAAAAATTAATATTTAACGTTGTACACTAGTCGGGAAACCTATCCTAGAAATATCTATTATGAATTTCTATAGGTACAACCCTATATATATTTTATATAATTATAAAGCTATTACAATAAAAAGATATTTTTTATTTATTTTTTTTACATCAACTATGAAAAACCATTGTCGGTAAACGTTTTAGAAATGTTTCTCGGGTAGGTCACAATCGTCCCCTTATCAGTATTGCCTGAGCAGTCACTTCATAGTATTTGTATATTTTTTTAAAACATGTTAAGTATAAAAGAATGAATATTTATTCTTGTTGGGAAACGTTTCCAAGAAATAACATTTATGATATTCTATAGGTACAATACGTTATTTTATATATGTATAACGCTAATACATTAAAAAGATATTTTTCTATTTATTATTTTGATAATCAATGGCTACGTAGTACGAAACTATTAGACCTATATAAATAAAATATTTCCTTTCGCCTGACTAGTTAAAACCAAATCAGGTATTTATTTTACTTCATTGTAAAGTACCTACTTGTTAGGATTCTTAAAGGAAAATACCCAAACACAATCTAGAGGAAAATGTTTCTATTTTGGAAACCATATTTGCAGCCTTACACTTTTAATGTTTTATGTTTAATGTGTTATGTTTTAATATAAACGCTATAAAATGATTTAATATAGCAAATATTGAATGATTACTAGAAATTCATTAAATTTATTTATATATATTTTTGAGTCAGAATGAATACACTTAGAGTTAATGTCAATATACAAAGTTTGACTAATTCATATTGATCCACAACATTTAACGCCCTTGCGGCGAAATTGTGAACTAAAGTAATAAAGTTAAAGATACCAAGACGATTACTTATTAAAATAAAACATAATGAAAATATTAGTAATACCATTGATGATAATCTTTAGAATTTGTTTAACTTCAAGGAACATTATAAAGCTTCTTATTTGGATGTATTTATACATACTGGAAGGCACTATTACTATTTATTAGGAATATACTGTGGTTGAATTTAATAATAAATACACAAAAACCTCTTAACCACAAACTTTCTTTATTTTACCCTAATGTACATTGCAGTTACAAAGTAACCATCCTCAGAGGGATAACATACAAAGACAGTATTTGTATGTTATCCCTCTGAGGATGGTTACTTTGTAACTGAAATGTACATAAGGGTAAAATAAAGAAAGTTTGTGGTTAAGAGGTTTTTGTGTATTTATTATGGAAGGCACTAGTTTACAGTTTTTATCATCATTTAGTAAATATTGTAATCAATCGACAATTTATTGCTTTTCACAATAGTTATTTATTCTGCTAAAGTTTTCTTTGACATAAGATAAAATAACATTTCTTTCCCCTCAGTTAGTAAAACCTTTTGAACTATGATTTTAATATTTACATTTATCTCATTTTTAATATTTCTTGGAACATGGGTTTGTAAATTCATAAAGCTTCTTTTTTTGTAATGAATACTTGTCTAAACACCGATGCACTTACGCTGTATTTTGTAATAGTTACGAGTAAAAGCAAAATATATTATTTTTTCACTTTTTATGTAACGTTTAATTACCACCAGCTATATTATAATAAGAACTACAGAATTAAAAACAAGTTCCAATTTCAAAGGCTTTTAAGATCCCTTAAGTTGTAGTCATGTGTACCTAGCTTATCTTTCCTGACATTGTTCTCTCTTGCCGGGCATTTTTTTTTCACTGGAAAACGTATCTGGAAACGTTCACCTCCACATGAATCAGTCTTTCATTTCTAATTATAAAATAAAAATTATAAGTTTAAAGCTTTACCAGTTTTCATAGGAATAAAGTTTTTCTTTGAATATTTATCCTTCAAACAAAACATACTCTACCAAATCTGTTAATAGTTTAATTAAATAACATCCTGTGACTATTTTCGGAAAATATCATTATAAAAATAAAAATTTGGAATTTACAAATATTTATATATTCATAAATAGAATATATAGGCCCCTACACATATATAAATTATATAATGTAAACATATTATAATATAACAATAAATTATAACATAATAAATATATTACATATTACATAATAATATTACTATATTATATATTATTATTACATACTAAATATAGCATAATTAAAAAATAATGCATTTGTATATGGAAAAACCCTACGAAGCAGTGTAGCAACAGATAAAGGTAAATATAAAATAAGATTTGAAATGTCACACAATGTTAAACTAGCGAAGATTGTTCCTTCTTATTAACGTTTACAAAAAGGGCATTTTCATCCCTCGTATATAAACCAGACGCACCAATAGCCGCGTTACCTTTTATCTCCAATCCATTGGATTCTCTGTAAAGCCCTAGTATTTGCTAGCACTAAACATTAACCTTCCGAACAAACATATGATCAAAAGTGTAAAGGTTTATCAACCACAAGAAATATCCTTAGCATATTCACGGTTTAAAGTAACAGATGAACACTTACACTATTTTAGTAACAGATATTGCGTTTTTAAGCTTCTGCGTTATTATTTCATATTTTCTGAAGTGGCGTTCCGCTCCAGGGTTTACCCTTGTCTACAATCCCCTGACTTGATATGGGGCATTTATTTCAAAAAATGTTTACACAAAAGTTATACATATATTTAAAAATAATATGAAAAATACAATTTTATTTTAAAACCGAAAATATCTTACTCTAGGGAGGCTGCTTCAGCTTCTTTCCGTCGTCGCCTTCGCCATGCCCGCTGCTTGTTGCGCCACCGGCGTTTAGTCCTGAGCTCTTTTTCCACATCGTCTCTTATAAGGTCTTCGTAGAGTTGGATGTGGTCTGCGAAAACTTTGACCTGGGCGCAGACTCCTGGAGCTAGAATGAGCTCAGTAATTTCCTTAAACGATATCGTTAGCTCGTCGTCCGCGATCAGCTCAGTACAGGTATTGTTAGCTTCCTCGGAGTCCCAGAAGAAATACTTCTTCTTCAACTCCCCGACACGGGCCGGTTGTCTTCGGCCTACGGCGGCGACGCCAGACTCTCTCCCAGCCGGTAGACACAGCAGCGAGATCTTCCCTACTCGGTGTTGCGGTACTTTCTCTTACGAGGGGGAGCAGTCTTCTTGAATACCGCAACAGTATCCGGCGGCGACAACGCTGCCTCTTTGCTGTCCGCAGCTGTTGGCGGCAGCACCTCGGGGGAGACTAGAGGTCTCCCGAGGACCTGGCGATCACTTCTCGGTGCGGGCGTCTGCTTCTGTCTCTTCTGCTGGTGGGTCCGGGACTCGTGCTTGGGACAGCCGCCGTACCGCTTGGACGCATGTCCAACGGTCCTGCAGTCCTTGCACTGGCCGCTCCGAGTGGTCACCCTTGATGTCCTGACGGTGACGACACATCGGAATCCGCTGCGAAGGCTCTCCTGCAGTTCGCCGAAAAGACGCTGAAGGTCCTCTTCGCAGGTCACTGGAACGGGCAGGTAGTCCTGGCGACACGGCACCAACAGGGGTAGACGCCCATCAACATCGGTGTGTTTGCACTTCTTGATACAGTAGGACTCACTCTCGTGTCTTGGTAGAGTCAAAGTGCAGATCCACACAACATTAAGCTGATAAGAACAGATACTACACAAACCCAAAGCCTAATGAACACATTTAAAATTATGCTTTAATGAAAGCATTAAAATTGCAAGAGTTTCCTATTTGGGCGCCTAAGGTCACATTCAGGTCTTTAGGTTGGCAGGAATACCTTTTCTATAATATTCTATTTTAAATGCAGGATATCTAAGAATACTGTAACCAGATAGTTTTCATAAAATATGTAAAATTTGTTTAAAAAGGTTTACATAGAGAAGGTTACTAATAACAATAAGTTTATATATGACATCTTATAACTAAAGAAAGTGCAAGCAAAGATTATGACACAAAGGTTTCCTGAGGTATTTTTTTAAAAAAAAGTATAAAGTTTTTTGTCAGTTTTAAAAAAAATATCATATAACGTTATATACCTAGACCATAACTAAATTATTATTATATAATAGTAATGAATTACTTTAATATAACAATATATTGGGGTTATATATCATTATTTCTATATACTGTAAGAATCATGAAACACACCTGAGAATGTTTTACGAGTAGCAACTCAACTCAATTTTGGCATAGGAAAATAATATAATTTCTTGATATGTTAAAAAGATTTATTAATTTTTACATCTAAATTTCGTAGGTATGTTTATTTACTATATCATATAAAAAAAAAATAGTTTCTACTAATTTTTTTTATTTTTAGTAAAAATTTCCAATGTTTAGTGTGTTAGTGTGTGTGCGTGTGTATGTTTTGTGTGTCTATGTGTGGGTGCATGTATTTGGGGGTGTATAAAGTTTCTCTATGATTATTCTCTCTGTATTATATATATATAGCATGCATACATACATCAATGCATATACATGCATGAACCTTGTAGTGTACAACAATACACGGCGTTAGGTAGGCAATTCTATGACAAAGCTTTAATCTTGGAATATTCATTCATATAGTAGCAAGTTGACCGTTACATAAATTTAAAATTGGTACTCTTCATTCTTTCTAATGGCGGAATTACAAAAAAAATGTAAACGTTTATCGTCATAGCTATTACATCGGTTTCTGAACAGAGTGGCAATTAATAAAACACCTGACAAATTCATATCCTGACTCCAACACCACGTGGTCACAAAGTGGTTTTTCACTGCAGTATTTACGCTTATCTGGATCCACTAACCCTCTTATTTATTCTATCTACGAACTCCAAGCGTAAATGACCACTTTTTAAATTTTAACTGAAGCCATTAAAACTGTAGAAATCTACCGCAGTGGAATTGAGCAAAGCTGTACAAGCCGTCATAGGTTGTGGTTATTGCGCGTGGGAAAAGATTTACTAAACACACTTCCCATTTTAAGCTAATGTATGTTGTGTGTTTATTTATCTGATATAGTAATACGTTTACGTGAATAAAGGTACAGTCTAGTAATAAAAAACTGCAGACTTTGAAACTAATGTATTAACAGTTAGAAATTGTAGATTTTTTTAAGGAAGAGAAAGTATTTCAATTTTTCACAGCTGTTAGATACCAAAACATTTTTATCTAATAAAATAGAAGGATCATTTATTAATAATCATATTTTTCCATATAGTGTTAGCAAAGGTAAAACTTTGAATTATTAAAATTATTTGTATTTTTTTAACATATCTAAGAGAACCAAAATGTCTTGTAACTCCGGTTTTATTGCTAAGTGAAGTTTAATTATGCTATTGAAGTTTACATTTTCAATTGTAATTGGGTAACTGTTAAATACCAGGGAGAAATGGTCGATTACTTTTAAATAATACATATAAAATACTAAACTAAATTTTAAAATCTGTGAAATTTATTATTCACAACGAGAGAGAATAGTTGTTGCAAAATACTGCACTTCTACACATTATGGACAGTTAAGTAGGGTCAGACGAAAATCGTATCAATTTAAAACTGATATTATAATACAGTGTATAACCTTTGGTATTATATATAATAGGCTTTATAATGCAAATTTTTTTAATAGGGTTTTTTAGGTTAGGTTTTATAATAGCAATAAATCTTCTATAATTGACTAATTATTTAATGAGCCTCAATCGCTTGACTAACGAACTAATCTAATAATTACAACTGTTTCCGATATGTAAGTAAATCACATCGATTCTACTCGAAGTATATTTGTAATATCAGCTATTTTGACAAATGGATGTTTATGTTTAAACAATTGAATCGGTTTTATTTTATGCAGCCCCTCTATAATCTCTTATAAAATATGTAAAAATATCTTTGAAAAGGAATAGATACAGTCTGTTACTAATAACAATAAGTGTTTATATGGAATCTTATAACTAAAGAAAGTGCAAGCATAGATTGTGACACGAAGATTTCCTGAAGTATTTTTTAAAAACAGTACTTTAAAAAGTGTACGTTTGTGTCAATTTTTCAATTTTAATATGTACTGTTATACCTAGACCATAAATAATTCAATGTAATTTAATACTATTATATTTCATCTGTATATATTATTTTACTATGACAATATATTCAAGTTTTATTATTATCTCATTATTTTTTCAATATAATTTCAAATTCATGAAACCAAACCTGAGAACTCGAGATCGTTTTATGAGTGACAACACAATTTGACCAATACAATTTAAATGTTGCTAGGTACGGTTTTTCCTAAATCTTATTTAAAAAGAATATTTTTCAATAATTTTGTTTATTTATAATAATAATTTCCAATGTTTACAAGTACTCCAAGAACATTATTGCATAACGTTACTTGATGTAATCATCTTGAATTCACTGATTAAACTATAATTAAAAGGTACTTAACTAAGTGAATACGTAATTGCTTTTTTTAATCTTGGGAGCGGGCTTAAGCTGCCCGAAGCACCGCTACCTTAGGTATATTGTACTTACCTCCCTGATCTAGTCAAAGAGCCCCTTCCCTCTTACCAGGTTTAGGAGTTTTACCTTCAGCATCCATTTCCAGAGCTGTGCTATCACCAAAGAGGTAGAAGCGCCTCTCGGCATGTGCTTCACATCTATAAATAATGTGTGTGGCAGTCTCCAGTTCTTGCCCGCGTAATCTGCACACTGGTTCATCTTTGTAGATACCCATTTTATGCAAATGTTTCCTTAGTCCACCACCGTGTCCCTTGAGTAGACCGGTGGCTATCCTCAATTCCCGCCTAGACAGATAGATGAGACTCTTCTGCAGCCCCAAGGAAGGTTTTCTAAGGGTTATCTTACTGTGTCTCATTCCTTCAGCCTTGAGTCAGTGCTCAGAGTTTCTTCCAGCCATCCACCTTCGCACTGCCATCTTGACTATGGATTTGGAAATACCTACCGCCGGCTCCGGTCCAATCAGGGGAGTTGAAGACCCCTCTCTGGCCAGTGCATCTGCGGCTTCATTTCCAAATATTCCCTTACGCCCTGGCACCCAACCTATCTTGATTTGATTGTACCTTGCCAGGGCTTGTAGGTTATTTAGGCACTCCCTGACTATGGCCGAGGTGACCACATGTCCGTTTAGTGCCTTAATTGCTGCCTGACTGTCAGAGAAAATAGCAATCCGGGTACCGTGTATTCCCCTTCTCGCTATCTCTCCCAGACAGGCATTTATGGCATTAATTTCGGCCTGAAAGACAGAGGTATGCCTCCCCAAGGGGAAAACCAGTTTTACCCTTGGGTTTTTACAATACATCCCCGCTCCAGTGCCGAAGTCCATCTTGGAGCCATCTGTGTAGCAGATCTGAGCTCCCGATGTTACGGACCCTGACCATTCCATCATAGTTTGGTGGGCCTGTTCAGGTGCAAACGTCCGAGTAATGTGGTCACTGTCCATTTCCAAGACAGGTTCTTTGACCACACACTCGATACTCATATGTCCCGAAACATCTGGGAGCTTAGCCCAGTTGTTCGAGTTACGCAATCTTTATGCCGCCAGCCTCGCCTCTCCCCTAAGGACAAGCTCAAGGGGAGGGTGGTTAAGCATTACTTCCATTGCTGCACCAGGTGTAGTTGACATCGCTCCGAGTGTGCACATACAGGCCAATCTCTGGATAGAGCTCAGTTGAGCTCTTGTCTGTGCCTGGTTGGCATTTGTCCAACACACCAGAGCTTCATAGGTAATCATAGGTCTTATCACCCTCAGATACATCCAGTGCATCATTGATGGATTCAGTCCCAATTTCTTACCCACCATTCTTCTCACTGTCATCAGGGCCCTTTTGACCCGTTAACTGTCCTCTCAAGATGTGGGTTCCAGGTGTGTTTCCTGTCCAGAGTAACTCCCAGGTACTTCACTTCCCCCACAAACTCAAGGTATTCAACGAACAAGCGAGGCATCCTGGTCGTCAGATCTTTTCGCCGTCTGGTGAAGCTAATAAGAGCAGTCTTTTTCGGATTTTCAATAAGGTTCTCCTTATTACACCACTCTTCAATCAGTCGTGGAGGATCTTTGATTACCTCAAGGACTGTATCAGGGAATCTGCCCAGGATCAAAACAACTATGTCGTCCACATATCCCAGACAGATGTACCCCTGTTCATTCAGAAGTTCAATAAGGTGTCAACCACTAGGCACCACAACAGAGGAGAGAGAACCCCCCCCCCCCTGTGCACAGCCCAGACTTGTCTCCGCCCTTCTGACCTCCCCTGCCACCTCTACAGAAATTCTTCTGTTTCTTAACATGGAACTTATCCGGCTACAAGTGGTCGCATCCACTCCATGACGTCACCATTTACCATCGTTTCCACTGAGGGGTTATTGAAAGCCCCTTCAATGTCGAGGAAAGCACCAATGACACAACCTTTCTTAGCGATCATTTGCTCTATCCTACCAACCACTTGGTGGAGAGCTCCCTCGCAGGATTTCCCCGGTTGATAAGCATACTGGTTCCAATGCAGTTGTTTTATGGCCAAAGCACTCCCCTATTATGCCTATCAACCAGTTTTTCAAGTCCCTTAAGAACAAAGGACATGAGTGTAGTAGGTCTGTATCCTTTCCCTTCCGATTGGTTACCGGTAGGCTTAGTTATAAAGACCGCCTTACTAGATTTTCAGGCTGCAGGCACATGCTCTAGAGCAATGCTTAGCCTGTATAATTTAGTAAATACCAGCACAAGCATGTCCATTCCCTGCTGCAGCAGCACAGGATAGATCCCATCTGGACCTGGAGATTTGTAGGGTTTAAATGTGCCTATAGCCCATCTTACCCTTTTTGGAGTTATTATCCTCCTTGCCACTTCTCAATCCTCCCTCTTACCACGTCTTGTGGAGGGTTTGGTAACTGTTCAGTGACTGCTCCCCCAAGTTTCCGCAGAGTGCTGGAAGGAAAATGTGTTCTGATTAATTCTTCCACAGTTTCCCCTGCAGTTTTTGCTATATTTCCCAATGGGGTTCTTAGAATCCCCACCGGGTTAACTGGGTCCTTAGAGAGCAGTTATCAGTAAAGGACTCTACTATTGCCTCGCCAACCAATGTGGAGGAGTCTTCTAGCTCTCCCCTCCCACCATACTCCAATCCAGCCTCCTTAATCCGAAGACCCAGGTCCCTCCTGTAGGAGTCTCAGTCTGTTCTTCTTGGATCCCTGGCTGGCCGAAGCATGGCTGGGTTGAGGGAGATATCATACCTAATGGTCAGAAGAAAACGGTTCATCCGACACATGCCAATTTTGTACATACCTAGCCATCTGGTTCGATGCCACCGTAATGTCCAGGACCTACCGTCTGGCCCTAGTGACAAACGTCCCTCTTCCCCCTGATTTAAGACTAGTAGATTCTTAGAGCTAAGATAAGCTATAAGTTCCTCACCTTTAGTGTTGGTACCTGTACTTCCCCACGACGTGTTATGGGAGTTAGCATCCATCCCCACCAGCAGCTCCTCGTTCACAGCCCCGCAGTGCTCGACCGGTCTCCTCAGCTTTTGTGTCGGTAGAGCCACCGCGTAGTCAAAGGGAAGATATGCCTTGGCCAGGTTCAGCCTCCTCATCCTCCCCTCCGCCCGCAGCTCCACCATGTTATCAATTCCCTGCAGCAGAAGTCCGTGATTACAAAAGCACTCAACCCCATCCTGACCAGGATACACGTCCTGGCAACACCGGAGTTCTTATCATACAACAACTTACCTCCAGATGTCGCCAGCCCGCATATGCGTCCTCCAGAAATCCATGGCTCCTGGATGAGCACCAAGTCCACGTATCGCCTTTCCAGCATCCTACACCCTACAGCACTAGCTGCCCTGCTGTGCTGTAGGTTCACTTGGAGAAACTTGATCATTGTTCTGCTTACTTAGCAGTTTCCTGGGTCCGCAAAGCACCCCCAGGACTAGAGAGCACCTTGAACGTGGCCTGTCTCAGCACCACATTCACCCTCAGGTTGTTATTTCGCAGTGCCTTGAGGGAGCCCTCTCCTATAAACAGGATAAGGATAAGACCTGCATCCTCCCTTTTCCTGACAATCACCTTCCAAATATCCTGACGTATCCCAGGGTTCTGGGTTTTGACAACCTTCAGGATCTCTTCCGGCTCCTTGTCATTGTAGGGTTTTGGCACTCACATTAAAACTTTTGTAATGCAAAAGATTTTCTTAGGTGGCCCTGCCCTCAACATTACCCCCCCCCCGCACTCACGGTGAAGCTGGGAAGGACCCGAAGGACCCACTCCATGCTCTCCCGTGAGGAGCATACAACGTTTAGAGCCCCTCTCTCCAAATATGCGGTCCTAAACCCTGTGTCCCCACTCTCCGTCTCAGCGGACAGCAGTTCTGAGAAGAATAGCTCCTCCAGCTCCAACGCCATCTTTTCCGAGAGTTGACTCTCTGGGTAACTGTCTGGGACAATGGCTAGCTTTTGCCGAGGGGTATCGCTGTATGATGCCCGAAGACCATGCATCACCCCCCCCCCTTGTCCCAGCTTCGCTTTCTTCTTTCCTCCCTTCACTGTAGAGGGATTGGAAG
>JBAIZL010000003.1:121006569-121061569 GCA_036971475.1 Prosapia bicincta
GAATTTTATATACCAGCGAATGCGGCCTCCAGTTTCGATGTAGAGTTGCTGGCAATAGATGCAGCCGTGATAAACTGTCTTTAATTTCAGGCATTGAAATTTTCCATACTTACTGACTCCAAAAGTGCCATTCACATGACAGGAAAAAAGACCCAGAAAGCTACCCATTCGGAATAAAAGAAATAGCAATTTTGCTCAACACTACAACAACGATGAGAAACATATACAGAGAAATAAATATAGAATCACCAAGCGGGCAGCAAAAATGGGTCCGGGCTTCTTTTCGTAACTTCCAATCTTTTAAAGCTTGAAATAAACTTATTAGGGGTTTCTGTTAAAGTCGACATTTGTACTTTATTCCCAATTAGACTTACGAATGTACAAATGCAATCTCGTCGCCCTCAAATTTACCAATTGTAGATTAAGACAGATCTTAATGCAACAGTGGACTTTTAATGTGTTTAGTGTTACAATAAGTGACATTTTTATTATTATATACTTTTTTATCCCCAGATAAGATAAGAATGATAATTGATTATTTTTTTTTTTAATTAAATGTAATATCAAGTTTGTTATTTATCAAAACTACAATTGTCAATATTTAGTAATAAAAGTAATTATCAAGTAATTAAAAGACTAAAACGCACAGGTAAATAATCTGGAGCACTTTTAGAAGACTATAAATTATCATCATTTGTGACAACGCTAAAAGAGTGTATCACAAGGTGTGTTATGTAATTTTTATTGTATTGAATACACATTTTGAGTTAAAATTCTATTGCTTTGTCACTGATAATAATGGCGTAAATATCATTGAAACGCATTTCAGACATCTACCCATTTTGCGGTTATGTATCTGTTGTCATTTCTTACTAATTGATACTTGTTTACATTACATGGTGTCGGCTACCATAATTCTTCTATGATATTGTCTATGCTTTATTCTTTCATTAAAACATGAACCCATATTATTATTTAAAATTATACTAATAAACTACATTCACAGAAATGTGAAACAGGGTAACAAACAATAACACATATTATATGTGTAGGATAAACAAGTTTCTTTAAAATAAATATAATGTGTCACTACCATGAAGCCCGCCTGGGGTGGCGGTTCAAGGAAATTCTTGTATGACGGATACCACCTGGGCGAATTTACATTGCCATGCAGTTGAAATTGTTAGGTCGTTTCTTGTATACGCTCTTTTTCCCAAGATTTATAAAAACAAGCAACACATATAAATGTGCTTTGCTTGACGGTTTTTATGATACTTTAGTTTTATAACGACAAATACAAGTAACTTTTGCGAGCGCCGGAGGGTTACGGAAAACTAGTTCACGTATTTCATAACCACGTTAGACGGTTTAAAACTCGAGAAGATTTATGGCGGCCAGCTTTTTCAAGAGAGCAAATTGCTTTTATTATCTTATAGAGCAGCAGTTGGATTCGGATACTGTAATCTGAGATTGTCTATTTATTTTTTCTTCTCAAACTATTTTCTTTAAAATATAATTATAATGGCAAATTCGATTTTGTAAGTACGTTCTCAAAAAAAATTCAAATATATAACGAACGAGATATAACAAGATACTTGGCTAGCAATATGCAGCTTCCTATTTGACATTTAAAATGGGTGGATTGACGTTAGACTGACTCAGTGTGTGTAGAGCCTCCCTGATATACGTATCGGTCCCCTACAACCATTCCGTCTTGTTCAACAATGTACCTGGACCCGCGAGATAGGAGTAGATAACTGCTAAACCTCCACCTCCACTTTTCGGCGAACTCTCCTCAAGTCTCTTCCGACATTCCGTCAGTTATGTCTCATTGCTCTTCTCTTAGATATTTTATTCTCTCCCTCATTTCAACACTCAAAGATCTTACCACAAAATATCAGCTGAAGGGTCTCATTTATCATCCATTCTAAATTTTATTATTTCTAGAGTAGAGGAAGGTCTTTTTCTTTCAGCCCGGTTGAGAACAGATACTTTAGGTTAAGGACTACGCCTTCATGATGCCATAATGTTATTTCTCGCCATTAAGGGGAATCCATTCTGCCCTTATCTTCATCCTACCTGACTCTTTTATTTTACTTACTCGAGAGTGTAATCTGTAGACACTTCTCAAACACCCTAGTAAATAATAGGTGAACATTTGTGCAAAACCTATTCACGTAATGTTATAATATCTCACGTATCTCTTCTACCAGAAGGTTTCCAGTACTTACCTTGTGCCTATCTATACCAAAAATCCCTGCTTATCTCTCGATGGCAACCAATAGTTATCCTATCTAAAATCCTTCAATCTGCAAATTATTAAAATAAATACAGATACTTCCACGCTCGATTAAGGTCAACTTTAACACAAAGTGTAGTGGTGAACTATTTGTTCAACACACCTTTTAGAATTTATTTCTTGGTCTATATAAGTTTCAAGGTACTCATAACGATTTCTTTCTTCCAAATTTCGTCCATTGATGTTCACAATTAGGTTCTGTAGCCGTTTACATCAGTATTATTATTATTCGTAGCTTATATAAATATACTAAATATATATGTATATATACGAGTGTATATATAATATATATATATATATATATATATATATATATATATATATATATATATATATTGTATTTTTAAGATGATATTTTTCTTGATACAATGTATATGTATAATTAAACCACTTTCAACAAGAATAAAACCTTTATTTTATTTTATTATAAAGTTTAAGCTTTTCGCCGATTAGCAGTATCGGCATTATCAAAACTAACTTAGCACACTTCTAACTTATTCTCTTCCTACATTAAGACTCACATGTAGGAACATTCTTAATGTAGGAACAGAATGAGTTAGAAGTGTGCTAAGTTAGTTTTGATAATGCCGATACTACTAATCGGCGAAAAGCTTAAACTTTATAATAAAATAAAATAAAGGTTTTATTCTTGTTGAAAGTGGTTTTATTATACATATACATTGTATCAAGAAAACGTTCATCTTAAAAATACAATATATATATATATATATATATATATATATATAATTGCAGAGTGTTGCAGAATTGCCATGATATAAGGAACACACACTGTCAGGAGTTGAAACAAGTTTGCTTTACAAAACAAGTACGAAACTGTAAAAATCACTTCGCCACTTCACCGTTCAGTTTCAGGTTAAACTACTTATCCCTAACTTCCCCTATCTTTACTTAATAAAGTTTGCATCCAACAATAGTTTACTCAGTATAAATTGCAACAATCTACTTAATAAGGAAAACGAAGACTCCAAGGTAATAGGGCGATTATCTTAACTGATCCCTTCCGCAACGACGACCAGGTGATGGGGGAAGATGAGATCTGATTCTACACTTCTCGTCACAGATAACTTCAGATCTCACGCCATGAGACATTTTCTTGTTGATTAGTCTAAATGATGCTGTTAATGTGTCAATTCTACCTACATCTTTGGAAGGGCTGCGGAAACTTGTTCTTTTCGTTGCCACATACATGGATTGTTCATGAGCAATGTTTACTTTTTTGTATACAAATTATCTTTGGTCCATTTTTTGTAACTTACAGTGTGCTTGTTTGTGTGTGTGTGTGTGTGTGTGTGTGTGTATGTGTGTGTGTGTGTGTGTGTGTGTGTGTGTGTGTGTGTGTGTATTTGTGTGTGTGTGTGTGTGTGTGTGTATTTGTGTGTGTGTGTGTGTGTGTGTGTGTGTGTGTGAAACAGAGAGAGAAAAAGAGTATGTGTGTGTGTGTGTGTGTGTGTGTGTGTGTTTGTGTGTGTGTGTGTGTGTGTGTATTTGTGTGTGTGTGTGTGTGTGTGTGTGTGTGTGTATTTGTGTGTGGTGTGTGTGTGTGTGTGTGTGAGTGTGAAACAGAGAGAGAAAAAGAGTATGTGTGTGTGTGTTTTGTGTGCGTGTGTGTGTGTGTGAGTGTTTATGAGTGTGATAAAAAAATAAAGCTATGTTCTATTTAGCAAAAGGTTTAAAATGAAATAGAAATATTACGAGTGTATAAGGCGTATTAACAACTAACGAACTTATGAATTTGGTAAATTTATGAAAAGGCTACTGAGACAAAAAGCTCTGGATTTTAATTAAAGATTTCCGTCAAGACAATATCGAAGATCAACTAGTGCAATGTAAAACCTTTCATGTTAGTACACGTTTTTATAAATTTACTTAAATTATAAGGTCGGCAATCTATTTTTATTTATTTTTTATAGGTTTAGTGCGTCTTTCTACGACATCCTGAAACCTGTCTCCCCTCTCCACTGTCTATCCATCCGTTTTCATCAAACACTCTATATTATAGTTCTCAAATCATACCTTCTCTCCAAATAAGGCGACGTCTAATCTCTTTCCTCCTAGAGTGAGGTTTCATAGTTGGGATTTGTTTAGGAAGCCGATCTTCAGGCATTCTTCAATGAAGACCGTACCTTGGGAGTTGTTGATAACAAATCTTGTATTATATTATTTTGTTTTATCTCCATGGTTTCTCTTACTCTTTTCTTTAGTTACTCTCTCTAATCTAGAATTACCCCCCACTTATTTAAAATCCATTTCTATATTTAAGCTTTTATAATTTAGTTTATAATCCGTAGTTCTTTATAGTTTTCTTTCCCTCCCGCGTTTCTCTGTAGCAGGTAATTTTACTTTTGACAACTGTAAAATATCCTGTTATGACAGGACGGTAATTAGTTTAATAAAATTTAGTTTTCAATCATTGGCATTAAGGCCTACAAATTTAACATATGTTAAGAGCAAAAAAGAAAGAATATCTAGAAAAAGATGCGAAATTAATTATTAGAAATGCCCGTAGTAATCACGAAGCAGAGGTAATGTCATCATAAAAATCATAATCAATACAAAAACTTATAAATAATATTCGAGCCGGCTTGTGAGAGAAAGTTATAATTAAAGTGATAATTAAGTTATAATTAAGTTAATTATATTTGTTAGTTGTACCATATTTTTATTATTTAATTAATACAAAAACTATTTACCTACAAGAATAATAAAATGGTAAAAACGTTTTGGGTTATACTGAAACAGTGAAAGCAAGAGAGAAGGAACAAAATATGAAGAATTAATGGCAAACAATTTTAGACAAACTTTACATTAATCAAATATTTTGGATACATAGTAACAATCTTCTGAGATGAAAAGAAAAATATGATGATGTTTGTGCTTCTGAGAATGATTCATTTCAAACAGAAAATATAGGGGCTTCACAACATTTTTAAGTTAGAAATAAATTTGTTTTTTTTTACACTAAACATCAGGCATTCACAAGCTATAAAGAATCTGCAACATTGAGATAAAATAAAATTAAATCCAATGATGCCATTATTATGAGTTCCGAGATGGATTCTTTCAGGGGAGGAATAAATGGCAACCTACAATAGTTGCAAAATTATGTCGCGAAAGTCTATAAAAAACCATTGCATCTATATATATGTGTACCATTTTAATTATTGTGTTTGGATTGTAAACTTAAGTTAGTGAGTTAAGAAAAACAAGGTTAAATAGTTTTGAACTATGGGAAATATTTGTTATATTATTTGTTTATTTTCCTGGCAAAACAATGCCATTCATTCATATGAAGTACAACCACCTTAAAACCATAACCCTTTATTTATTACCAAATGTAAGTCTTTTGGTACTTAAATACATGTGTTACATTTAGCCGTCAAATTATTTTGTCGCATTCAAACGTGTACCTAATCATAATGCACATGTTATAAGCGTCAATATAACATAGGCATCTAAAGATTACATCCTGTATCAGGTTTTACTTTTATAATAGGTGTGACAGAGGGATGTACAGCGCTTAAGAGAAAATAAGATGCAATCTAAAAGTCTTACTTTGTACATGAATCACGTAGCTTGTACGTAGTCTTACGTGGAATAGATTCAAGAATTAAATGTTTACATTATACTAAAATTCTCCCTAAAACTTTGTTGATCATTAAATAATAAGTACGTTTTTTCACTTATAGGTTAGGTTTAAGTAGGTACTCAAAGTTTGATAGATTTGAAGATGATACAACCACTCCATCTCAGGAAACACACGTGACTTTGATGACAATAGCATAATATGTAAATCGTCTATTTTATAAAATAGATTATTAAATAGATTCAGTAAAGTTTAAGTTGTCTTTAATGAAAATACAGGGCACGATTGACGAACTGTAAAGTGAATCTAGTCATGAAGGGCAACAAAATAAATTTAAAAATTAAAGAGTTTTATAACAAAATTATCTGTATATTACATAGAATAAAGTTATGCTTAAAATACATTTTAGACAGTAAATCAGTATATTGTACAATTAGTTTATTATTATTACTTTTTTTTTGACTAAGTAATTTAATATTTTACCTCTAAGAGAAGAAAAACTTTGCTCTTGTATCGTAAGAAATGATTTTGTACACTTTATATTTTATGACGTAATTAAAACCACCATTTGTGTTTATTTCCATTATCCTCACCAGTTATTTAATGTGGTTCTCAGTTTGGAATGTAAAGATGTAAAAGCTTTTACAGGTCTTCCACTACAGCACAAGTTCATTACGATCTTAGTATTATGTTGTTTCACTCCTCAAAATGTGTAACGTCAACAAACCTTGGCCGTGTCCTTTTGGGTTTGTTTAGTTTCGTACTTTTCTAAAATAGCCAATTTTTTATTGCTTTTTACTACTTATTTAGACTCTTTTGTAACCTATTACTTACGACAACAAACCTTTGCCGTGTCCTTTTGGGTTTTTTTAGTTTCGTACTTTGCTAAAATTGCCAATTTTTTATTGCTTTTTACTACTTATTTAGACTCTTTTGTAACCATATTACTTAAAATACTACTTTTGGTCACGTTGGTATTTTTTAACAGATAATTTTTATGTCGTGAAATAACATTGTTCATCTTTATTGTATTTTGGTGATTATGACAAATTATAAAGAAAACAAAATTAAACATCTTTTAAACAGTAGTTAAACACTGTTACTGCAATCCTCTTTAAAAACTTAAAATATATAATGCAATCGTAATATTATGTTTTCCCTTTTGGTTGTGAAATTTAAACAATTCTAAAAAAAAAATAAACGTTAAAGACGTAGGTATTATTAGAAAACAATTCTAAAAAGGTGTGAAAATATTATAATTTATTAAGTGACAAAGTCAAGAGGCAATACCAAAAATATTCCGCAAACATGCCTAAAATTGTGACGTAGGCACAGGCAAACACACAAAGTAAAGATAACACAACTACAATAAGAAATTCAACCCCCTCGCCCCCACGCTTGCCCTCTGGGGTAATCTTATGTGCCCAGATTGCCTCGCTCCCAAATCCGATTTGCAAACTCCCAACTCATCGTAGAGGATAACAGATACAAATTTGTTCTGTTTAAAAACAGAAATGAAACAGGCATTTACATAGAAGCATGATTGCCCACTCATGCGCGATCGCGTCAAACACACTCTCATGCTATCGCACTCTCATATTAAACCCATTATTGTTTCAATATTTCAAGTTAACAACTTACTAATCGTATTATTAAAGGTACAAAATATACTTAAGTTTTAAATACACTTAAGTGTTATTAAGTTAATTATTTCTTCCTATAATTTAGGCCAACTTTGGAAAAGGTTTCCAGAACAAAGAAGTACCTAGAAGTAAACGAAATATAATAAAGACCACAAAGAAATCCTGAAGCGCAGAGAGACGTTCCAATTATTTCTACGGTCCCTAGACTCGTGTAATTAGAAGCAGTTAATGAGAATCCCTAAACAGAATCAGATAATTTGGTTTTAATTATGTTTCGGGGCTTTTCCCTCCAACCTTCTCCATTTCCCATTAATTAAAAATGTAGGGATAAAAGTGAAGACTATTATGTACTTCCGTCCAAGTCTTGTCCTTTCCAATAATTCTGCTTTAATTTCCAATTTGTTGAAAAGATCTTTTTTAAATGCATACTACAGTAAGTGACGTCACAACGGACCGAGGTCTAATGATACTAATATAGCTTGCATGCACACAAGCCACTTAAAAAAGGTTCAACATGCACCCTAAAGATCAGGTTGGTTTTATGTATTATCCAATAACGATATATTTCTTATAATCTCCAAAAGTGTTTTTCTTCTCATTTTCCCCTACATATGTACATGCGCGCGCATGTATATTTATACATATCTTTATACAAATATAAAAATGTTATATTGGTTGTGTAAGCTTTAAAAGTTCAAAAATTTCTGGACTGATTGAGCTCAAAGTTTGACACGACATACAACCCGAATTAAACAATTCTTTTTATCTATTTTCACTTTTTTAACTTACCTACGACAGCTAGAAAACAGCTTTTTTAAGGGTCAGCTGTGTACCAACAATCCCTATCTGAGGAGACCACTCGCCATACTAGCTAACGGCAACCACAGCCACATGTGAAACATTATCTGTTCATAATTACTTTGTTTATTAACAAAAACAAACGTGTCCAAATACATATCAATCAGATTATTAAACCATCTACCAAAGTTGCGGTACTTTTGTTGTGATGATGTCGTAAGCCAAATCATTCCATATTCAAAGTAAAGGTTATGTTTTGTATGAGGGATGGAAAGAAAACATTCATATATTTTAGTATTGTTATTAATTTTTAACAACGTTTCAATGCTCCCTATCCTTTGTCCCGTTGTTGTCGGATTGGAGTTTTAAAGGAAGAGGCCTTAAAAATATTAATGAAAGATTTTGCCCCGTTAGAATTGTCTAGAAGTAGAAATAGAAATAACTAAAGATTTCAAACAAATAATAAGAAAAGTAATTTATAAAAAACATTTAGATTTTAAAAATTAGTAAAAGGACAAACTTTTAAGCAACTATTTTATATTTAGCAATTAGCATTTATGCTAATAATACGTGACTGCTTAATTAAATAAAGCACTCACTATGCTGAACTAGACATATAAAAAAAGGGAGTGATGTTTTTTTGGGGGGTGGGGGGAGATATCTGTGTTAAACTCAAAATGTAATCTATAGTTGTGGAATACTCAAATTAAAAAAAAAAAAACTAAAACATAACTTCGGTTAAAACTAAGTAGCTATTGTTTCGTAACTTAACTTGAACAACAGTAGCGTTTAGGAAACATAAATTAAAACCAAAAACATTTTCCTGCACTTCTATAAAACCTATTTACAGCATAATTTCGAGAACGATATCTTCATCGCTTATGCTATCAAGGACAGCCTGACTTCTCAAAGACATGTTTCTGCATAATATGTAAATTTTGAACAGGATCTGATTTCCTTTGATATTTCTAAATGTTTTCCTGAGCATGATGAGCTTCCTTGATGCTGTTAAATCCTACAGCTGAATTGGATGTTTGACGAAAGAGCTGTTGCACGAGGTAACTATTTGTAGATGCTGTATTAATTTACAGAAATATCGCATCGTCATTGTTTTTGCCGTCGTAACAACACTTTTATTTACATCAAACTTTACAAAACTATTTAAAAAAATATGTATCCACTATTTAGTTTAACTACATCCAATAAAGAGTAAATCTATAAACCTAATAATAAATGAAGATTTACAAACTTTTTCGTGAAGCACTTTCCAAATATATTTTGGAATCGTTATTGGTAACCATGACAACACAATACATTGAACAACGCACAAGAATAGAAAACTATAAGTTCCCCAACCCTGAGTATATCAAATTTTAAATAAGAAAGTACAATAAATAAGTAGCTTAGACCTACTCAGACTATGACAACGTGCAATGCAATTTACAAATTTTCTCTTGCCGTATCAGATAAGGGAAGCGATTTTCTTTCTTGAAAATAAACTCATTTTTATATAAGTGAATATTTAAGTGTCTCAAGTGGTGAGAGAGTAAATTATCTCTTCTCTCTCGGCGACAATCTCACGTTACTCTTTGTTGTGTATCATCAAAACACATAAAGAAAGTGTTTGCTTTTCTGTATTTTGTAGCTTTTGTAAATTCTCGTATCCAATGCAGAGAAAAGCCATTAATTACAAAATAATTTTTTTTTAAATTACAATTTTAACATTCTATCAGTTTTCTTAGAAACGAAGTTATTTTTAGAATATTTTTCCTAAAGCACGACACAATTGTATCAGTTTTGCTAATAATTTAGTTTACAAATTTACTGTGACTATGTTCACTTATTATTATTATAAGAAATAATATTTGGAGCTTATAAAGGGATGTTTAATATTTACGTTTATAATAAAAATATGCACACATATACATTATATATAAGAATTATTGTTATTATATGTTAACTGGGTGAATAATAACGCATATATGATTGGAAAAACCATACGAGGCAGTGTAGCAATAGCTAAAACGTAAATATAAAACAATATTTGAGGTGTCAGACACTGTTAACCCAGTGAATACTTCATCCTAATTAATGCTTACAAAGAGAAAACTCAGTATTTCCCCTTATCTGCAACCTCCAGCCTTCGTCCTTAAGCCAGAAGCGCCAATGGCCGCGTTAACTTTTATCTCCAATCCATTGGACTGTCTGTAAAGCCCGAGTACTAGCTACCACTAAACATGAACCTTCCGAATAAAGATATCAACAAAGATTTAAAAGTTTATCCAGCACAATTAGAGAAGCATGGAATAGAGTAACTTTATGTCGGAGAACTACACAAATCTTAGGATAATCACAGTTCAAAATAACAGATCCACACTTATACTATCTCAGTTAACAGATGTTGCGTTTCCAAGCTTCTGTGTTATTAATTGATTTTCTATCAAGTGGCATCTCTCAAGGTTTCTCCGCTCCAGGGTTTACCCCTTTCTTGAGGTTAGGCATTACATAAACCACAAAGCTAATGAACACGTTCGAAATCAGGCTTTAACGAAAGCATTAAACTTGCAAAAGCTTCCTATTTGGGTGACTCGGTTCACATTCAGGACATTAAATTGGCAGAACACCTTTCCTTAAAAACTGTTTTTTTAATGCAGAATATCTTGCAATACTGTAACCGGATAGTGTTCACAAAATATGTAAAACTTGTGTAAATGTTATTATATACAGGCTGCCACTAATAACGACCAGGTTTTATATGGCATCTGTAGAAAATTCAATCAAAGATTATGACACGATGATTATATAGGGTGTTTTTTAGAAACAAGCACAAAATGTTTGTCAATATTTGAATAATAATATGTAACGTTCTACATAAAACAAAACCATTATAATAAATGGGTAATATCATTATTTTTCCTTCATGTTAAATTTATGACACCAGCCTGAGAATCCTTTTTCACGAGTAGCAATAGATTTTATCATTGTTAAATAATATTATTTCTTGATATCTTCAAAATCTTTATTACTCTTTACATATGTACTATCTACATATGTGAATGTCGATCTTTTCTGTGTGTGTTTTTTTAAATTTCTTAAAAATACAATTACTTACATCAAAGTTAAAAAAAAAATAATTTATAATAATGCTTTCATGTATTTTAATAATTTCCAATGTTTACGAGTAATCTAGGAACATAATTGCATCGTTTTCGACGTCTTCCTCAGTTATATCCACAACGATATATCTAGAAATATTTAGCATAATAGAATCGAAAGAAATATATTTCTATGATATCATGATATCACTGCTTAAACAATCCTGTAATATCACCTACAGTAAACAAACTTAAATAGGCTCAGTTGTGCTATTTCGAAGTCAATTTTTAAAATTCATGTTTCTTTTTAAAATAATGAAATAAATTTTCATATTTTAAAAGCTCGTTGCTAAAACTTTTCTCGTGTTTTAAACTTTCTGAAGCAGTGAGGAAGTAGTTATCTTGTTTTTCTGCTCAGTAGTCACCGGCGCTCAAGTTAGATTTCACAAAAGCAAGTGATAAGTTTTCCTAGTTTTTATTTTTCATAAGGAAAGAATAGAGTCTAGGGAATTTATGTGGAACTTACACCTAGTACATATGCCGAGCAGGTAGTGCCTACAATTTCCCCCATTTGCGTAGTAATTGAACCATAATATACCAGTCATTTTAATGCAATTACACGTAGAGTCTCTTAACACTTCAGTAGTCGCATTGGATCGCCTGGGACCCCAGACGTTTTGTTTTGTGTTTGTTTTTGTTTTGTGTTTGTTTTTGTTTTGCGTCACTGTATGACCTTGACAGTCTCAGTAGCTTCTCCCTCACTATTTCTGAGTATGATAGTGTCACGTCAACTTCCTTTGTTTCCGTACAGTTGAGGTAGAAACGTTTGAACGAAAAGCTGCATTGCTTAGGGGACTGAAGGACTCTCTCGTTAATGATTGTTTCAACAAGTTTTTATTTTAGTTCTATATTTTAACCTGTGCAATGTCGGGACGTGATCGGGAACGTTTACAAGTATGATTAGAAAGCGATCAAAAACAATTACGCATTTGGTTGAACGAAACAATGAGTGATAATTAGGAGATATTAGGAGATGACCCTGACGAAGCAGAAGAGAACTGAATGTTTCCAGGAGGGATGAGCTGGATGATGGTGATAATTATAACGAGAATGATAATAACAATAACGAATGAGAGGAAACCTATTATAATAACAGACTATAATAACACGAAATTCGGTGTTGTTATACTCAATAAGATGTGTCACCAATATGATGTAAGCCGTAATTCCAGATGGCCATTGACACTTTTTTTCACGTGATAAGCGCCGGAGGTGTGATTGCAATAAACATTTTCTGCGCAAACAACCATTTCAATAATACTGTCAGACAGGAAAACCTCACCACACTAGCAATTGAGTTATTGAAGCCAGCTGTTCACCGTCGGGCGAGTATGGACAATATTCCTAAAATACTGCAGCTAAAACGCAAGAGCATTTTAGCCCGAGGACCTTTGTAGCCGCGAGAACAAAGTCAACAACCTGTGGGGTCCCGTTCTCGATGTCACATTTGCCCACGAGCAGCAAACAGGAAATCAAAGAAGAAATGTGGAAAATGACATAATACTGTGCGCCCCAGTCATCAAAAACCCGTTTGCGGGAGTTGTTTTTGAACAATCAATATTGATCTGTTTGTTGTTTTTTTGTTTTTGTTTTTATTAGTGAAATTGATATGGAAACAATTTAAAAGGATATGATTTGAATAAATGAAACTATTTGATCTAAATAGAATAGACTAATAGTATTTCAAAAAAATATTCCCTCCTTGTTCCCTAGTGATCTATTATATTGATACTAGACAATACTAGTGAGCGAATAAATATTTCGTCATTTTCTGAACGACTGTATGAATTTATCGCCCACCAAGGTGGTTAGGGAGCAGAGACTCACGCTAGTAAGTTGAGGCGAGCGTAGCGAAGCTGGTATCAGGTAATAACTATAAAATTTCACAAGTCATTGCAATACTTTGTTGGGAGATATTATTCTCATAAATGAAGAAAAGGTTCCTATTATATTGGCGAGAAGACCGGAATACTGAGTGGGGTCAAAAAACACCCCACGCGAGCACTCACGTCACGATAAGAGGCGCGGGTACTGGAGTGTAAACCTTGAAATACGTTTTATTATAAATCTGCTAAAGTACAAAACTACTTTATAAATTAAATATATCGCTTTTTAATAACATGTTTTTGAATGATAATTTACCAAAATGACTATCATTGAAGAATAATACGAGTATAATATATATTTTAGATCCATGGGAAAGTAAATTATAAATATTATATAGATGTCTATGTCTGAGATTTTTTCTGTCCTCAGGACCTAACGCGGCCACAGTTATAAATAATCAAGTAATTAAGAACTTTTAAAGAAGTAATATTTAACTTTAAAATACGACCTTTGTGTCATATATGTGAAGTTATATTGATTACAGGTTCAATCAATTAAATCCACGTTTTTCTTTCCCACAAACAACAACAATAATCATATTTTATTTTCAGGAAATAAATGGTGAAAATAAACGCCTTTACAAGGTTCTGAAGTCAAACATATCAACATAAATTTTGTGCATTAACTTGTTATATAGTTAATTAATAACCAATGGATAACTGTTATATGGAATTGACAAACGTATTTATTTAGTCAGCAGTATGTATATATACAAAGTGTATATATTTTGAAATTTAGGTAAATTTAATCTTTACAAAGAGAGACATAATTGGTCATGTTAGACGTTACTGCTCCTAAAGATTATGGATAAAGTGAAGTAAGTTCCAGTGGAAATCTTACCATTTAAAACTGATAATATAGGGTGTTATATTTACATAATGGGATTTATAATTTAGTCTAGTTATAAGTTTATAATTAATAATATCTCAAAGAGAATATATTTCTAGTTTAGTTGCCTACAATTTCAATGAATTTTTTAAAGAGGGTTTTAAGGTTATGTGTTAATAACAATAAAATATTCATAATTACCGACGGTAGTTATTTAAACAAAAATGATTTAGTTAGGCTAAACCGCTTGACCAACGAACTATTCTAAGAACTACAACTGTTTCCGATATGTGTGTGTACATTACATCGATTTTATTCGAGGTTTGTTAGTAATCCCCTATAATCAACTATTTTGACAAATGGCCGTTTAAGTTTAAACAGTTAAATCGGCTTTATTTTATGTAGCCCCACTATAATCTCTTGCCGTGACAATTAAACATGCGTTCATCTGTTGCCACGTTCCCATGGGTGGTTTCACAGTTACAGTGTTCGTGTTTGCAATCACGGTGTCGCGGTCTAGTTAGCGACATTTGCAGCAATGAAATACAAGATTACCAACACATTTTGTCAGTTCGGAATCACATAAGGAAATGTTGTCACGTAATAGAAAACTGTTATTTACTTACTTTCAGGAAGATCCACGTTTACAAACACACACACACACGCAGACGCATATACATTTATACCGACTCACAGACGCATATTGTGACGGCCAAAACAAACTCTAAGTTGAAGATATTGCAATTAAGCAAAATATTTAAAAAATATTATTTAAAAATTTTATTTTTACTCCTTAAATTCAAAGAATCAACAAAAAAGTTCTTAATATCGGTAATGAACTGACATTCGATTCAGTTTGGTTAAAACAATTCCCGTGCACATCGCTTTAGACTCGAACCCATAGCATTTCAGCGCGACTTCAGAGAAACATGAGAACTATGTAAAATGCAACTTGAAGCTGGTTACCAAATACTTCGTTTAGTGTGTGATTTTGTGTGTGTGGGGGGGCTGTCTGTGTTTGTGTGTTTATGTGTATATATGTGCGTGGGAGCCCTGTCTGTTTTCGTGTGTTTATGTGTATATGTGTGTGTGTGTGTGTGTGTGTGTGTGTGTTTGTGTATGTGTGTGTGTGTGTGTGTGTGTGTGTGTGTGTGTGTGTGTGTGTGTGTGTGTGTGTGTGTGTGTGTGTGTGGGAAGATGACGGGCGTTTTTCTCGTTGAATATTTATCTATTAACATTCAATTCATAATAATGAATGATAGATTCATGAATAAAAAATATAATTGGTATTTATAATTACGAGACTTACCTTACATTATTAGCATTGTAGAGACCATTTTTTCGTCACATATAATACAAGAATCTATGACCGTTGACGACAGAAGAGACTACGTGATATTAAGAAAAGTAATGTATAGATCTCGAAAGCCGACTCGCAAATATACAAATTTTAGTTCTTGTTTAAGTACATTAGAGTGTAAGTGGAGATAATAATCTGCTCTAACACGTAATTATAGCAACTTATGTGGAGGAGAATGAGAGAGAGAACGTGGGAAAGAAAGAGGAAGGAAGAGGAAGATATAAACATTTCGGACTGCAACTGGCGAATCATAATAGTAAAGAAAAATATAGTCACATTGAAACTTATGGCATCTGAGTGATAGACAAGAAAAGTCCTTACTAGATGAAATACTATCAAAGTGAGGAACTTATAATTAAGTATTCGATCAAGTTGAACAGTCTGACGTTCTCCTCCGTGACACAGACGTTAGTCCACAGCTTTGGGTCTAGTAAAGTATCACAAGCTTGAGAGCTGTCTTCCCCAATCAGTTTAGGCAACCTAGTTTCGAAACTTTAAATAATTTAATTTAATCGAAACTTTAAAAAATTTTAAATAAATGGATTGATTTCAGTAAGAAATATTTGAGCTTTGCTTTTATTTCTTTTCAATTTAGAGTAGGCTACTGATATTTTCAACATGATTTCCAAATTAAAGTGGTCTTTTTATTTCGCTTGATCAATCTTTGAATTTGTTCTTTGTTCTACTTAGGTATAAAAATTAAATAGGTAATTTAATTCTTTCTTAAATGTGAAAAACATTTAAGTTTTAAACATTTTATAATAAAATTGAATTTACCATTTTACTATAATGTGGATAGAATGTTGAACAATTGGAGTTGTGAAAAGCAACAGAAATTTAGTGTTGTATACACTGCTATCAGCGTTTCAGGCTATGTGTAATGATGACGTCATATCTCTAAGGACTATTATTCCTGCACTATCTATTTCTCTCTCTCTTTCAGCCTAATCTATTTCGGTGTTGGTTTTGAAAATAGTTCACATTTAGTTACAGCTATTTAGGTTTCGGTCTTCATTTCGTTTTAAATTAGGTTTTATAATTAGGATAATATATATCTTTCAAGTATAACTAAATTATTTATAAAATGCATAACTATTACAATTGTCCACTTAAAACAAATATATTACAGAAAATTTTCAAAACGCTATAAAAAACAAAAATCTATTGTCTCAAAATAATTAAAAAGCCGGAATAAATCAGGAGCATGTTTGAAACAAAATTCAAAGACACGTTGGGTACCCGAAATCTTTTTTCTTTTAGTTATACATTTCAAGTAATTATATATATAGAGGTACCCGAAATCTTTTTTCTTTTAGTTATACATTTCAAGTAATTATATATATAGAAGACTAAAATTGAAACATAATATTGTATTGGAACGCAACACAAATCATTAACATTTCAGATATTCTGTATAATAATCGGTAAAACGTAGTGGCGGCTGCTGCCTAAAACCTATGGAGGTTGCAGATAGTAAGTGTTATTTTTTCAAGGCAAAGAAATTGTTATCTTAAAAACACAAAGAGCTGTTATAGGGAAAATAGATTGTCACTGCTTAATACTTTGTGATTTAATCTATTGCCGGAAATAATTTGTCATTTTTTATTTTATATTTACTTATTTAAGACAAAGAATCTCAAGGCTTAATTTATTAACAAAACAATCTCAATTTATTTTCAACTGTGGATATCAACAAACGCAGTTTGTATTGAGGATTGTTCAAACAAACTGAGTATTGAAATGCCATGGCAGAGATACTGAATACCTTAAACTCACCTACAACATTATTGTTTTCATTTAATCGTATGGTGATTACGAGTAGATAATTTCCAATACTATCCAATTCAGTTTCTTTATTAATTCGATTTTAGTTTTGTTTAAACTTATTTTAATTCCAATCAACTAAAAGAAATAATTGCTTTGGTGTACGTTATAATCCTACAAAGTATCAATATTTACAACGGAAAGAATACTGTTTCTCAAAACATATTCTAATACCGAATCTAACACCCAAAATATTTTTTTTTGTTCCTAATTACAAAATACTGCACATTTTTTTATTTACGTGACTATACGTTTCTACTCATATATTTGAAACTATTGCGACAGCTGGTAAATAAAAACACAAAGCAACGTGTTTGCAGAGAGTGCAAGCAAACAGTACAAAACAAAGTGTGCTTTGAAGGAATTGTTTTAGAAGCTTAGTAATTACTCCCTACCACGGTTTTATACCCTCATCGTGCTGACTGCATGGGAAACTTGTTTTAATGTCCCCATAAAAGTAAAAAAATATCGTGGTCATTAACGCTTGGAGCAGGCCTAAACAAGAGGGTTGGGGGTTGCTAGATAAGGGTAAGTAAAGGGAATAAATGCCATTTTGTGTAGGATATTTAGGTAAAAGAGCTAAGATTTCTGGGTCGTTTAAAATATTTGCTTCAGAATTATGTCTCATAACACTCCTAATATTATTACAGGATTGAAAAGACAAGGCGTGAATTGTAGGCAAGTTACTAACTTCCCTCAAATGAAGAAATTGGTTTAGTACTCGTAAGTTAAAATAGTATAACTATGTGAAAATATAAATAGTATAACGTAGTATAAGTAGTATCTTCTCGATATAACGTCCTATTTCTGCCAAATCTCAACTAATCACAAAACACTTTCTTAAAGTGGGCTACAAAAAATACATTTTCAGCAATCCAGTTTAATATACCGTTACTTTGATGGTTTCCTTACACAGTTTTACTATGATTATGTCGTTGAGCTAACCTTTTAACGGTACCTTAGAACACCCTCTAATGCTTTATTGCACTTTACAAGACAAATACTTGGTAGATTATACTGCTTTCAAGAGTCTAAGGCTTTAAGTTTTTACTTTATGTTTAAAATAGTTCCCTATTATCCCTCCTTGTTCGCCATTTTAACATTAAAGTCATATATTTCTCTACCTAAGTAATATTTTAACGCTACAATAACATATATATGTTTGTGTGTATGTGTGTGTGTGTGTGTGTGTGTAGGTGTGTGTGTGTGTGTGTGTGTGTATGTGTATGTGTGTGTGTGTGTGTGTGTGTGTGTATGTGTGTGTGTGTGCGTGTGTGCGGGTGTATATATATATATATATATATGTGTGTGTGTGTGTGTGTGTGTGTATGCGTGTGTGTGTGTGTGTGTGTGTGTGTATGTGTGTGTGTGTGTGTTGCAACGGACCGAGCCAGCACCCACGCACGGCGCCGTCAACCCTTCCGTCGTTGACCAGCACGCGCGCGCAAGCCCGCCCACCAACGCCCGTTGCAGAGCAAGAATTTTGAAACGAGCCGCTCGCAGCCGAAACCACGAACGCTGTGCAATGCTCGCCAAAATCTGCCAGAGAACAAGTCACTGGACTTAAAAAAGAAAAAACCTAACTTGCTGCGGATTCTACCCTTAACGGGTAAGTCGTCCCGGGGGATGGGTTCTTTTGAAAGACATCTAAACGGCGAAATGACCATATCAACTGTAGGAGAGTGTAAGAAACTTGTTTAAAATAATAATCAGTTTGTTTGCAAGTTAGTTAAAAAATCTTTATTTTTTAATTTTAAAGAATTTAAAATTTAATATTACAATGCACAGTCTGCAATTTATTTGACTTAAAAATATCCTTTGTGTTGGTTCTTACACAGTTAAGAAACCAACTCTGCTTATTTTAGTGGACATTTCAAATTTAAATTAAGCCTTTACGATTTCAATTTTCTTTCACTCAGAGTATGCCAAAGCGTAAAACTTTGCTCTACTTGTCGGTCAATCTTACTTGTCGAAAATATAACCCTTTACTACTTGTCATAATTTTATTTTATTTTCCCAGGTTCTCAACCTTGCGATTTTAAACGTCAATATATGGTTTTGTTTACTTAACTTTTTACTGAAACTTTTAATTGTTACAAATTACAAATATTCGTTGATTCAAGCAAAGCCTTACTTTTCAACACACTCCGAAAGATCCCTACTTTTCACATTTTGTTCAATTTATTTAAACTTTCTAAACACACTACTTTATTTTATGGCCATATTTTACATAGCCATTTAAATGATCTAATTTTTTCTATATCTTTATCAATTTAAAATGAGCAATTTAAAATTCAAATTCTATTTACTTTAGCAGGTAAAATTTCAAACAATTTTACCAACAACCTAAAAACAATTTCATAAAACATATCAAATTATATAAAAACCAATTATGAAATACATACTGAAACAGAAATTACATATAAAACATATAGTCATATCTCCTACAAGATTTTCAAAATATTTACTGAACATCAAATCATAATTTATAAAAAATTTTTAAAACATCTGCTGAATAAATCCAAACACCTTCCCATATTGAAATTATAATATTTAAATACATATTTTAATAAAACATTTACTGAAACATATTTAACCTGTTTACCCATATCCTCAATCATTTACAAAATCTACAAATTTATTTATATTCATTTAACCCTTTGATTAGAAAATATTTAACCCTTTGGTCACTATTTGATTAACCCTTTTGGCATGAAAATCCACATAATGAAATTTATTAATATTTGTTGGAACATAGTTAAACCCTTTTGATGTAAAATATGTAACCCTTTTTATATAAAATAAAAAACCCTTTAGTTATCCTTTGGTTAACCCTTTCTTCATGAAATTTATAAATACTGAAATTTAATTAAAATTTATTTAAAATTTATCAATGCAATTTCTTAAGGAAATTGATATTTAATAAATTTTGTATACTTTTGCTAAATGGCTACAAGCCCATTTGCCTTTATTATAGAACTTACATTTTTAAACCAATTTGCAAAAATTTCAATTTTCTTTCTAAGTTACTCTACCACCAAGATATTATTTTAAATACACATAAATCATGAAATAAACAATATATATATACTTATAATTCAAGAAAGAAAACTTATATTAACATATTAAAATTGGTTAGCTAGACCCACTTACAAATTTAAAATCTCTTGTTTAACTTCCTTTTTATTGTACCTTTTAAAAATTTAAAATCTACCCATATTAAAATCATTTCCCTTTATTCTTACTCAAACCTTGGTTTGATTCAATTTATTTTATACACATATATAATTTCACCCTTTTCTAAATACCATCAAAGGTTTACATTAAAAAGCTTCAATTTGTTAGAACCCTTGTTTATTTTCAATGAAAACAATCTATGTGAATTTGTTTCATATGGAAAAATGTCGTAATGACTCCTTCTAAATAAATTACCAATTTAGTTTAATTTAATTATATGAAATAACACTCCTGTTTATAGGAGCACCTGAAACTAAAGCATAGCCTTCCAATCAGCTGTTGTAAACAATGGCCTTTTGTCCGCCATCTTGGATATTTACTTTTAGCAAATTATATTTAACTTTATTTCAACACATCTTTTATTTAAATTCTTTACACCTTCATAATATTTTAAACTCTTTAATTAATTTAAATCCTTTTATTTGATTTGCTTATTTAAAACCCTTTCCCTTTACATAAGTTCTAATCTAAAATTTCTATTTCCCTTACATACATAAAATACAACATAAATTCTGCAGTTATGGCATCGCCATCTTGAAACCCCCCACTCTTTAAAACAAAGCCACCAGCATTTACTTGTAAAATTTAAAGTTTACTGTTAATGATTTGAAAATTTATTTAAATTTTATAACATTTTCCCAATTTAGAAAAAATTCTTCAAATTAAAATTTTAATTTGCAAAGGGAAAACAATTTAGATCTGACCTGATTCCACACAAAGCATGGCTTGCCTATCTTCTCCCTCTCTTCTCCGTCTCTCCCTTTGTCCTCCAACGGGGTGGGGAAAATCCGGCTTGGCTGTTGCTTTGTTCCCACGTAAGAATACTTGGATGCTTCCCACGCGTTGCCGCCATCTTTGAAATCCTCCATCCCTTTGTGTGTCTACTAGGCCTCAGGTAGATCCGCTCGCTTCACCCTTTGGTTGAAATCCTTCCATCTTCTTTCTTCGATGCTATTCGCACCTCTTTTAAATTTTAACGGTTACCAGTGAAATTTTAGCTTTAAGCCCTTCTTTTAACACAGTTCTTGGGCATTTCTTAACACAGAAAAGAAATAGAAAAATCTTTTAAAAACGTTTATCAATTTAGTTAGATTTTGTTTAACTTTGTTAGAAATTTAGACTCACACTTTTAAAACTGTTTGCTAGGTTACACTGTTCACATCGCCTTGTCTTTCTAGTAAGGCTGCA
The DNA here is from genome assembly GCA_036971475.1 of Prosapia bicincta. Classification (NCBI taxonomy): domain Eukaryota; kingdom Metazoa; phylum Arthropoda; class Insecta; order Hemiptera; family Cercopidae; genus Prosapia; species Prosapia bicincta. The sequence goes on from JBAIZL010000003.1 coordinate 121,028,393, forward strand.
ACACACACATTTAACGACGCTCGCACATAATTTGATGGAAATTTATGAGAAACCCCTTTCGCTGCGATCTTGAAATGCGAAAGGGCCCCATACACGAAATACAGCGTCACGACATCTCAACGAAACGAACTTTACCTAGCCACTCATAGTTTTTGAATTATTAACGGTAACAAAACTATTGTTCATTGTTTTACCGGAGCTACGCCCGACACCGACCTTACCCTTCGAGAGTCCTGGTTTAGCTGGGGCTTCAACAGACGCTAGGCCTGCTCAACCCCCGGGAAAACACCCCCACCTGCAGTCCGTCCCCACGAGTTGACAACCAATCAGGATCTTAAATCGATGTCGCCTGATCGGCGCGCGCACTTCTTTTGTACTAGTGCGTAACGGCTCGCAGAATTGATAGACCGATCGATTTAATCCATTTTTTCGATCAAGCCGTATAACTCTTTAAGGGTGCTTCTGATGAAATTTTATTATTCTTTAATTTTGATTTTTCTCGTCTTGCTTAATCTCTGGAAATGTCGATGGTAACTCTAGGCCAATTTTGACCATCTTCCCCTTGCAAACGGCCTTAAATTTAAGTTTCAAACCCTTCCCACGGTGGCTTGGTTTGTTTTACTTACAAGAACTTTAGACTCTTTATGTTTTACATGTTATCTTTTTGCGGCATGTATTCCTAGAGAATATTGCCCGCCGCAGTGTGTGTGTGTGTGTGTGTATGTGTGTGTGTGTGTGTGTGTGTGTGTGTGTGTGTGTGTGTGTGTGTGTGTGTGTGTGTGAGTGTGTGTGTGTGTGTGTGCGTGTGTGTGTGTTGTAACGGGCTTAAATTGGGTTCGTAATAGCCACACTGTTACGAAGCAATACAATGTTCTGTTAAGTTCGCCCACAACGACGAAGGTAGAACTTTTAGGGTTAACTGTTGATCCCTTCTCAAAGAACGTTTTCATGAGTCTGCGAACTTTCGATTCTTTCGGTGCTTCGTTACATCCTATAGTGCCACGAAGTCGTCTGACAGAACTCTCTCAACTCTGATAAAAGGTTTTTACTATAAACACTAGCTTCGCACAAGTACAATTCTCCATGGTTAGTAACAGAATGAAGGAAAGAAAGAAATACTAACTGAGTCAACAATCGGAATGTTTCCATATATAGAAACAAGGCTAAACATTGTTGCCAACCAATAATGGAAATTTTAATACCCGTTTAAATACCGGAGCTCTTTTGAATCAGCCTTTAGTATGAGTACATTTATTTATAATTATAAATTATAAATTATGACACACAACATTATAGTCCTCCTTAAACATCAATATTTAGCCACGTGAACGTAATAAAGGGTTGTTAATAATCTTTTCATACATAAAAATAAAAGTTTAAAAACTGAGATTCCTCACTTTTGTTGAAATTAATATACGAGAAACTGTCGTAGTTTTCATTTGAAGATTACAATGTCAGAAAAGAATAAAATAAAATCTTCTCCACAGTATCATAATCTCTGGAGCCTTTAAAATATCGACTGATGCGGAAATATTTTTATTTAAATGAACTCTTTCTGAGGTGTTGAGTTTAGTGTCGTTACTTTTTGAATTAACCACTTACATCTTTGCTTGTTTACAATCTTATATATTTTTTTGTAATGAATTTATTTTTTAAACCCCTAATTTGAAAGTAAGTATTAACTCTTTCGAGTTAGATGCAGCCATGATTACAGATAAGGGTAAATACCAGTGCAAAATGCAGTTTTGTGAAAATTAATTAAGAACAAGCTTGTAAACCCTTATAATATCTGATACTGGAACCGCTATGCCCATTACCGTTTAAACTGCAACTCCAGTCGCTCCTGGAGTTGTAACATTTACATATATATTGGTGTTCGCTAGGAGCAGGTTTACCGTAGCAATTACTTTAATATCATTTACCCGTTTGGTCTAATAATTAGTATTATTTTTATTCCGATGACGTTTCTTCATAAATGTATTTTACAAGCTTAAGTATTGCATTATTTTTATTTTGTATTATTAGAAAACTTAGCCTTACCTGAAACCTTTTTTAACGAACAAACATAACAGAGCTCGGAAGGGTTATATTTGGTTTGATAAGACCGTTAAATCTTCACCGATCGTAATAAAATACACGAACACAATTGTTAATAAAATGTTTTTAAAATTGTGTATGTATTGATACAATTTTTATTCAGATATAAAAAAACTCCTTTCCTTTTCAAAAATAATGATAATTGTTGGGCCCCATTTTAACTGAAAAAATGTTGCGTAAGTAGCGGTACTTAAGGATTAGTGAACAAATTGATGTCTGCAATATTTCCTGCATAAGTCGAAATCTCAAATCTGTTCAACTCTTGTGTGAGAGGAACCGAGGTTAATAGAGGAACAATTTGATGTTTCTGGTGGTACAGAAATCCAGACCGATTAGAAACCATCGGTAGTTCTGGAATAGGGGGGAGCCAATCTAGTTCCCAAGAAAAGTCTATTTAGCTCTCATATACCGGCACCATGGGACTTGCAGTCAACCGTTCTACACTGATGACTGGGGCAGCCTGAGATCATGACGTTAGATTCTTAAGCGAATTGGGTTCGTTTGATACAGATAGTCCCCCGCGTTGGTTCAGTAGTGCGGAGTCGGTCAAGATCCGATATGACATAGGTAAGTCAGCTCCATTTAGTCGAACGACCACTCAAATCATAACTACCAATCGTGGTTGGCAGATAAGGCCGGAGTAAAACGACCGGAGGTATTCCCTTCCCTTAGTTAACTGAAGACGAGCAAATTGGCCGTACTATGTAAGAGTGTCAGCTGGCCTTTAAAAAGAGAGTTTTGTTTAATATTCATGAAATAATAACACAATCACGTATTTATTTATTGATAAGTAATAATTCAAATAAAAAGAAATAGTCTAAGAAAAGACAATAATTCCTCAAGGAATATAGTGTGTTTGTTTCCAATACAAGAGTTCTGTTCTGCGTTTTAGAAATAGTCAGAAAAAATATATATTATGTCAAAACAACTTTAATATATACAGAAAATTGGAATGAATATTGATAAATAATAAGTACTTAATAAGGGCCAATAAATTTTAATAAGTTTTGGAAATCTCCTTCTAAACTGATATTGTCTAGTAAATACCTTTTATATCAACTTCTAATTCTGTTTACGGAAGGGGCAAGGTAGGCAATATAGCTACTTCAGTCAATTGCCCAACATTAGAATAATTGATTTCATAATATAAATTATTTTATGTTATAGCTTAGGTGGTAGAACAGCTGTTTCAACGCATAGCATATGTTACTATATTTATATTAATTGTAATTAATAAATAAAAAGTCATTAAAACCATTTTTTTATTGACCCAAGATGGGGTAGTTTTTAAATAATATTTCTTTATATTACTTGTATATCTGTAGCAATTCTTATCCAACGTGTCTCACCACGTATCTCTCACTTCTATCAATAAATGCACACTTGAGTATAGTTGCGCGTAATGTTTGTCTCTGTAAATGAGTTTTTCAGAAACGGCATATCATAGGAGCTCAACACGACAGCTCCGCCAAGCAACCAAATGGTCTATATGAGGACAGGCTTTTAGTCCCATTTTCAACTTCACGCCGTAACTTATTAAAGAATTCAGATCTGACATAGGCTTAACAATGAGAAATATCTTCAGAAAAGGCGGACTTCAATTTGTAAAATGAAGTGTTATTATATGTCAACTGTTTACACATTGATGCATATTGTAACAATATAATTAGTTGTACACGAATAGCTCAAGGTTAAAATCAAGATGAATGTGAAAATTTGTCCTTAATATAGATGCATACTATAACCTGGAATAAAATGTAATATCTGTGACGTTAGATTTATAAATAATGATATGTCCATTACATAATCACCATTTATGTATTAAGGATTTAAAAGTTTAACATATATTTAAATTTAATTAAATCATAAATATTTATTATAATTAAACAATTTGCAAGTTTATATAGTAAAGTTCTGTGAGCAACGACTAACTAAAAGAGTTTTCCTTTTTATTCTATGCTTTAGAAAAGTTATTGGTGAAATTTTTAATGCCTATGTAAATGATTCTCTAATTTTACCCTTAAAGGGCGAGATATAGCTAAATAGGGAAGCTGGGTGTATCGAAAAAATATGAGTAAAATATACAGTGAGTAAACATGTGTTTGTATGTGTATGCGTGTGTGAGGGTATTGTTTGTAGGTTTGTACAAATATATATATATATATATATATATATATATATATATCACGAATTTAAAAATCCCTTATAGGTAGAAAATTTTAAAAATTAACAGAGTTAGTTGTTTATAAATTATAGATATAAACAAGATTGTATCTAAGCCGTTTAGTGTATTTCATAATTTATTTGGAATCTTTATAAATAGAAATTATACATACTTTATGGGTTCAGGCAGTGCCGTCCTTAGGGTGGAGCGAGTGGAGCTGTTTCTCCAAGCCTCGCGTAAAAAAATAAGTAAAATGTTTTGGTTGAATGAAAATAATGTAATAATTTACTGATATACGTGCCTAAAATATCTATCTGAAACCCCGAGCAATGTGTTAATTTATTCATAATAACAAAACCTAGGAATGAGATATCGGCATCGCTACCAAACGAATGCAAAAACTTCGTTAAATAGCGGCGCCGGGGCAGCCCGCTCGCCTGTGAGTGAGTCATGCTTGCCAATGCGTCGCCACAATAGTATGTGCAAATAATATTATTATTTAGTGATAAAATGTGCTAATGTATGATTAGTTATTAATAATTAGGCAAAAGAAATATATTTATATACGAGTTTATTTATTTCCTGTCAGGTATAAATTATTATAATTTTTTTCATGGTACACATTGAATAAAAATCAAATTGAAAGAGTTTAACCTATAGTCATAAATAACTTTTCTTTCTTATTTAAAATTTTATCACAGAGTAAAATATTATGCGCATCATAAATAAAAATAGACACAACTCTGTCAAATAAAAAAATCTCACGTAAATAATTAGCGAATTATCTTAGCATTTGTGACGAAATGACTTCACCACAAATTACTGTAAATAAACTTTTGTGCGTGAGAATTTTAAAACCTGATTGGGGGATAAAGCTTTCTTTAAAAAGCCTCGCAAAAATTATTTGCTCAAGTCCTTGTATTTGCTAAGGATGACTCTGTGTTCAGGTGTTTTAAAATAAATCTTTTGTGAAAATTGGTAGGACACGTTTGTATGATCACGTTTATTGCAATAGAGTTCAGTACAAAACTGAATTTAAGGTTATAGAGTAGCTTTAGAACCAAATTCAATTACATTTAATTACATATAAACTAATATTACAATTAAAGCACGATTCCAATTACTATAGGAGGGCGTCGCAATGGGGACTATGATGGCAGTTAAGTCGCGATTACTAAATGGTTGGGAATCACTGGGATATATAAATATCTTTTTCAATTGAAGGAATGTATAGGCTTTAATGAATTGGGGTAACAATTGTAAAATAACTATACAAATGATTTGAGAAAACCATTTCACATGAGTCTTGCGAAGAATTTTTAATTTTTCTCAAGTATAACGTAAAATTAAATGTAATTAGTATACACCATGTAACATATTGCAAAATGTTTTTATAAATTAAAAAGTAAGTGTGTTTGATTTCAATAGGAAAAAATGCATTGAATCAATTTTAATAACTAATGACTACTAAATCTTGTGTTTACAGTAATACGTGTAAATCCTTCAAATAGTTAATATTTTAGTTTGTACAGACTAGTATATTATAAACACTCTAAGTATCAGTAATATATAATGAGGTCTATTGAACCGGTGAATTAAAAAAACAATTTATCTTTTTACATATTTGATGATGTAATAGATTGACCATTTAAACACTTTTAAAATGTAATGAAGTACATTAAATGGGATAAACACAATTACGTTTTCAAAACTGTATCTTTCACTTACAATCACAGAATATAAATTGTCACCATTTAGAAATTGTAACGATTCTTCGTTGCCCTAACAACTTGTCCAAAACATTTCATAAGCCAAAGCTGTTTAACAATAACAGCTGTGTTCTTCTGTACTTAAAGGTTATTTAGAGGTTACGTTGTATTTTTTTGACATTTAATTTCCTATATATTTAGAAATATCCGTTCGAGAAATTTCCTACTAGAGCTTTTCTTAGAGGTTATTATAGTTTCTATATTTATTAATTGCAGTTGGGGGTCCTCTACCTGCCCCTGGACAGCTGAGTTTATATTTTACGTTTATAAAACGAGCCACTATAACGCTCAGTGAACTAAACGCCAGCAGTTGCTTCCGTAAAAGGAGTTTCATAATATGTCTTTTAATCAAGGAAACAGTCCTTCTCAGTAACGAAACCCCCTAGACAGACTGAAAGTAAATATATGGTCAAAAAAAGAACTAAGCATAAAGAGTATACGAACGAATTATAACATTGATAAGCACATCATAATGATACTCTAAAAAAGAACCAAATGACCTACAGATGTTTCAAGGATTTCCCATATCCACACAGCCGCATTTGCCACGAGTACGGATCGGACATATTGTGACTGCGACCTAGCTTTTCAAACCTAATTTATTTGAATCTCCTCTCTGCCCCAACTGTAGTACAGAAGAGGAGACCCTGGAGCATATCCTCCTGCGATGCTCCTTACCAATTCTATCAAGAGCTGCTCTGCTGTCTCTACTGGAAGGGCAGAAAAACATGGAAACAAGATTAACTAACAAACCGTCTTGGACCTTGGCTGCAGCCACTTATTATGGACTTTGGACCATCGGAGTCACATGACCCTAGACGTCCGCAGCAAGAAGTAAGTATATTGCAAATAAACTACATAACTTCTTATTGTATTGACCTTGATTATAGGTTTCTCACTAACTTGTTATTGACTTGTATTTTAGGGTCCTTATTAGATGTTATTTCAGGTTTTACTTTTGTCGCCAATCCCACTATCACCATTGGCATTTTAATAGTGTACGTATTAAAGGTTGTTTTTAAATACCTTTTGCTGTCTTAAGCTTCCAAAAAATGTGTGCTTTCAATAAACTCATTAGTGGTTTCCGTAAAAGTCGAAACTGGTGAGTTAATCTCAATTAGACACGAAAGTACCAATTCAAACTCGCTGTCCTAAATTATAAAAATGATAGATTAACAAATATGTGAATGTAAAAGTGGAATTTTGATGTTTTTACAGGTAAAATAAATATAATTTGCTTTAAAAATATTATTTTGGATTGTTGTCCCTTGATTAGAAAACGATAATATTATCTTTTAAAAAACGAAAATATAATTAAATGTCTTTTCAAACAAAATATAATTTAGTTTGTTATTAATAATTATTAATAGTTTTTTTTATTTAAAAAAACCACTACTGTTAGTTTCTATTAGTTTGAGTAAACAACAACAAAACCTCCAACTCACAGATAAGTTATCTGAAACTCATTTCGATAATTTTGACTTATCATCGTCAGTAAAAAGTCTACAAAACTTAAACACAAGTTATATTAATTGTAATTTTTTGTTTATTTGTTACCTATTTTGAGTTAAACTTTTGTTGCTTTCTTACTGATAATGATGACGTAAAAAACATTGAAACGCATTTGAGACACATATGTATATTTTGAGGTTATGTAAGTCTTGTTATTTCTTAATAATAAGGTGTAATTACTCCCCAGCTAAATTGAAAACATTTATTATTTATAAAGAAGAATTTTTTTCACCTAAAGCACTTGCTAAAGATATTTGAAGCAATGTTTTCATTACTAGAGGGCAACATATTTATTATCCACTATTGTTAATATTCCTAACGCATTGAAACATTAACATAGGCCTATAATATTATTTCAAAAAACACTATTAACACAATATATACATTCACAAAAATTGTAAAACCGAATAACAAATAAAAACGCATATTAAGTGTACGATTAACAGGTTTCTCTATAATAAATGTGGCACTACCAAGAAGAGCGCCTGGAGCTTCTTCATGACGAATAACACCTAAGCGAATTTACATTTCCAAGCAGTTACATTGAAATTGTTATGTCGTTTCTTGTATACGCCCCAAGATTTATAAAAACAAGCAACACATACAAATGTGTTTTGGTTGACTGTTTTTATGATACTTTAGATTTATAACGACAAATACAAGTAACTTTTGCGAGCGCCGGAGGGTTACGGAAAACTAGTTCACGTATTTCATAACCACGTTAGACGGTTTAAAACGCGAGAAAATTTATAGCGACCAGCTTTTTCAAGAGAGGAATTTGCTTTTATTTTGTTTTTATTTTCATCTTGTACAGCAAGAGTTTTATTCGGGATCGAACAATCTGAGATCGCTCATATATCTTCTACCGAAATCATTTCTTTCTAAAGGTAAGCACGTTCTATAAAGATCCAAATTAAGTACTTGCTTTATAGTTCGCGAGCAAGTGAATAGGCAATCGATTCCCAGGAGTCTACTTGACAATTAAAGTGGCCGGGGGTGGGGGGGGGGTCATACTTACTCGGTGTTTGTGGAACCTCCCTAATATACGTATCGGTCCCCTACAACCAACGCATTTTGTTTACCCCTGGCTATAGATTCAAAAGAGGGTAGACAGCTCCTAAACCTTCCCCCTCCACTAGTTGGCAAACTCCCACCAAGTCTCTCCCTATGTCTCGTCAGTTGTATCTCGTTGGTTTTCTCTTAGATCTCTTAATCTCTCATTTCTACAATTCAAGATCATAACCCAAGTTATGGAGGGGCTCGTGCCCCCTCCATCCAATTAATTTTGGCAGAAAAATAATTACCAACAAAACAAATGCATTCTACCCCGCCAAACAAAACTAGCATTTCCTATTATTTTAGTGAAGCTACACTACAAAACACGCCTTCATGCCCTCCTTTTTATATTACTAAAATACCTAATTTTTGCAAAATGTATTTTATAGTTTATCATGTTTTAGCAAAATAGTTTCTTCATGAGCCAACATTTGTATATTTGTATATGTCAAAATAACATAAAATATGATTTCTAGAGGTAAAAAGTTTCAAAATGTCCCCAGGGAGTTACAATCCCCTGACCCCACCCTCAATACTTCGTCGTGGCTACGACTCAGAGCTAATGTCTTTTATTTAACATCATTTCTGAATTTCCTCATTTCCACAATAGAGGGGGTTGAGAATGAAATAGATTATGAGTATGCCACTGTAAGCTAGGGACAATGCCTATATAAAATTATTTATTTTTTTAAATTCTCAGCATGAGGAAGTCATTCTGTTCGTACCTTCATCCTACCTAACTCTTCATTTCATTTTACTTACTCTAGTGCATATTCCGTAGACACCTCTCAAAGACTCCAGTAAAGAATAGGTAAACATGCATCCCATGTGCAAATCCTATCCATGTAAAGGTATAATATCTCCCGTATATCTCCTACCGGAAGGTACTTACCTTGTGCCTACCTACATCCCTGTTTATCTCTAGCTAGCAACCAATATTTATACTATCTAAAATCCTTCAAACAGTAATTTAATAAAATAATATACAGATATCTCCGCACTTCATTCGGTTCAATCTTTATACTAAGAGTAGTGGTAAACTATTTGAGCAACACCCATTTTAGATTTTATTTTTTGGTCTATATAAGTTCTGAGGTACTCATAAAGATTTATTTCCTCCCAAAGGTATATTGATGTTACACAAAATATGTATTCCTGTGTAATAGTACAAAACCAAGATAAAATAATACAATAAAAGATTAATTTAATTCTATTGTATTATTGTATAATATTGCTTTAGCATTCCTAATGATGTTGGTCCTGTTTGACAACGAAAAGCTTTGGATTTTATAACTCAATAAATTATTTTTGTATGTGTATTTTCACTTACATATATATATATATATATATATATATATATATATATATATATATGATAATTTGACAATTATATATGACGTGTAAGACAATTGACCGGTCAATACGAAATGAACTAAAGACAATCGTTACACAACTGTAGGTATACGGATAAGACACAAAGCAAGATATTCCAAATTAAATTTGAATAATCTTTTTTTCAACTTTTCAAGAAGACAGCTGAGGTGGACTACGAAAAAAGTGGCAGCTTAGACATTATATAACTTTTAAAACTTTATGTGAGAAAGAGCCGGCCATGAAAAATAAGTGATACTGCAAACAGCCTGAAACTGAAGCTAATATTTTATAGAGCCAAATATTTTAAAAGAAGTAAAATAAAGAAGTACGAAAACATAACATATAATTACATTTTGTATTTTTTCTGTAAAACATTTAAGAAAAAATAAATTATTCTTTTATTACTATGTTATTTTATTTTAAATACTTTGTAACATACTTATTTATATTATATGCCATTAACCTATTTTAGGAATACTTTTCTTGAACAAAAGTTATTTGAAGTTAAACAGGGATATATAGGTCACAAAGAAATCTTTTATTCTTCAATTTATTTCATTGCTCCTCGGGGTAGTTTCAACCCCTAACTTTATAATAAGATTCTGGCGGCCTAAAACCTCGTGTAAGCTCTGAGATTTATACAAAAGATAAGACTTTTAGATTTCCTCTTATATTTCATCTTATTTCCCTGCCTTACGAAGTTAAGACGTGCTATAAATCTTACTGTCACTCTGATTGTAAAGGCTAAGTGTGCCTTTCTGATACAAAAGGCAGTGTTTAGTTGTTTTGTGCCTTTTGTTATAGAATCAAACAAAAGAATCTATAAACGGGTGCATTGAATTTTAAAAGTCTGTTATTTCTGTATTGACCAATAAATTCAAATGCTGGTATAATAAATCAGTTTAAAACTAAAGTAAGGTATTAAAACAACGTTTATAGGATTGATTAAATCCTGTGTTTAGTGTTCACCTGAACTGGACAGAGATGTAAACACATAAACGAGTAATTGATTAAGAGCGTGTTTTAGATCTGATACAATTAAATATAAATATATATATATATATATATATATATATATATATATATATATATATAATTAATACATTAAAAATATTACAAAAACAAAAATACATTTAATGAATATAATTATGTTCATTAAAAGTATTCTTGTTTTTGAAATATTTTTAATTTATTAACTATATTGCAAGAAAACATATCACTATATTTAATATATATATATATATATATATATATATATATATATATATATATATATATATATAATTAAGATTAAATAATATACACTAATTACAGGCATATTTTATTGAATAATACACTCAAAGCTTTTCGTTGGTTGACATTACCAACATCCTCAGGAATTACAATACTAAGAATGAAATCTTAGTAATCTTGATTAACTAATCTAACTAATCTTGATTTCATTCTTAGTATTGTAATTCCTGAGGATGTTGGTAATGTCAACCAACGAAAAGCTTTGAGTGTATTATTCAATAAAATATGCCTGTAATTAGTGTATATTATTTAATCTTAAAAATAATTCTAACAGGAAAACATATTTGATATTCTACATATATATATTATTACAATAGATCAACTTAGTTGTAGAAATAATGGTTAATTGCTAATATTTATATCTCGTAATTTATTTAGTTGCAGAAGAATTTAATGTATTTAAAAAAGGGCTTCATATATATCAAAAGAAATATTTATTTCTCAAATTAATTTCGACTATTTAAAACATGTTAGCCTATGTGGTGCGTTACGGTTTTTTTGTCATTATATTTGTAGTAAATAATGGTTTTGAGTGTTTTACTATTTGAATGAAGACCCTGATGCACAAGAGTTATTTCTACCTTACACCTTCCCACTGCAGCCTCATAACGAACATCTTTAATTACGAAACCAAAATGTGAATAAATAAATGAATGGACGACAATCCTTCACTAGACTCGATAAAACGATTTCTATTTAAAACGAAGGTGCAGAAAGAAACCATTTCCTAAGCATACTTCTACTTTTTTCTATACAATATCAAGAGCACAGTGGTACAATATATTGCAATGAAAATATTGGAAAGAACCCCATCACCACAAAAATAACAAATAAAACAACTAGATCACTCTAGTTTGTAACTAGATTGTATATTTGTAATAAAACCCTCTGATGATGACATGATCATCGAAATGTACATAGGGTTTAATCTTAAGTAACTTGTTTTGTTTGTTATTTTTTATTATTTTTGTGGTTTTACGGTTCTTTCCAATTCTTTCCATTCATTATCAACTTTATTGTTAAATAAAGTTTCACACATAATGAATCATATTTGTGATTTATCAATATATGTCTATTTGTATCCACATTTACACGTTGTACCCATTTGTATATCGGCATGTTTATACGTAAGACTTCACAAGTATGGCTTATACGATATATATTACTTAGGATGTCAGGTTAATCAGAGTTTGTATACTAGCGGATAAAGATATTTTATGAGTCGTAAAATTAATTTTTCTTCACATTATGAGTAACATCAATATGTTACATAATTATCCCTATTAATCATGTCGCCATTTTGACACTTACATTAGTACTCCAGATGACAAATCTCGAAGAATACGGTTCATTGTTCTTTAACATTCCTTGTTCCTTAACTAAATAAAACTTCAACACCTCATTTATTCTTACGAAACTTTATAAAATTATATTTTAAAAATGATACAATTTTCTTTATTAATTTCTATTGTTTAGGGCGAGTCTATAAAATGTACTCGTATTTGTTCATAAAGCTTAACGACCTTTTCCTGTTAATATTTACCAAATATAGGTGTATCAAATAAAAGACGTAGTTTAAACAAAACTCATAAATTATTCGTTTTTTTACTCAGACAAGTTTCAACAATGACATCATCATGTCACTACAAACTATAAATTACAACTCGTAAACAGCATACACTGATCATGATGTAATTATCATTGAAACGCGTTTGAGTAAATAAATGATTAATTTGTGAGTTTTGAGTGCGTCTTTGATTTGTTGTTAACATTATTTCACTAGCTCAGCACAAACATTAGTTGGTATATAAATATAAATACGAATAAGTATACTACACTTAACATAACCTATTGCAATGGAAGGAAATATATTTCTTCCCGCAGATGGTATCACTGCCTAGACAATACACCTGCCTAAACACAATAAGAGCCTAAACCCTCTTAGAGGGCGCCATCACAAAGCCAATTTCCAAACTACCTCTTGCTTTACAAGATAACAAGGGCAATTTTCTTTCTTTAAAGCGCTCGTTCTTATATATTTTCTGGCATTTTAAACCTCTCAAGCGGTGACAATGTAAATTATCTTTCTTTCCCTCTCACCGAAGCTCACATAGGTTACATGCACTGGTTGTAATATTTTACTATCATAAGAATACATCCAAGTTAACAATACTGTAGGCATTGTATAATCATTCTAAACACGTGCGTAGTTTTACCTTATTTTTTGTTTTAAATATTTTTTTGAAGACTTACAAATTAATTTTTTTAAACCGAACTGTTTATCTTTACCGGACCAAAGATTTGTTACTAAATACAGCCAAACAAACAAATAAAGCCAGTTAATGCTGTAACCTTTTTCAGGTTACATTTACTCCTAGAGTTTCCCCTAATTATTAAAAATATTTTACAGATATAACATGCACTGTCGGTAATTTTGTATTCATCGTACTATAATCAATGACCTCACTGTTTTTCAAGTTGAAACGTCTTTAGGCGCACATGACAATTTTGGCATAAAGAAACATTCTTCATCTAACGCCATTAGATATTCTAATACATCAGATTTAGAAATATACATGTTAATAGATGTGATATCATACGGCAGTTATTTTTATGTTATATGTTGCCTGAAGAAAACCTCTTTCAAACCAAAGTTTTTAATTCAAAGTGACACTTGAATTATAATACATTACATTTACATTTATATTAATTCATATCTGAAATAATATTATATTTTAAAAGATCAACATATTGAAAATGAATCACAAACTATTATTTTTATTTTTTTAATGGTAAATACTTTTTAAGAAGCATCTGACACTTTCCAAATACCACTTAATTTAAATTCGTTAACTGTCAACATGTATAAAACCATTTCTACCAATCACATTCATTTAATATAACCATGTTAACCAATCTCTCTATTAAAATATCTACTAAACCGTCCTTTTTTCAAGTTTTCAATTTCATCGGAAAATATCACAATTTTTATATGTTAGTATCTTTTGTGTATCTACAATAATAATTATTATTATTCCATTTTTTAAAGATATGTTTTCAGTAACTTTTCTTTGCAAAAAAGTGTAAAACACACTTGTACAACATGTTATAGCAATATTTAATATTTTTCATAATTTTTTCAAGAGAATGGTTGGTTTTTTTACCAGGGTTTGGGCTAATAAAACCTACCCAGCCCTCTTGGAGCCCAGCCTCTAGCAAGCCACCTCCAGTTGAAAGGTGAGAAAGAGAAGGAGTCAAGATTAAATATCCAAGAAACAAATTGTACACTGTTTTCTAATAAAAACGTGATGATTGATAGGTTGTTTATTTTCTTATATATGTATGAAATATTTTTAGGCCTGTCGGACATTTTTTAGCTACTTATTTCAATTAGGCTCTTTATATAAACTTTTATTCTGTAACTTTTTACCATCTAATAAAGGTTCCCTAATAATTACATTCTTTAAGTATTAACTACATTAAATAGAATTTTTATTAAAACCTGTGTTAAGTACATTCTCAAATAAGGTACAGTAGAGTCTCGATAATTCGAGCTTCCGTTAAATTCGAGTCTATTTCTCTTCCAACACAAGAACCTTAACACTTCCAAGAAATGTTTATAGCCATACGGAAAGCAAAGAAAATAAGCCGGGCTCATAAGATACTTTTAAATCAATACTATATGCAAAGAAAATTAGTCGGGCGTCCGAAAAATGTTTATAATAATAAGGTTTGCAAGGAAAATGAGTCGAGCTTACAAGAAATGTTTATATAAAGTTCTATACAAATTTTTTTTGCATTTAGAATTACAGTATTAGGGCTCATTAGAACCGGCTTTTCCTAATGCTCAGTAACGTATTTCCGTGTAATCCAAGTTTTCCGTAGTCCGAGAGGATAAGGGTCTCATCTTCCTCGAATTGTCGAGACTCTACTATATTTATACTTCTGTCGTTGTACCAACAACAACCTAATTTTTCAATTCCTTCTATTAGTTCACTCTTTCCTTATGTATATCTTGTATACATTTTCAATCGTTAATAAAATACGTTTTTATTCATCCAATCAAGATAAATTCATTTTTTAACCAATAGTGTATGACAATTGTTGTATATACAGTTTTGTTCAATAATTTAATTTTAAAGTGATATCCCGGTCGGATTAGTACTGAGAAATTACATGTTTGAAATCTCGCACTTTGGCACTGAGCCAACTCTCCCATTGCTAAAAATTAATAACACAAAGATGTGTATGAAATTATAAAAGAAACTTTTTTTTGCAATAATGAAGCTTTACAAGAGGTGGATAGAAAGAGAACTTATAGACCAGCATCAGCTTCATAAATTAGAAACGAAAAAAGGAAGTGGATTAATATTAACAAACAAAAATAATAGTCACATACCATATAATGTATAGAGTGGAATATTGCCGATTTCATTAGGAATTGCCATTAAGAATTTTGTCTATACTACTTGTTTATCTCTTAATATTAACCACTATATATTGTTCAAACTCATAGTGTTATATATTTGTGATTTCAATACATTTTAAACGATGTATAATCTTTGTAAAAAAATACTGACTATAGGAACATAATTAGTTTGCCAGTGTTTTTTTTGGAACCCCTAATTTCACCCATTCCAGGAACCTTTGCCTCATTTCTTGATATCATATAAATAAAAACTCATTTAAAGTAGGAACACCATGAGGTGACTTCTTATTTCTTATAACTTACACAGTGTATACGGTGTACGATGTAGTATGACGTGATAGAGTTGTGGGAGGTAAAGTCGTGGAGTCACATTATAAGGCTTGATGTTAAAACTCAATAATTCACATAGTAGTCAACTATGATGAAGGTTTCATCGTCGTTGAAACTAGTGTGTTTGTTTTAATAAACTAATGTGTAGTGAGATTTAGAGTAAACTGTTTTAGTTTTTATCGTTGACAAAAAATACAGTAAATAATAATATTATTAAAATTACACTGCAAAACTAACTGTACTATGCCACGCTTTGTATGGCCCATTGTGATTGCATGGGTGAGAAATGAGGAACAAAACAAAGTACAAGTTTCATAGAAGTTTAATTTTGTAATAATTTAAAAGGTTGAAGCAATACAGATCTAGGGCTGTCAATCACGACATAATCACAAAAAAGTACCTTAACGTGAATATTTGGTTCAGATTGTATGATATTCTAAATATAATACATTTAGTTTTGGTAACAAAAAATGTATATGGTAATACGTAGTCTAATGATTCACGTGCGACTGTGGTTGTCGGGAGATAGAATGGCGAGTGGTCCCCTTGTTTGTGGCAGATGGCACAGAAGCGGTTTTGTGAAACTATGTAATAATATAGATACGTTTTCACATTAACCCTTAACTAACACCATGTTAAAACATTACTTAAGAAACACCATACGTCTGACAGACACCATTATGTATTTTGGAATTAGTAATCATTAAACACTTTTAAAACATATTTTAATGACATAATCTTAATATGTTAGTGCGTTTTACAAAGTGATGCTTAAAATCGATTAAAAACAATTTAATATTACTAACAAAAAAATTTTCTTTACCGGAAAATTGTTTTTTCTTTAAAATATTTATTTTGTAATCTAAACATCGTAATTTGTGATAATGTAAAGCTATTTCAATGTCGTAGAGACCAGCATTTCATCAACGCACATCGTTGGACCAGGAGAATAAAGGAGTAGGGAGTTCTCAGAAAATTTATTAAATATTTTGGAAACTGCAGCTGTAGGGTCCTCATCTTTCCTTCCCTCACAATCAACAGGGTTGTCAAATCGTAATACCAACAATAAAAATAAAAATCTATTTCTGGACATTGCACAACAAAATATGTCTCGACCTGTTCCACCAGTACAATAAAAACTGTCAATTGACTCGTTGCTAGATATGAGAATAGCCGTATATATCAAAAGTCCGATGAAACCTTTCAACTCTATCATATACAAATCAGATGAGTAAGACTGAGGTTTTGAAAAATTACTCCTGATCGAAGTAATCTTTTTGTTTGTCCACATAATAATTTCATTCAAAATGTCATTAGAAAACAAAAGTCCCCACACGTCCTCAACAGTAGGGTTAGTTCCCAATTTTTTGCAGGAGCTTTTAGACCTGGTAACTCCACAATTATATTATGCCTTCTTGTTCTAACATTTAGAGGCTGGTGCACTTTATTCCATTTAAATTGTGTTCTGTTACGTATTTTTTTTCCATAGAAAAAACCATCTTCTAGAAGCAGGGGTTCAATACTAGAAGAATCTATCACACCTGGATGCTCGTTAGACGACTCTTGGTACACATCATAATTTTCTTCGCCCTCCTGTTCTGATTCGGAATCGTGTTCGCTATCATATTGATAATCTGGATCTCTATCGCTGTCGTATGGATCAGGTTCTGAAGGTCCTTCCAAAACATCATACACCAAATTCTCAAGATCGTTATTAAACCCATCACTATTCACAGTTACTAAGTTCATAACTGGTCTTCCATGTGATGGACCAGGTTAATCAGGGTTTTGATAATCCATATTTATTAAAAAAGAATCGTAAAAAAGCACACACTTACACTAAAAACACTATATACAAAGTTTGGAATGATCGAATAGTGTTACTTAACAGACACGATACGTCTGAGAGACGGGAGAATGGGACGCACTACACTAAAATGGCTTTGGAAAAGGCAAACGCAGACAAAAACAAACAGAACCTTCACTACACAAACTATACCACTCACCTGAAAGGTAGGCGGGTTGGGGACGCACATAAAATTCGTAGGCGGAAGATACACGGGTTTCTAAATTCGCGACCGTCTCTGAGACGTATGGTCTCAGTTAAGGGTTAATAACAGAATAAGTAAGAGAAGATAGGCTTGATAGGTTAGATATAATCCCTCATTCCAAAGAATAGGATGTGGCATTGAAAGAAATAATCTAATGTGTAAATTGTCTATTTTATAAAAGTTAACTTGTTTTCAACATACATATAGAAATAGAACCCGGCAAGCTGGCCTGAGCAACCGGGCGGGTCCACAGGTGGCGGATAGTGGGACGGCCTACAGAAATGTAGGTTACCTGTGAATAAGGATTCCGGAAGGTTTCTGAATATGCAGGCCTGGACCAAGGCTATGGTTCAAAGGTGAGGAATTATCCCTCCTCGTCAGTCAACCGGTTGGGCTTGGTAGAAATAACCGAGTGCTCTGACCGGGGAGACTGGGGTAGTTGGGAATTAAGTCCTCACAATGCTACTCTCACCTCCCGGGTGAACCAAGGGCAATGCGACAGTGAAGTAGGGGCGGGAAACTGCCCAAACGACACAGTTGTAAAAAAGAGAGTAAAGCAGGCTGTTCATCTGAGCAGTTAATAATGTCCTGAACTTGGGGTGTGCTTCAAGGTCAGTGACTGAATACCCAATCCAAGGTGGAAGGCATCGTGCCGAAGGATGAATGGCTGCAGGGTATAAAATGCAGTCCCAAACGATCCCCTTGAGGAACCAGACAAAACCTCATTGTATGTTGTCTTGCCAGGGCAGTGGGGGCTCTGCTCTGGTCGACCGTTATTTCCCCCATACTCGTGGGACTTTAATGGACCAAGTAAGTATAAGAATTAATTTCGAGACTGCACAGACAGTGGGAGCCAATGAGACGGCAAACCGTGAGTCTGTAGCAGATGTGTCAACGGCAACCATCACTGGGGGTGCGGGGGCGGCTGTCAAGCTGCCGACTGCAGAAACCGGTGAAGTGGCTGTAGAGTTGAGCTCAATGTCTAGTCCTGGGGCTGCTCTGCGGACCCAGGCGACTGCAAATTAAGCAGAACAATGATCAAGATCCTCCAAGTGAACCTACAGCATAGCAGGGCAGCGAGTGCTGTCGTGTGTAGGATGCTGGACAGGGGAGAGGTGGACTTGGTGCTCATCCAGGAACCATGGATTTCTGGAGGAAAAATATGCGGGCTGGCGACATCTGGAGGTAAGTTGTTGTATGATAAGGACTCCGGTGTTCCCAGGACGTGTATCCTGGTTAGGAGGGGGTTGTGTGCTTTTGTACTAACGAACTTCTGTTGCAGGGATTTGTTAGCAGTGACGGTGGAGCTGCGGGCGGAGGGGTTGATGAAGAGGCTGAACCTGGCCACAGCATATCTCCCCTTTGACTGCGCGGGGGCTCTGCCAACACAAGAGCTGAGGAGCCTGGTCGAGCACTGCGAGGCTGTGGATGAGGAGCTGCTGGTGGGTATGGATGCTAACTCCCATCACACTTCGTGGGGTAGTACAGGTACAAACACTAGAGGTGAGGAACTTTTAGCTTATCTTAGCTCTAAGAATCTACTAGTCCTAAATCAGGGGGAAGAGCCGACGTTTGTCACTAGGGCCAGACAGGAGGTCCTGGACATTACGGTGGCATCGAACCAGATGGCTAGGTATGTACTAAATTGGCATGTGTCGGATGAACCATCTTCTTCTGATCACAGACATATTAGGTATGATATCTCTCTAAATCCAGCCATGCTTCGTCCAACCACGGATCCAAGAAGAACAGACTGGGACTCCTACAGGAGGGACCTGGGTGTTCGGATTGAGGAGGCTGGATTGGAGTATGGTGGGAGGAGAGAGCTAGAAGACTCTGCCACATTGGTTGGCGAGGCTATAATAGAATCCTTTACCGATAACTGCCCTCTCAGTGAGGGGAGGAAAGTAGGGGATCCGTCATGGTGGAACAAGAAGCTAGCCAAACTTCGGAAGACCACCAGGAGACTCTTTAATAGAGCAAAAAAGAACGGGGAGTGGGACCTGTATAGGAAAACACTAACCGAATACAACAGGGCAATTAGAGAAGCGCGCAGGAAGTCCTGGAAGGAGTTTTGTCATGAGATTGACAAAACTCGGGAAGGGGCACGACTGTATAAAGTGCTCTCTAAGGACCCAGTGAACCCGGTGGGGATGCTAAGAACTCCACTGGGAAATATAACAAAAACGGCAGGGGAAACTGTGGAAGAATTAATCAGGACACATTTCCCTTCCAGTACCCTGAGGAAACTTGGGGGAGCAGACACTGAACCGGTTACCAAACTCTCCACAAGACGTGGTAAGAGGGAGGACTGGGAAGTGGCAAGGAGGATAGTAACTCCACAAAGGGTAAGATGGGCTATTGGCACTTTTAAACCCTACAAATCTCCAGGTCCAGATGGAATCTATCCTGTGCTGCTGCAGCAGGGAATGGATATGCTGGTGCTGGTACTTACTAAATTATACAGGCTAAGCATTGCTCTAGGGCATGTGCCGGCAGCCTGGAAATCTAGTAAGGTGGCCTTTATACCTAAGCCCACCGGTAACCAATCGGAAGGGAAAGGATACAGACCTATCACACTCATGTCCTTTGTTCTCAAGGGACTTGAAAAACTGGTTGATAGGCATATTAGGGGGGGAGGTGCTTTGGCTATCAAACCACTGCATTGGAACCAGTATGCTTACCAACCGGGGAAATCTTGCGAGGGAGCTCTCCATCAAGTGGTTGGTAGGATTGAGCAAATGATCGCTAAGAAAGGTTGTGCCATAGGTGCCTTCCTCGACATTGAAGGGGCTTTCAATAACCCCTCAGTGGAGACGATGGTAAGTGGTGCAAGACGTCATGGAGTGGATGCGACCACGTGTGGTTGGATAAGTTCCATGTTAACAAACAGAAGCATTTCTGTAGAGGTGGCAGGGGAGGTCAGAAGGGCGGAGACAAGTCTGGGCTGTGCACAGGGGGGGGGTTCTCTCTCCTCTGTTGTGGTGCCTAGTGGTTGACAACCTTATTGAACTCCTGAATGAACAGGGGTACTTCTGTCTAGGATATGCGGACGACATAGTTGTCCTGATCCTGGGCAGATTCCCTGATACAGTCCTTGAGGTAATCAGAAATCCTCTACGACTGATTGAAGAGTGGTGTAAAAAGGAGAACCTTAGGGTAAATCCAAAAAAGACTGCTCTCATTAACTTCACCAGACAGCGAAAAGATCTGACGACCAGGATGCCCCGCTTGTTTGGTGAATACCTTGAGTTTGTGGGGGAGGTGAAGTACCTGGGAGTTACTCTGGACAGGAAACTCACCTGGAATCCACATCTTGAGAGGACAGTTAACAGGGCCAAAAGGGCACTGATGACTGTGAGAAGAATGGTGGGTAAGAAATGGGGACTGAAGCCATCAATGATGCACTGGATGTATCTGAGGGTGATAAGACCTATGATTACCTATGGAGCTCTGGTGTGGTGGACAAAGGCCAACCAGGCACAGACAAGAGCTAAACTGAGCTCTATCCAGAGATTGGCCTGTCTGTGCACACTGGGAGCGATGTCAACTACACCAGGTGCAGCAATGGAAGTAATGCTTAACCTCCCTCCCCTTGAGCTTGTCCTTAGGGGAGAGGCGAGGCTAGCGGCATGGAGATTGCGCAACTCGAGCAACTGGGCTAACCTCCCAGATGTCTCGGGACATATGAGTATCGAGTGCGTGGTCAAAGAACCCGTCTTGGAAATGGGCAGCGACCACATTACTCGAATGTTTGCACCTGACCAGGTCCACCAAACTGTGATGGAATGGTCAGGGACATTAACATCGGGAGCTCAGATCTGGTACACAGATGGCTCCAAGATGGACTTCGGCACTGGAGCGGGGGTGTATTGTAAAAACCCAAGGGTAGAACTAGTTTTTTCCTTGGGGAGGCATACCTCTGTCTTTCAGGCCGAAGTATATGCTATAAATGCCTGTCTGGGAGAGATAGCGAGAAGGGAAACACATGGGGCCCGGATTGCTATTTTCTCCGACAGTCAGGCAGCAATTAAGGCACTAAACGGACACGTGGTCACCTCGGCCATAGTAAGGGAGTGCCTAATTAACCTACAAGCTCTGGCAAGGCACAATCAAGTCAAGATTGGCTGGGTGCCAGGGCATAGGGGAATACTTGGAAATGAAGCCGCAGATGCGCTGGCCAGGGAGGGGTCCTCGACTCCCCTGATTGGACCGGAACCTGCGGTGGGTATTTCCAAATCCATGGTCAGGATGACAGTGCGAAGGTGGATGGCTGAAAGACACTGTGAGCACTGGATCAGGGCCGAAGGAATGAGGCACAGTAAGCTAACCCTTAGGAGACCTTCCTTGGGGCTGCAGAAGAGTCTCATCTATCTGTCTAGGCAGGAATTAAGGATAGCCACAGGACTACTCACGGGACACTGTGGACTAAGGAAACATTTGCATAAAATGGGTATCTACAAGGATGAACCAGTGTGCAGATTGTGCGGGCAGTAACAGGAGACTGCCACACACATTATTTACAGATGTGGAGTACTTGCTGAGAGGCGCTTCAACCTCTTTGGTGATGGAACGGCTTTGGTGGATGCTGAAGGTAAAACTCTAGTCAGGAAACTCCTAAACCTGGTAAGAGGGAAGGGGTTATTTGACTAGATCAGGGAGGTAAGTACAATATACCTTAAGGTAGCAGTGCTTCGGGCAATTCAAACCCGCTCCCAAGTTAAAAAAAAAAAAAAAAAAAAAAAACACCATGTTAAAACATTACTTAAGAAACACCATACGTCTGACAGACACCATTATGTATTTTGGAATTAGTAATCATTAAACACTTTTAAAACATATTTTAATGACATAATCTTAATATGTTAGTGCGTTTTACAAAGTGATGCTTAAAATCGATTAAAAACAATTTAATATTACTAACAAAAAAATTTTCTTTACCGGAAAATTGTTTTTTCTTTAAAATATTTATTTTGTAATCTAAACATCGTAATTTGTGATAATGTAAAGCTATTTCAATGTCGTAGAGACCAGCATTTCATCAACGCACATCGTTGGACCAGGAGAATAAAGGAGTAGGGAGTTCTCAGAAAATTTATTAAATATTTTGGAAACTGCAGCTGTAGGGTCCTCATCTTTCCTTCCCTCACAATCAACAGGGTTGTCAAATCGTAATGCCAACAATAAAAATAAAAATCTATTTCTGGACATTGCACAACAAAATATGTCCCGACCTGTTCCACCAGTACAATAAAAACTGTCAATTGACTCGTTGCTAGATATGAAAATAGCCGTATATATCAAAAGTCCGATGAAACCTTTCAACTCTATCATATACAAATCAGATGAGTAAGATTGAGGTTTTGAAAAATTACTCCTGATCGAAGTAATCTTTTTGTTTGTCCACATAATAATTTCATTCAAAATGTCATTAGAAAACAAAAGTCCCCACACGTCCTCAACAGTAGGGTTAGTTCCCAATTTTTTGCAGGAGCTTTTAGACCTGGTAACTGCACAATTATATTATGCCTTCTTGTTCTAACATTTAGAGGCTGGTGCACTTTATTCCATTTAAATTGTGTTCTGTTACGTATTTTTTTCCATAGAAAAAAACATCTTCTAGAAGCAGGGGTTCAATACTAGAAGAATCTATCACACCTGGATGCTCGTTAGACGACTCTTGGTACACATCATAATTTTCTTCGCCCTCCTGTTCTGATTCGGAATCGTGTTCGCTATCATATTGATAATCTGGATCTTTATCGCTGTCGTATGGATCAGGTTCTGAAGGTCCTTCCAAAACATCATACACCAAATTCTCAAGATCGTTATTAAACCCATCACTATTCACAGTTACTAAGTTCATAACTGGTATTCCATGTGATGGACCAGGTTTATCAGGGTTTTGATAATCCATATTTATTAAAAAAGAAACGTAAAAAAGCACACACTTACACTAAAAACACTATATACAAAGTTTGGAATGATCGAATAGTGTTACTTAACAGACACGATACGTCTGAGAAACGGGAGAATGGGACGCACTACACTAAAATGGCTTTGGAAAAGGCAAACGCAGACAAAAACAAACAGGACCTTCACTACACAAACTATACCACTCACCTGAAAGGTAGACGGGTTGGGGACGCACAAAAACTTCGTAGGCGGAAGATACACGGGTTTTTAAATTCGCGACCGTCTCTGAGACGTATGGTCTCAGTTAAGGGTTAATATCAGATTAAGTAAGAGAAGATAGGCTTGATAGGTTAGATATAAACCCTCATTCCAAAGAATAGGATGTGGCATTGAAAGAAATAATCTAATGTGTAAATTGTCTATTTTATAAAAGTTAACTTGTTTTCAACATACATATAGAAATAGAATAAACCTTCTACTGCGTAGTAATTCTAATCACAAAGGACAAAGAAATAATTTCCCAATCATTTATTTTTAGTTATGTCAAACCATTAGCAATGGATTGGGGAATAACATGAGCCAATCAGATAAATTAAATTTCCTCATATATTAAAAGCATTCATTTCCTATTAGTCCTTGAATACAAACCTTTATTAAATTTTAAGGCTAACTTATACTTTTCACGACATTCAACCTTCATATTTGTTTCCATATTGATCCTTTGCACATATTTATAGCGAGAACAATACTTGTTACACATTTTTAAATCGAAAAAATAATCCCTCTGCCTTTGAACGTTACCTGCTGATTTATTGCCTTTTTTAATCCTATTTTTTAGAAAGTTTCGTATGAATTACTGCCTACTCTTCTTGTAGATGATTTATTGTTTATAATTTGGTTTATACGATGTCTTTATATCTGTACATATTACGATATATTGCTACGAACAGTAGTCAGATGGTAAAGATATATTGAAAGAAACGTAAAGTAAGGAAAAGGTCAAATGGTTTTTATTTAAAGTACAGTAAATTTGTAAGGGGTAAAATTCGGTAATGCGACTCAGTTTTAGAACGAGAGAGCAAGGAGGAACGGGTTAGATCGGGGTTGACAAGAGAAACGACATATTAAGTATTAAGTTCAGAAAGTAGTAAAGTCAGTGAAGTAACGTGTTGTTTGAGGATAGAAGTTTAGGGGTAAGTAATATTAAAGTCGGTTAAAAAATAAAGCCTTGTAGCTGTTTGAAGGAAGTAAACAACTAATAATTCAAAAAGAGTTAAAGCACGTTTGTAGCAGGAAACAGTAAGTTTTTTTTTTTAATTATTGTTAATGAGCCAATGAGGTCAACAACAAAGATCTTCTGAAGAAAGAAATATTCGAAGCCCTGAAAGTACACTTGGAACTACTGGTTGTAAGTGAATGAGTGAGTGAGAGAGAGAGAGAGAGAGAGAGAAAGAGAGAGATACCGTTCACCATTAGGATGACTGATACAATCACCACAACCACAAGTAGAAGAATTTATAGAAAAATATGTTCACTAAATCTATCAAATTGTTTTTTCTTAATAGTTTATATTTATAATTTATTTAATTTTTCGAAACTATAGTAATATTTTAATCAGAGTTAGTTACTAAACATTGTATATAATATTATAAAATAATAATAAATCTGAAAATTTACCATGGAACTTAATGCAAATCCCCTTGTGCTATAATCCCGTTATGTTGTTATATTAAATAATATCAAGTGAACAAAGGTTTAGCTTGAATTTATTATGTTCAACAATCATTGTTGTAACATACGTTTTTGGAAATCATTAAAACACACATTCGTAGTTATATATGTATATAGCAACAATACTTCAGTAATATACTTCCAAGTTCCTTAACACACGTGGTACTTATATTATCTGGGTAATAAATATACCGATGGCTATACAATATACTCCTGTAGAACTTATATATAGATTTAATTCTACTATGAAATAAAGTGACTATAGAAATAGTGAAATATATCCCTAACATGATAACAATTTTGTAATAATGTATTAGTACATAACTTACTATTTTATATATACTATTACTTTACTTACTAGATACAGTAGGTCCTACTTATATTTGGTATATTAATAACATTTGTCGTGAAATTAGTAATGTTCATTACAAATAAATTTGTTAAAGGAACTTTTTATCATGTGTTCAGGTTGTGGAATAAAAGGGTTTTGTGTTATAGAATGTAGTGGCTTTTTACAAAGTTTTCCGACGTAACCCACATCAAACACATGTTTCGAAGAAGTTAATTTATAGGGCTGGAACAAAGTAAATGTACTCACATTACCTGGATTTGACAGGTGCCATTAATACCAACATTTGATTCTAAATGTACAAGCAACGGTTGTTTTTGAAATGGAAAATTCACTTAAAAATAGAGTTTTAAGTACTTAGAATATAAACTTTCCTAGTTTTAATAAAAGACAATAGTCACGCAAGCAAAAATATAAAATAATTCTTTTTTTCCAGAAAAAAAGATAAACAGACACACACACACACACATATATATATATATATATATATATACATATATATAGATATATAACATAGATAAAAATAATAAAAGACAAGACAATACGTCTTATCGTTGGTAATTATATTAATACCAGACATGATAATAATACTGTACAGTGAAATGAATAAATATAAATGCGTCAGAAATCCAATAGTTGCCGTATCTGTGACAGTCGAATGTTATTGAGTAATCCCACATTTAAGTTGTATATTACCTTGAATAATTTCACTTTAAAGCTTTTATTTTAAATTCTCTAACTTAGTGACAGACATTACTTTTACAGATTTAATCAGCCTCCAACAATTTGTTAAATATTCGATCTCAATGAAAATCAACTCTCTGCTACAAATTGCAAAACTGGCTTGTGTACTCTTTCTTGGCCTCGGTAACATTAGGATTTATATTGTTCATCCTTTAATGACTGTTTCCTTGGAGCTTTACTTAATTTTAAATTGAATTTGACCATTTATCTGTTTGAATATGTTCGACGGTAACCTCTATGCTTACGATTCCTTTGGTTTATTTACCTTGATAAGAAGGTATGGTTCTAAGTTATTTATTTTCATTACAAAAAAGGCATGTATACTCTCTCTTTTTCCATCTTAGGGTATACGATGCTCTAATTCCTCATTTCTTTTACTTGTTTGATTCTACCCTAGGATTAATTCTTCATTATTTTACTTACGATAGTGTTCATGTTTCAATATTTTTATCCATACGATATATTAAACTTTACAAATACTGTTGTATCATTTGTTCATATCAAAATCATCTTTTCTGACTACTGTTTTTCATTTATTTTCGGTTGTTCTTCATCTTTAGCGATATCGGTTACTCTAAACTTTTCTATCGCGTATCGCGCATAGTATACGTTGAATGTTGTGTTATTATCTCTTGCCCTATCTGATTTTCTTGTTATGACTCACTATTGTTGTTCTAACTAGTTTCATGGCTACTAACTTTATCCTTTTCCCTCAATATTTTTACTTCGTCTGTTTATACGACTATACCGAACCCATTCAATATTATTCATAAATATTGGTAAATTTGTTTAAAACATTTTAACTAAAATTTCGTATTTGATACTGAATATCTAATTATATCGAAACCTTACTTGTTTAGTAAAAATATACGAGTTATTTGAGAACTTAAAAAACGTTTTATATTTATTAATTAAAAGAATTTAATTAATATCATATTTATACAAATCGAAACAATTTAATTAAATTTGTTACTAACAAGAATGCAACGCTTCGGGCCTTAATTATACGGATTTGCCTGCATGAAATTAATATTTAATTAGTCAAACCAGCAGAGAGAGTGATAAAAACACAGAATTCACTTAATATTTATTAATTATTAACAATCTTCAAAACAAAAGAGTAAGAGGTGCGTGTGCGTGTGTGTGTGCTCATTTTTACAAAATAGTTCCGGTAATCTTGTTTAGCAAGTTGGGGGGGGGGTCCAAACCTGATTTGGGATCGACGAATCTGGGCACGTAAGATTACCCCAGAGGCAACCGTGGGGTATAAGAGGGTAAGCTTCTTATTGTAGTTGTATTATCTTTACTTTGTGTGTTTGCCTAAGTCACAACATTAGGGGTGTTTGGAAAAATATATATGAAATTATTGCGGAAGGACTTTGCTATTGGATTTTAAATTTGTCACTTGGGAAATTAAAATACTTTCCTTTTTTAAAAACCTTTTTAATGAAACATATTATACATTTTGTAGGTTTTCTTTACAAGTTTAAAATGACGTCATAACAAAGATAGTTCGTGGTAAACAAATATAGTAAAGTAATTAATTTAAAACGTTTGCACAGTTGTTTATTTAGCTTAACTTTAATAATATTTACCGTAATTAATCTAACAGACTACTTACATTTTTAATTATTAATAATCCAAATATATTTAATAATATTATTATTGCAGTTCACTGACAATTACCCTGAAATTGGTGTTCATTAATTATCATTGATTGTGGCACACTTTATTACTACTTATATCTTATTGTTTATTATTACAATTACTGTATATGAAACTTTATATGCTATGTAAATTATACCTTACCTTTTCTGATGTCATTTTCCACTTTTCCACATTTCCACTAGAAATGTTCGTTGCTTGTACAATTTGTTTCAAATGTTGGTATTAATGGTGAACCTGTCCGATCCAGGTAATGGCAATCCATTTACTTGCTTTTAACCCCATAAATAAAGCTCTCGATACAGCCCTAAGATGTGGCTCACTTCGAAACACGTTATGGAAAGCATATAATATGAATAAAATTTAGAATTACTTTCAAATATTCGTTTAGAATAAATATTTTAAAATGTCACTTCCTATAATAATATTCTACCGCGTGTAATTACTATAACAATGATATAAAATAGTATCATAATATAATATAATATAATAACATATTCTATCAATGTGCATAATTATTGTAATAATATAGAATATCAAGCGCACAGTAATACAATATATTACAATGAAAATATTTTTAAAAACGAAATACTACAAAAATAACTAATAATACAAGTTACCTAAGATTAAACCCATATGTACATTTCGATTACCAAGGCACCATCATCAGAGGGTCGTATTACAAAATTACAATCTAGTATACAATAAATTACAAACTAGACAGACCATCTAGAACTAAACTAGGTTAGTACATTTCAGTAGATCTAGAATAGTTTAATCTTAAGTAACTTGTATTATTAATTATTTTGATTATTTTTCAGGTATTGTTTTTTCCAATTTTTTCATTGCAATATTATTAGTTTGCAAGGAATTTACCAGTGCAGCCCGAGCCATGTAAACATCACTGGCAATGAAAAGGCTGATCAACTAGCCAAGCAGGGAACAAGTCTTCCCCAGCCCGAGCATCTGAGTTCACTACATTCCTCAAGGTCCCTAATAAAGACGTCCACTAGAAAATGGAATCAATGTCGATTGGGGGAGCTCTCAGCTGGAAAACGGTGGGAAAGTCTTGTGACGGGTAGACCAATTGACCAAAACTTGCCCCGAGCTATTAGCGCTGCAGCTTTCATATTGAAGACCGGTCATGATTACCTTGCTGCGCACCTCCACCTCGTTCATGTGCTATCGACCCCGGAGTGTCTGCTGTGTGGGAGTGAACTTATGGATGTCGATCACCTTAATGATTGCACAGCCGTGGACCGGGCCCAGGATTACAACAGTCCTACCTTCAGGGATACCCGTCTCTACTGGTCAGCGCGTCGCCAAATGGCTCAACTGCCAAGGGTGGGCGGTGGCTAGTAAGTAAGTAATTAGTATCAGATAATGGTTTGGATCAAATAAGGCAATTTTCAATATAATACTAGATAGGTAATTTCTATTTCAAAAAATATAAATATATTTCATTACAGATATTGATATTGATTTGGATCAAAATCCAAGTCATTTTGAATGACAAAAAAATATGAAACCTTAGATGATACAGTATACTGCTAAATGATAAAGCATACTGCTAAATGATACAGCATACTGCTAAATGATACAGCATACTGCTAAATGATACAGCATACTCCTAAATGATAAGGCTTAGGTGATACAGGATATAGTTTTAGCTAATTTATATTAAAGACCAAATTTATGATTTAGTAGTCATCAATGTTGAATTTATTACAGATACCCAATATCATAAGTCATATTATAAATTAACATAGATTTTCAAATATATATACTTTTAAAAAGAAACCGCTAAATATAAAAATATTATTACCAACCTTAAAAAATTAAATAAATTGCTTTCATTAAGAATAGAAAAATATATTTTAAGGTGCAAATGTTAAGAATAATAACAAGAGACAAAGATTTTATATTTCAAAAACGTTTTTAAGTATAATCAAAGGCCACAAGGAATTTAACTGTGGTTTTTTTAAAATCTAAATCTGTTTTAAATGTTTTCTGTTTGATTAGAAGATGCATACAGCTTTACATTAAAAACCAAAAGGAATATTTTTTTCTTATATTTCATAGTAACTTATTAGTATATATAAAGATTTTAAATATTTAAAAGTATTATAAAAATGAGTTTGAATTATTTCTAGAAATCCAGTGTTGACAAATGAATAAAAACGTTTTAAACAAGTAGATTTAAAGGTTTCCCAACAATAGTTAAATATTTGTTTTAATTATAAATTAGTAAACGCTAATAAATAAAGGCCTAAAGTAAAACCATAAGAACTCACCCTTGACAATCATTCAATTAATAAATATTGAAGTAACTAAGAAGTTAGTTGGTTTTTTTAAAAAATAAAGTCCAAGAACTAGTTCCAATGGAAGATTCTGCTTAAAAATAACACAGGAGACTGAAAATGTTAAGTTAAGCAGGGTCATATTTTGCAAAACCAAACTGAAATCACCTCAGGAAAGCGGCGAATGGTAAGATATTCTATAAGTTTCAGAGTTTCATCAAATATCTATGTGTTCAGCAGAGACGTGCATGACTGTTAGGAATTGTCAATACCAAGAATGCCAAACTCGGGGTGACGTCATCCGTAGGTAGGTTTAGGAAAATTAAAAAACCTCATCTGGTATTTGCCGAGTTGATTGGTTGGGGTGGTTAAGTAAGGGTTTGTTGCAATGTGTGACTTATTTATGCGCGCGCATATACTAATCTAAAGAAGAGAGGAAGGGGAACACTCTTGGAGATCACAAGAAACATATTCTTATTGAATAGTAGATGAAACCATACTGATCCTTAGAGTGCAAGTAGAACTTGTTCTAAGTGGATTGTGTGCATTGTTATTACAGTACCATTTGACACTTAGTAGACGGAGCTCATGTGACGTCACTTCATGTGATATGCATTTCTTAAGGAACGTTTTCAGCATTTCAAAGCCAACAAATAAGATTATATGAATGGACAGGACAAGAATCGGAGTGGTTTATTATCTTTATATAGTTACCTTCATTTTTCATTTATGATGAAAAGGAGAAGGGTAGGAAAAAGAGGGTCGAATCATAATTAAAAACGAGTATCTGATTTTGTTTAAGACTCCCTATTAACTGCTTCTAATTACACGAGTCTAGGGACCGTAGAAATAATTGGAACGTCTCTTTGCGCTTCAAGCTTTCTTTGTGGTCTTCATTATATTTCGTTTACTTCTAGGTACTTCTGTGTTCTAGACACCTTTTCCAATGTTAGTATGACTTTTAGGAAAAAAATTCTAGTAACACACAAGTATAATTAAAATTAGTGTATTTTGTACTTTTAATACTACGATTAAGAAGTTGTGAAATATTGAAAAATTTATTGGTTTTATTAGATTGCGATAGCATGAGTGTGTTTGACGCGATCGCGCACATGAGTGGACAGTCTTGCTTCTAAGTAAATGTCTGTTTCATGTCAAAAGATAGGTTAAAGCGTGAACCAATAAATCACAACGTGCTTTTAAACAGAACAAATTTGTATCTGTTATCCTGTACGATGAGCTGGGAGTTTACAAATCGGATTTGGGAGCGACACAATCTGGGCACGTAAGATTACCCCAGAGGCCAAGCGTGGGGTGGAGGGGTAAGCTTCTTACTGTAGTTGTATTATCTTTACTTTGTGTGTTTGTCTTTGTCTAAGTCACAATATTAGGGATGTTTGGAAAAAAATGTTGGAAATTATTACGGAAGATCTTTGATATTGCCTCTTGATTTTGTTGTTTGAGGAATTCAAATATTTTAAAACTTTTTTAGAAATATTTTCGTGTAGCATCTGCATCCCAATCGTTTCTTTTTCATCTCAATTTTCTAAAGATCTTAAGCAAAAGAAAACACGCTGTATTACGATTTTAAGACAAGTGTTTAGCTCCTGAAGAGAATTGGAGTTTTAGTTCGAAACTAAATAGAAAATATATTTTTAACGTAATCACCTAAATATGTAGACTAAATATGTATACAAAACTACATGAATGACGTATATTGTTATATTAAGACATAAATATAATGTTTTTAAAAAACGCCTACATCCAGTAAGTGAACCATAGTATGTGAAGTGACAGGATTAAAAAGAGTCTAAATAAAAAGTAAAAGACCATAAAGAATTTGCTATAGGATAGGAGTACGAAACTAAATTAACCGAAAATGAACACGGTGAGTGACTTGAAAAAGCTTTTACCTCTTTACATTCCAAGCAGATAACTACATCAAATAATTGATGAAGTTAATAGAAATGGGCACAAATGGGGGTTATAACCTCATCATAAAGCCTAAGTACACTACAACATTTCTTACAATACACGAGCACAGTTTCTTTCTCTTAGCGGTAAAATATTATTATTATTCTTTTTAAATATAATAAAATAAACATATCATATAATAATTTAACCTTAAAAATGAATTTTAAACATAAGTTTATTCTAAGTAATATACAGTTAAGTATGTTAGAAAGTTCTCTGATTCTTCATTTTAATTTTGGTCTTGTATGACAAGAACCAGTTTACTGTAAGTTTAGTCAACGTGCCCTGTATTTTCAACAAAGACAACTTAACCTTTACTGAATCTATTTATTAATTTAGTTTATAAAATAGACGTTTTACATATTAGGCTATTGTTATCAAATTCCTGAGAATGGATATTTATATCAATGTCTAACCTATGCA
>JBAIZL010000003.1:121071569-121096569 GCA_036971475.1 Prosapia bicincta
CTCCGTCGGCATAATTTATAGTTAAAAAGGAGTTAATTCCTTAAACTAACTGCTGAATATTTGTAAGTAGGGATGGGCCGATTCCGATTCTCGATTCCAGGAATCGTCGATTCTAGGTGGTATCGAGGAATCGTCGATACTCGATTCTTCATTCATGAAAGTGTCGATTCCGATTCCTATTTTGTTAACTTTTAAAATATGCGTGTGGAGTAATTTATTACCAAACAAAATTTATTATATTTGTGTGGAAAAATAATTAATTACCAACTATGTCTTATTTATGTATTAGTTGATTTGAATGAATTAAATGATTAAAGTAAACGAAAATATTATTATTTATGAAGCAACAGCAATCAAGATCGTAACCATTTCTGGTCGTTTGACATCGCTCGTCTCTCTCTCTCACTAGAGTGGGTTCGATACTCTCTTTTGCTCTCTCTCCCCCACGTGTCTTACTGCCACTGATTTATAGATGTCAGAACAAAACACAAAAAAGGACAGTAAAAACTCGATTAACCGTCAAAGTCGGAACCGTGGCCATGACGGTTGAGCGAATAGACGGATAACAGAAACACTGTATTATTCCTCCGAAACTTGACCTTAATAAATTATATTATAGACAGATATCACTCTCACGGTTGAAGGTTTTGTGTAGCCTATTACATTAAAACGGAACTTTTAAAAGGTTTTGCCATATGACCAAGATGTTAACTAAATTAATTATTAGAGAACTAGCATGTAAGCTAATATAACTTGAAAGAATCGAGAATCGAGTAAAGAATCGAGAATCGAAAGGAAAATTTTAGAATCGGAATCGGAATCGGAATCGAAAATTTTAGGAATCGGCCCATCCCTATTTGTAAGCATCACAAAAAAACTCCAAAAACAAAACTAACTCAGCATTTAGCTTTTTAAGCTTAAGTATATATTTCATCTATTTAAATAACTAACCCAAAGTTGTAAGTTATACTCTAAGGTTGAACAAATTAAAAATTCCAAAAATGCTCCTTGAAATATTTACTTTAACTTTTTTTGTCAAGATTATTATTTCTTCAAAATTAAACTTTCTTTACTTATATCTCGAGTTGCTATGAAATATTAACTAGTTATCAACAATTACAAGCAAAATTCCATTTCCCCAAATATTTAATTACTGTGGATTTTGCGTTTTTTTGTGATTAATTAATTAACTGTCTTCATCATGTTAGAAATTATAATTTAATTAGATAGGAATCTGCAAAGTGGAAAGTTTCATTTAAACCTACGAAAAAGTCCGATCACGTCTGCGGTCAATTTGGTTAACTTTTACATTCACAAATAACGTTATAAATAAAATTACAAGACTATTTAAAGCAACAAATATACTAATTACTTACGAAAATGATAATAAAATTAAAATTTTAATAAACAATAACAATATTTAAAATAATATGCAAGAAAGAAATGGTGTAAATTATATATATATATATATATATATATATATATATATATATATATATATATATATATATATATAAATATATATATATATATATATATATATATATATATAATACTAAGATTGTATACATTCCAATAAACATATGGGTTAATTGTAGTACATATGATTTAATTTTTGTAAAACTTTAATTATACCATTTTTATTTAATAACTATATTATATGACAACTTATCACCATATTTAATATATATATATATATATATATATATATATATATATATATATATAAAAGAAATAAAGCAATTTACAAATACAAGAATAATTTATAAATTAATTTATAATTTATAAATTTTTCTTGTATTTGTAAATTGTTTTATTTCTTTATTAATACACAAGTATACATATTACAGTATATATATATATATATATATATATATATATATATATAAAGAATTAAGTCAAAATACAAATACAAGATTTATAATTGAATTTATATTTTTTTTAATATTGTTTAATATTCCTGATGATGTTGGTACTGTTAGGCAACGAAAAGCTTTGAATTGTAAATTCAATTATAATTCTTGTATTTGTATTTTGACTTAGTTATTTATTAATACACAAGAATACATATTGCGATATATATATATATATATATATATATATATATATATATATATATGGTACGTATATATATTTCGTACCTCATTCCTAAGATTTTTTTCTTTGCGTGTTTGAACGCGACTAAGTAAAAACAAGGCCAACCGAATCTACATTTCAATATCGACTTTCGAGACCAGGTTAATGTAGCACTTCTGATCGACAAAAGCTTTGAAAGTGATTTATTAATTCCCTAAAAACACTGAATTTCTAGCAATGGGTGTACGATAGACAGAGGGCTACACTCTGCGAGCAGCGGTGGCCATTTATCATAACCTTTACGTCTGGCTAGTCTTTCAATTCATTTCTTTTTTATCTAAAAATGTGACAGCCGTATTAAAACTTTCTTTTTGGTAAAAGTGAAAGCTTGAAAGAAAAATGTCAATAGATATTGAAAAGAATGTAAAAATAATGTAGTTAATAGGAAACCTTTAAACAGACATTAAAAAATGTATTGATGTTATTAATTTTTGAAAAATATTTATCCTTTCATTACAATTTAAAAAAGATAATAGTCTTGATTGGATTTGAACTGAATGAGTACATGTTTAAAATCCAGCCTTTTGGCAATGAGCCAACTTTACCCTTACTAGAAATCTATTACATAAACATGTGTTTGAAATTATAAGAGAAAGGTTACTTGCATATTTAGTATATACATATTTATATTAATTGTAATTATAAAATAAAAAGTAACTGCAATAAAATCTTTCTTTGTTGACATCAGTAGCAATTGACTTTAAAATTGGTTTATATTACTTTTTGTGTTGAATTGATTGCAGTAAGATTTATTGAAATATAAATTATTAGATTTATGATCTGATAAAAATGTAATAAAAAACTTTTTAAGGTAAATAAAGTTACATAACGTACCCTTTAAAACGGCTGTTCTAAAATAACACGTACTGGTGTAAGAGATCTTGGGTTACTAAATTTAAGTTAAACCTGATGCAATAAATCTTTGATGACTGTTCTACATACCAAAAAGAGGAAGGCGGGCGCGCATTTAGGTTTTCACTGAAAAAACTTTCGCATATTTCACCATTTGCTAGTAACATATTCGATGACTTTTGTTTTAACCAAATGAAACTTTGTAACTGTAACTCCGCCGGTAAGACAGAATGAAACTTTCACTTTTATCACGTTTCTCTTTAGTTAAGGGAATTGTTAGCAGTAGACCCGCAAGGTTTACCTTTCGTTTCTGTCAAGATGTCATCCCACTCGGATAAACCCATAGCAACGTGTCTTTCATCCATACGTGACACATGATTGCATATGTTATTCCGAACAAGGGCTGCCAACTTTGTTTCATTTCATTTCCCTAATTCTTTTGGGAAATAAAAAAGAGTAAAGTTTGTAAGTGTGAAACCGACACACGTCGTGGGAAGGGGACAACTGGGCATAAACGCATTCTGTGATGTTTCCACAAACATATGGTGCTCTTTTCTGATTAAATTACTGAGTATTATTTGAAGTATCACAAATGGTGTAAAAAAAATTAGCAATCATTAGTTAGTAGAATCACTTTCCAATATTCAATCAAATTAAATAAATATAAGGAAATTGAGTTACAAGGAATAAAAAAAACAATATGTATCATGCCTTATATTTACGTTAAATTTACGGAAAATGTATTGAAATTAATTAAAATAGCCTCTATATTTAAAATAGCACTTAGTTTTATGAATGTTGAGGACGACCGTTTCGGGAGATGTGTCCCATTTTCAACTCAGACCGTAACTCAGGACGCTTTAAAAGTAGTAACTCACGAGAAAATGAAATCTATTATTATAAATTAAATAAGTTTATTATTAATTTGTATAGTCTTTATTTCAGTAACATTTTGATAATAGTAACCAAAATTGCATACGATACATTAAATGAAACTTCATTAATGATCAAGAAAATAATTTTATATTGCAAAAAATAGAACTTGAGATTTTATTTATAAAAAAAAAACCTTATAGTAGGACATCGACTTTTTATTTACCTTTCATTTCTTTAAAAATGTTGCTTAAAAACGAATACTTAGCGACCCTTTGAGGTGTTACAGTAAAACAATCACAGATATCGTTTTAGTGAAGCATTTTCATAATTATTACTAACAACAAAGTATTTGTCGATCGATTAAAATGGGCGGAAAACCCTAAGCTTTAGTATTAAAAAATGACTCCTTTTTAGACCCGTATCTTTCACTCAAACTTTACTCTCAGAGAATAAAGGTTTTCTTACGATTTTCTAATCAAGTAAATTTAGTTTCACAGATGTGATTGAAGAAAGAGGTCGAAAGACATTAAAAAAACAGTTGATTTATTACAGGAAACTCAACTGATTAGGGCGTGTAGTTTAAACAGACTTGGTTTAAATATGAGGCTTGGTTGTAAGTATTTATCACCCAGATGGCGCTACGCTGTAAGATACATTAACATCCGCATGCGCATGTGAGACGGAAGCAGCTCGCTGGAGGATGGGTGTCACGAGGGTTGGGCTGTTTCTGGGGGCCTAGAACCGGTTCGCAAAAATGCTCTCCAGTTTTTTTTTAGCATCACAATTCTTTGGATTTATAACTAGTCAGATATACAAACCTCATAAAACAATATTTTTCAAATTTTAACCTATAACTTCAGATAAATGCAATACCTCGTTAGTTTTAGCATCGGGATTGTTGTAATATTAAGAGCATTGATTCGAAACAAGAATAAATACGGCACTTGTATAAACCTGTAAAGATAATAATGTATTCTGAACTATATAGTCATTGTCAGGTTAAATGTTTATTGTCTCTGATTGAATTAATTATTCTGATCCAGTTAATTATTAGTATTTCTATGAATATTTTGTGTTACGCTTGTGTTTTATTTACGTTTTATTACTTCACACCACTTATCAGGCTCTTACTTCAGTTTTAACGTTCTTAGAAAAGCGTTAATCCTAAGGTAAACTTGTATTAGCGATTGTTGAGATATTTTGCAATTTGATTGATAACGAAAAACACTATATTTTTGATCGTTATTAATCTGTCGTTTAAGATTTTGACCAATAAGAAAAGACCTATATATTTTATATTTTCATTTTAATAAATACATTGGGCTCGGTAAAAACAATTTTAAAAAAGTGAAAAAAAAATTAAACTGTCAACTAGCTGACTCTGGTTTAACTGAAGTAAATTGTAGTAATGGACTTATGAAAGGTCCTACATTTAAAAATATTTACAATATTTAGAAAAGTAATTAGTTTTATTACTTTAGAAATGCATTAATCTCGAAATGAAATATTATAGATTTTGGAGATGTTACATCATATGATTTATATCGAACAACAGATAGTTTTATGTTTCACAAGTGAACTACCGTTTAAATGTTGTTAGTTTAAATATTAAAATTGGATGCAACCCCAATAATACAAAAATAATAAAAAATAACTGATTACCTCTCGCCTATATATAGCGAAAGCAGACAACGGTTGGCGCCAGTCTATATTGTAACTAATTGTTTTCTAGATTGTAATGTCATCGAAATGTACCTCAGGTTAGTCTTACGTAACTAGTGTTATTAGATATTTTTGTTATTTTTGTGGTATTGTGGTTGTTTCCAATATTATTATTGAAATTTACACGAGTTAACTGTAGGACTCTCGAATTTAATTTAAGTAAATTTTAGAACATATTAAATGATATATTTGTTGCTAATATTTACAATA
The DNA here is from genome assembly GCA_036971475.1 of Prosapia bicincta. Lineage (NCBI taxonomy): Eukaryota > Metazoa > Arthropoda > Insecta > Hemiptera > Cercopidae > Prosapia > Prosapia bicincta. The sequence goes on from JBAIZL010000003.1 coordinate 121,077,366, forward strand.
ATATGAAAATTGTAAGTGATATTGTAAATTCTTAATTCATTGGACTGGGTGTACTGAGAAATCAGTTTGACTTGAGGTTTCTTATCGGTTACACTGGAATTATTACAAAATGCCGTTTTTGAAGGTTTCAGAGAAACTTGCAACGGAATTACTACAAGACCGCTAAACCTACGTTTAGTTCCGGCTTTTTAAAGTTAACACAGAAACATGATTCTCAGGTAATAATTTTTACTGTACATCTATTTAACAATTTAAAACTAATATTTCAGTAATTTTAGTTTTGCAAAGATTTTGCTATTCACAAGACTAAACATTTCACATAAAAAAGGGTGACGTACTAGAATGTTGAAGAAGGGGGTCTGTAAAAAAGTGAGTTGATTTATTACAAGGAACTTAAAAAGTCCTGTAGTTTAGTAGACGTGGTTTAAATATGAGGCTGGGTTGTAAACCCATATTTATCATCCAGATGTCGCTACGCTACAAGGCACATTAATGCTCGCAAGAATTTTCATTGCCGTCACTATCTTTTGCTTCTACAATTTCCTAATTACACACGCTACTGAAAAATGTTTTTCAATTTGGAAACTGTAAATTCAGGTATTTTCAGTATCTTGACAATTTTAGCATCGGAATTATTGTAATAACAATTGTTAAATTCGTAACAATACTAAATAAAGCATATAAATATACATACATATATATATATATATATATATATATATATATATATATATATATATATATATGTATTTATATATATATATATATATATATATATATATATATATATATATATATATATATATATATATATATATCGCAATATGTATTCTTGTGTATTAATAAAGAACTAAGTTAAAATACAAATACAAGAATTATAATTGAATTTACAATTCAAAGCTTTTCGTTACAGTACCAACATCATAGAGCTTTGGATTGTAAATTCAATTATAATTCTTGTATTTGTATTTTGACTTAGTTCTTTATATATCGTTCGTAACATTTCCTACTAAGAGGAAACAAACATTTTTATTATAACCGTGGCTAAAATTAAAATTCTAAAGGCAATGTTTACTTGACATTTCGTAAATTGTTTGCAAGAATTGTTGAAGAAACAGAGTTGAGCTTAAGTGCTCAATGTAAATAAGTGGGAGAAAAACTCTTATGCAGTGCAACACGTCAAGCCCCACTGTTGTAACGAGAATTTTCTTTTTCTTTTCAAGTCTTTTTTTTGGTCTTTACACATTCCTGGTTTGTTTCTAAAACACTCTTGAGTTGATTAATACTTATGATCAACTCTGAGTTTGAGGTCTCAGAATCTCAAGAGACTCTTACATTTCCTCAAATTCATCCTTGGTCGAAATTATTCCATAATGGTAGTGACACAAGTCCTTTACGTTGATTAAACCTTCCTTAACTGTGGAAGATTTATGAAAACTAGCACCAAGTCATATGAAAGTATAAAGTCATATTTAATTTCATATGAATTGAAGAAAATATGATTTAAGTTTTGTAAAGATCTGCTATATCGTAGTTTTCCAGCAGATGCCAGTACATTTATTGGTGAAAAGCTTATAAAGACATATATAAATTGAAACATTTTTATTTAAAATTATTCATCTATTATATTACAAGAAAACGTATCACCATATTTAATATTTATATATTAAAATACAAATATGTCATAAATATCTTACTAAACTATTTCATAAAGTAACTCGAAATAGGTAAAAACAACTGTAGAAGGTTCGTTTTAAAAATATTTTTAAAATGTCCATGTGCAAGTTTATAAATGTATATATACATATACTTACACATATGTACGAATTGGTTTTTTTGGAGTGATTGTTTCAATAATGTTTAAGGACATTTTCTTTTTGAATTAGGTTTGAGGATGTTTTTTTAAAAGTTAAATTTTCTGTTTATTTTCTACAATTACTTCTACCAGCTTCCAATAGAATCCTTTGAAATTAGGCAATTTGCCTTTAGAAGTGGCAAAAAGGAAAATAAAAATAAAAGCCCCCAAACTTCAGCCAAGACAAATGAAGCCGTTACGGGAACCACTTTCGGACATTTTGTTCGCAACGGGTGATTCTTAGATTTGATTACTCGCCTGACTTGTGCTTTATGTCTTCCATGTTCTCTAAAAAAGTAATTTCTTAGCAAATTTCGCATTTAAACAGAAAGAATGCAACTACTTCATTCAGTAAGTGTTTATGAAAAAACAAAATTTAAAAACGTGTAATGTAATTTGTTTTTGTTACTGTATCCTATACAGAGTATCGAGTGGTTTAAAAATGTTCTCCCTACCTCTTTCTCTCTCTCTCTTTCTCTGCCTATCTCTCTCCCTCTCTCTTACTCAATATTTCCATCGATTTTTTCACTTTCTCTCACTACCATTCACCCTCTTTCCCTCTTCCTCCCCTCTCTCACTCTCTCTCTGACGTTAGGGATTACTTTTTAAATATATTTCAATTTATTTTACATAAAAGGTTCATTCAGACCCTTCGCAGTGTTTTATACTTAATCGATCGTGTTATATGTAATATAATTTATTCAATTTACAAGTATTAAATTGGAACTTTAAAACCCAGAGTTGATTTAGTCAGTGACTATTCTACTAAAATACCAACATTGTAGTGATCAGCAATATTTGCCGGTTTTGCAAATTAAATATCTATCTTTTCAGAAACCACTACTTCAACCATTGAAATGTATTTGGACGTCGACGATTAGCAATGTGATTTGAACTATAATAATGATATTCAATAAAATGATGAGGCAATATCTGATTTCACAAGTCATTGTAGATTGGCAGAGGACGGAAATGGATAACCAACAATCCAAATTATAAACGTATCTGGTGTATATATTTCCTTTTCACTCTTTAGTATGACAGTATATTTTCGTATTGTGAGTATCGTGCAAAGGCTACTTTTAAGGATATTCTTCGGCTCAGTATATGCATTGTAAGGACACAAGGATTTTTGTATTACTGACTTTTGTTCAGAAGGAAAAAAAAATGTTGGAAAACGTAACACAAATAAAACCAATTTGACATGGGTTTTGACGTTTTAAATCAGTATAAGAAAGCAGTAGTGTTCTAAAGGATCTGTGGATGGAGAAGAAAATCTACCCTTTGACATATCAATCAGAATAGCTCGAACGGTAATGTTGACGTCACACAGTGAATGAACCTATATTGTTCTCAGCGGGAGCTTCGATTTGGAAAACAAATAAATCCTAAGGGAACAGTCAGTGAGCCTGCAATATTGCACTGCCACAGGCAACCAATCACTCTATGCTTGCATCAACAACTATAAAAAGTCGATTGTACATGATTTGTAGATATATTTGGTGTTATACATATTAAAATGGCATCATTTAATAACTAATGTCAAAACAAACATTTGGATATGAGTGTGTTATAGAAGGCCTGTGTGTGTCTCTGGTTTGTGTGTGTATGTGTATATATATATATATATATATATATATATATATATATATATATTTGTAGCTTTACTGCAGTCTACTACAATCCTCGGTCAGTATGCCCGATGATGGAGACAAGACCAGTTTTTGAAAGTTAACTCGCATAAATAACAGGTAAGATTCTTATTTAAGTACATATAGTGAAAGTGATATATATATATATATATATATATATATATATATATATATATACGTGTGTGTGTGTGTGTGTGTGTGTGTGTATGTTTGTATGTGTGTGTGTGTGTGCGTGTGTGTTGTATGTGTGTTTATGAGTGTGTGTGTGTGTGTGAGCGTGTGTGTGTGTGTGTCTGTGTCTGTGTGTCTGTTAGTATGAATGTGTGTGTGTTTGGGTGTGTGTGTCTTAGTGTTACAACGAACCCAAACATCCCACTCTCTATTCTTAACCACCTTCCTACTGTTAAAATGCACTTAAGAGTATGCCCCCTACTGGTAACCAGTATTGTGAGGCCTATATATTCATTTTGTCAGTACTTTTGTTAGGTGAAAAAATACATTATAGCATGATATATCATCATATACATAAAATCTTAACATGTGCCATTCTTAACAGGTGATCTAGGTTGGGCCGCGAAAAATATGGCTCTGCCTAACTTTTCCATTTATAGTCTACTATGTTATATTTAAGCAGCATCTGCCAGTGGGTCTTGACCCTGGACTTTGATTTAAAAACCAACCCTCTTTCATTATAGCTCAAATATGTTTAATTAATTTACTCTCAGGAGGAATCTCTCTAGTTGTAACACTAGGCTTTTATTTTATTGCATTTATTATTTTATGAATTTATATACTCTTTCAATGAAACTTTCCAAACATTAATTTATTAGTGGGAAAAACTTTAATTTTTTATTTATTTATTAACATAGGATATTTTGATATAAATTAAAAAGATCTTGTATAGTTATTTCAATGAAAAAAAAAGAATATAAAAATTAACAAAATTATACACTTTGTGTTTTCTACTGCCTTTGTCAGTATGTAGAAAATTATTTTAACACTATATATTTGATTGAATTAACTTTTTAATTATATTTAATATCTCTTATGAATTTAATCATTGATTCTTGAAAACTAAATTAAAATTTCATTTTGAATTTTCACAGTGTATCATACATTAGTTGTTTCCCCAATCGTTTGAATATAGCAATCGCAACTTCAAAGAAAGATATTGGAAAGGAAGTATATGTCAATGTTATCCCAAACGGAACGAGCTCTCAGAAACGAAGAAGAAAATAAATATATTTTTATTTTCTTTATATTATAAATTACTCTCTAGATACCACCTTGCAAAAATAGCACTACTTACTGATATTTTTCAGGAGACGCTGCAACGAACCGCACCTACGGCGCTCACACGCACTCCCGCGTGAAACTATCTAATATGCATATAAACGCATGCAATGTCACGCCGACCTGACGTGTTATTCTTAAAGAATCCCTACAGTTGATTAATAGTGTGAGGGCTTTATAATCATATATGTCAGTATTTTGTCAGCTGAAAAGATACATATTAGCATTAACAATCAACACATAGATTATATCTTACAATGTGCTGTTATTGACATTTTTTCCAGGTTGAAAAATATGATCCTGCCTAATTTTACCTTTTTATAGGCTCCTGTGGTACACTTAAGCAGCATCTGCCTGTGGAACTTGTCCCTGGACTTTGATTTAAAAACCAACTATCTTTTGATATTGCTCAAATATTTAAAATAATTTACCTAAATGAGGAACTCTCCTATTGTAACATTAGGCTTTATTTTATTGAGTTTACTGTATTATGAATTTAATTACACTTGATATTTACCTTTGCAACATTTAATTTAGTAGCTGGGAAAAGTTTTATTTATTTATTAAGACAGGATATTTTACATTAAATTAGGAAAATTTTGTACAATAATGTTATTGACACACGAAAATAATAAAATTTAACGTAATTTTTAACTTATTGATTTCTCCTGCTTTTATTATTATGCAAACAATATATAGCATTATATTATTAATTTTAAAAAAATTACATATATTTAATTTATATGATTAATTTCATATTTTTTTCTTCAAACATAAATTAAGATTCTATTTTGAATTTCACAATAAATCTCATTTGGATTCTTTCCATAAATTTGGAATCGGGAATTAATTTAGCTTAAGTGTTATCGTAACATTTTGTGACGTTAATAATTAGTTGAATATTTCAAAATCATTTACAATTTATTACAGAAAATTATTTATATGATTTAATATTCTGAACTATTTAAACGTTTTTACTAAATATTTTCCTTTTGATGTTATTGAAAATGACCAAGTTCATAGTCAAAACCACTCTAAAGATTTACTTAATTATTCTTTCATTGGTTTCGTTCTGATTAAGCTGATCTAGAAACTATAAAATGAAATTTGAATAATTTATAAGTAAAAGTTTTCCTTTTTGGAAAACTGCCTTAATTTATTTAATTTAACTACTTTACACAATTAAAATATGACATATTAGATACTAGAAAAATATTTTACTTTTTAAATATTATTTTAATAAGTTTTTTTAAGACTGAAGCCATTGATTATTTTGAAAAAAAGTTAACTTACTTAATTCTAAAAAAATGATTAAAAGTTTAACTTATAAATTTGACATAAAGAGAATGACTTGCCCAAGTCGTCCCTACCCGTCATACCTGGTTCCTGGTCCTTGGATCTTGTTAAGGTGGGTCTTCTTTCTTCTCCCTAGATCCTTTCGAGTTCTAGGACAGCGACACCTTGGCAAGTTGTAGCGATTGAGATACATTTTACGCGAAATGGAAGTACCGATTGCCGAGTCCCGCTTTATAACTGGCGTTATAAGAATTACGATAGAAAAGTTCATGTAGCCGCCATCTGGCCCGTCGACGGTTTTGCCTAGCTGCAAACCGTCATAGCTTTCTTCGGCACTTCCTAAATTTTTTTTTGCGGACTCCCCGACAACGCCGGGCGTTACCGTTTATATTCCTGCTGGTAGCTTCCTCCTCCAGTGGCTAGGTCATATGATTTTATTTGGCCTGTTTTCTTGTCGAAGTCGGTCACTAGACTGCTTGATTTAACTGAAGACCCCTTATCATTCTTTTAATTTCTAATTGTCCATTTTAATCAATTTCGCTCGACCTTTTGTCTTAATAAAGTTTTATGGTTTATTATTGCACTATTTAGTTTCTTACACTTTGCTCGTTATTTAGAAATGTCAGTGGTGTTTGTATGTGGTCTGGTTCACTAGTTAGTACTTTTTTTTTATTTCACTTAATTCTCAGCACTGCACTCCCGGTTTGTCAAATTTATTCATTAATTACAATTTTGTATTACTGACAATAAAAGTTTGGGTTTTTCACGCAGTAATTTTATGCTTTGCTTTACTTAAATTTAAATATAATCATTTCAACATTTTCTGTGCACAATTTTCTTTGTGGAATTCAAATAAATACAAAATATTTATTTCTGTAGATTGCATGGGCAATCTGTCCGTTGAAACGCGTTTAGCACTAGGCAAGTGAATTGTTCAATGCTTTGAGTAACTGACTAGACTCTTGTCAACAATTCACTGGACTAGTGCGAGACGCGTCTGCTGAAAAATACTAGTTTTTTTGCAAGTGATGCCAAAAGTGTAATTTATAGGAAAACCCTCAATATGTACAATACAAAAACTGCAAGCATTATATTATGTTTACAAGTAATCATAGATAAATAGACCTGTTTAAGAGTGACGGGGTAGAACAAAGTGCATTTTTGGTAGAATTAATTGCTACAGTAGACTACCAAGAGTTCATATTGCTATGTTTGTTAAAAACGTATTGTCATTTAAGACATTTCGTCATTTTCATACCATTTCGCTAACACAGTAAATTAACTACCTACAGATAAACAACTTGATTTAACTGTGGTGAATTCTTTTAAATAAACAAAACCCCTTTATATCAAAAACGTTTTATTTAAATATTTACGTAGATTTCCGTTGCAAAGCAATTATCTTCAGAAACAATTATTGCACTTCAGAAGAACACAATAATTGTTTTAAAGATGTTTGCTTTGCAACGGTAACACACATTAGGATTTAAATTAAAGCTATAGTTGTTGAGAGGTTTCATTTATTTAAAACTAAAAAATATTACAATATTAAAAATTTATTACATATAGAATAACTTTTTTGCCAGAGATTGTGATAAAATAATGTAATTGCAGCAACCGCACGATGGGAAAGACAAATGTTTGTAATGTGGTACAATCATTTCTAAAAATTTGCACTTACATTGTTTCGCCGTCTCTTGGACATGTTTTTTTTCTTTCCTAAGATTTATAAAAAACAAACAAAACACATAACCGTCTCAGTTTCCCTCAACAACCGTGGTTTTATCATCCATGAGATTTACAGCTCGCGCTGGTATGAGCGCCGCGTGTTCCGCCAGGGTAACTAGATAACTTACTTTCTCACAGATGCATCCAGTTTAAAACACGATAAAATTTATCACGAAGTGCTTCTTAAAGAAAGAAAATTGCTTTTGTTATCTCGTACAGCAAGACGGAGTTTGGAAATTGGATTTGGGATAGCGCATTCTGAGAGAACTTAAGCCTGGTATTGCAGTGTATTGTCTAGTGGTTTTGTGCAAAGTTTTCGTTGACTCGACGGGCAGAACAGTATAACTTTTTTTTTTATATATTACCACCAAACCAGTATTTTACCGCCAAATAGTTCTGAGAGGAAACGGTTCTAATTGTCACCTGCTAGAGACCGACTGTTGACCGATTATAAAACAGCTGACCGGGTAAAGTTCGATAATTCCGGTATAGTTTTAATAGGAAATAAAGTGAGCCGTTGAGAGAGATCCGGATTAGCGAGTCGAAAGAGATCTTCCTGGCAACCGACGGACTACATCCGGCCGAATTCTAGCTTCCTGAGGAAACCAGTAAGAGGTAACGCATTAGTAACGACTTACAACAGGTAAACGGCTCATTTAATATTCTCTTATATTTGGTAATAGCTCGTACGTTTATTTGCACGCACTGTCCACTGCCCGTAGAGGATTTTACGTCCGTTAATTGTACTAAACGGTATTTTAGAGTTAATATCCATTAGTTCCTGTTTTGTTATATCCTCCGATGGCAGTAGCGTGTCAACCGTCAGCAATGATATGCACCTATTTCATACGATGCTAAACACTGGATGCTCCCTGGAATAAAAACAAAGACATGACTTAAAAAGCAGAGTGATTCACGAAAATATCATTAGTTTGTAAAACAATACAATTCATATACTTTGAATTGCCAACACAAAGAATTTAAAATATTTTATGATTTTTATGAAAAGCCATATATATTTTTAAGAAACCAAACTTCAAGTGTCTTGGAAATTATCCAGTTAAAGAGTTTAATAAAAGACATGTGATTTTCAACACTACTTTTGGAATCTTAGTTTAAGAGAAAACATTTTGAAAAACGTCGGCTACTTCAAAGGTTTTTAAAGTTCAGAACCTCAATTTACTCATTTTCAGAAAGTGCTCTACTTTTCCTTCAGTATATAACTGACGTAAGATTATATTTAAATTATTTTAATTGGGTTTCCTAGAGGTAATCAATATAACAATCAATGTTATATTTTAAAAGGTGATATATTAAATTGCTTACGACCGTGGTTAGAAATGTATGAACTTGCTACATTCATTGTCAAGTCAATCAATTTTAATTTTTTGAGAGTCAAATTCTATTTCAAAATTACTATTCTTTTAAATCTTGTTTGGCTTTATCGAGTGAATGTAATATAAGTACTGTAGCAACAATGAGGTTTTAAATACTAAGTTATTGCTCTGGAATAATAAAAAGAAATTATCTTAGGGTATATTTTGAAGGAAAAAAGTTACTAATGAGTAAAGTAAAGCAATATATATATATATATATATATATATATATATATATATATATATATATATATATATTTATATTATAGACCTCAACGTCGAGGCTATTGATTCCACCAAGTGCAGTGACTACACGCCCAATGACGTGACTGAACTACCGCCAATGCCAGGAACATATTTGCAGTATAACGGGGTGACTACATTTTCTGAAACCTGTCGAGACCTAAGTTGCCTCGAGACTACATTTCTGAGCTTTATTTATAGTAATAGGAAAATTTGAGTGCCCCTCAACGCCAGGTAAGCTCACTCACACATACAGAGTCACCACTCACACAAAGACCGAGGATTAGGACGGGCCTTATCATTCCGACGCTCTGTTCTTTAGTCATCTGGTAGTACTTCCTTGATCAAACACATTTTTAAAAATTTGATAACACACCTCAGAAAGTTTAGCATAAATCAATTCTGCACATAATTACGAGAAAATTGGTACCAAACAATGTAAAATTTATTGTCACTGTTCATAAGGGGATAACATGAAATAAAAATGTGTTAACAATATTGGCATTTAGTAATTAATTTTAATCATGTGTTTTTCGTATCGCTTTTCTTGTAATTGTAAGTTGAATCAATATTTATTAACTATTTTTAGTTAAATTACAACTTAAAAAGTTAGAGTTTGGTTATAAGATACCACTAAATACCCAATGAAGCAGAAATAGGCCTCTCGGGTCTGTCCCAATCCTCTGCCATCATTAAGACGAGTCTGAGTGCGTGCGAGAGAAACTGGCCTGGCGTCCAGGGGCATTCCCATTTTGCTATTTTATTATAAACAGTCTATAAGCCTGTGTCTTAACCCTGTTGCCACCCAATGTGGTGCCTAATATACAGTATCAAATGTCGGGACTACATTTTATGCCCCCTATATTTTCTACAATGTGTGTTGACCTTGTTTTCCGCCAAATGTCAGGCCTATAGTTGCCCCCCCATTCTCAATGTTGGGGCTATATCTGACCCAAACAGGTATTTTACGCCAACTGTCGAAACTATATGTCCTACAAAGTAGGTTGACTTTATTTGCCGCCAAATGTCCGGACTATATGGTGCACCCAAATGTTGCTGCAAATGTTTGCATGTTTCTGCTAAACTCGGAATTATAGTTGTCGTCTAATGTAAAAAACATAGTTTTAAAGTCAGAAATAAGAAATAAAGAGTAAATATCTGATAAGAGATTTAATAGACATTCAAAAGAAAAGATGCAACAGGTTATGAGTTTTAAAAAAGATTTTAAATAAAAAAATGGAGAGATTTTTCAAATTAAACATATTTTTTTTATAGAAGTAAAAATCATCCAGATATTTCAAATTTATATAGGCCTATTATTTTAAAATATTGTACATTTTTATTTGGAATAGTTATGGTTTCTTGAATAATGGTCTTTTTTTGAAAATAACAAATTTTTTTAATTTAAAGTTGATTATATAAAAATAAACAAATCCGAAATATATCAAAAGTAATTCAAACATTTTAACAAATATGTAAATTAAACTGAAATCATATCACAAAATCGAAGCAGGAGACTATCATTGAAAAGTAACTTGAAGTGTTTTCATTTTACTTAAGTTCAAACTTGGAAATACGAAACAATTCAATTACCTTCAACAAAAACGCCGGTAGAGGCTCTGAGATGTTTAAAGCCAAGACTGAAGTTTTAGCACAAGAGGTAATTAAGTGGCCTCTGTCCTACAACTTTAAACTAACTTCAGAAGTGTTTCAACTTTCAACAGACTGAAATTTACCTTACATTTATCCCATTGTAAATACAATGGCCAGGATTGCCAACTTCGAAACTATAAAAGTGTAATTTAATTCAAATGGAAAATACAGTAAGTTGAAGAGACTCTCTAGATTGAGGGGTATAAGACTAGAATTACAAGTCCAAGTTGGGTGTAATTGTTGATTACTTTTAATGCTTTCACCTCGAAACGTAACACTTTGGAAAAACTCAGTAATTTTACTAAACTGGGATATTTTTTGTTTTATGACATTTTATACGTTAAATATTTGATGTAAAAAGCTAGATATTGTAAAATATTATAACAATACTTTGAAATATTGAATATTTAACTTATATAATAAAAAATCCAACTAATAAATAAAATATGCCAATTACTGAATGCTTTTATAAGACTTGTATAATATATATCTATTTTTTATTGAGAATTACTTTAATTACGTTAATTTGATAAACACTCTATTACATTTTCAATTGGTTCTCCATTCGCATTAAACCATCATGTGATTGAAATTGAATGCTCAATCCATAAACTTTTTAAAATTAGACTTATAGTAAGGAGACATGGCATGAAATAATATTTACAAAATTCTCTTTAAAATCTATTTGATTGTTAATGTAACCTCACAAACTATTTAGGCCTGTTAGTTTCAGTAATTAAGTCTTACGTATATTTAGTTGATTTATAGTGCAAAAGAAAAAAAACTATGATAAACTTAAAAGAAAGTTATAGAATCTAGTTTCCTGATAACGATATTGTTTGAAAAACAAATTATTAACTGAGGAAGTGAAGTCACAGATAGAAGAAGGTACAGATGCAGATAGGTCCTACTTCCCCTTTAAGAGCATTGCACTAACCTCTAAAACAGAGATGGGTTGTAACAGTTTCGAACTTTAATAAGACTTCTTAGTGTCACCTTATCAGTTTCTGAGTAGCCTGTTCACCGATCTAGGCAGTATTTATTATTAGGTGGATTTATATCAGAAATGATAACATATTTACAGTTAATACGGGACGGAATTGTGAACTTCGTCCCTGAAATAAGCTATTAAGCATTCAGTTAGTCTATTATTATCGCCTTTAATATAGTTTTAATTATTCAACTTAAGTAGCCACTGAACGTCAGGTGTTTGTTTTCCGGATATTTACTTCACTTTTATACGTTATTTAGAGGCCTTTCTTATCAATCGATGCTTATAATTAGTTTACGAAAACTAACTTTCTTTTGAATACTAAAGTGTTTATGTGTGGTGGTAATGTGTTCTTTGTGATAATCTTCTGATCTTTGTAGTAATTATTTACATTCATATTTAGAAATCCAGTTTAAATTACATACAATTGTAGGAAGAAGAGTGGATGAAATTATACAGTTTTCAGGAAAGTGGAAATTTGTTCCTTTTGCAATAACTTACCATTATAGGGGAAATAATGCCTAAGAGTGACCGTTGTAGCTTACCGAAGTAGACCTGACATCCCAAGAGTGAAGAGAAGGATACATACCCGCCACGTTGTATTGTTATTATATAATAATAATAATATTTTTTTCACAAAACCTGTTACAACTCTAACATGCGTGCTCTGGTATCGTTACGGATACAGTTGGTAGCTCAGTGTTGTAGTAACATCACAAGATATACGTTCGTCCAACGCAGCTTGCTTCACAAAGCCATCCTAGAGGACGTTTTTATATAAAGTGAGGATGTGAGTTCTTAACACTTCAAGTAAACTTAGGTACGTTAAAAATATTTCTACGTTTAACGACCTTCTACTTCAATGCCTTCAGAAGGATCATTGGGTCATCCTCGATAATGGTTGAAGCGTTCACATGATAATAGAGAAGTTAAGAGTTTTATTGGTCTTGTTTTGTAGTTAATAACAATTACACTTTAGTATCACAGAAGACGTTAGTCGCATATATCAATTGCTTACGTCACATAGGAGAGGCAAGAATGACTGTAAACTCTATTGTTTATAAGAATTCAAGTATTAAATAGAAAACCCTTTTTGTTAAAAGCCGGGGGAAAGTACATACCGTCCTTAATTTTACCACAAAATCAAAGAAAAAGAAATAAATCGAAGAAAAGAAGGTCGAGACCATAATTAGGAAGAAATAATCTGATTTTGTTTAAGGGGTCTCACTAACCCGCTTTAATTACGGGAGTTCCAGCACTGCCTTTATAATTACAAAGTGTCTTTGTCCCTTTTACGTTCCCTTTGCGGTCTTTACTAGTTTTTGTTTACTTCTAAATAATGTTTGCCTTTGCCGATGTTGAGCATATTTATGGGAACAGAGATTTGTCGTTTCTTTAAAAGATCTAAAAGTTGAAGAATGCATGATGTGTATTATTATGGGAATAACACAAATTTTATTTCTGTCAAACGAAAGATTAGAATCAAGGAAATTTTAAAGTTTCAGACTCTTCTAAATTATGGCTCGACTGTAGTTTTTATATTATTGTGTGACTAGACTGTAACTGCTCCCCGAGTATTCGTGGAGGTTAGTGGTGGACATATAACAACCACATCCAAAAACGGTGGCACCTACTCATCATGTAAACCTCTTTCCATTTCCTCTAAGATCCATGCCTCTTGTACAGAAGACCTTTTCTAGCTTCACTTCTACTACTGCGAAAGCACCCCTAGTGGTATAAGTATCAATTACCAATATATTCCTTCCTGAGTTTGTACTCATAAGGTTTCTCTAATGCTATGCAAGGTACTTCTTCGCACAAGCTTTTATTATTTTGTCACTTCTCTGTTGAGCCTTATTAAACGTATACGCTTATACAGGTGTAGTGCCTTTGGTAGCACAGTCTGGTTTGCACTGTAACATTGGAATAAAAATAAAACCTCGTGTTATATAACTTTACAAATTTTAACCTTTGGTTTAAATATTCTAATTTTCTAGGTTTAACGTTACGTAGAAGTCTTCTAAACCTTGGGTTCTCAACCTTCCATGCTCTGTGCTGCACTTTATATTACTGACATGAGGTGTGTTTTCCATACTTAACATATTGATTTTTTCAAGGTTAACAACCTGAATACGAAACTGAAGTTGGCTCGGTAATTAAAAATCTGATATTTTTATTTACATTTTATTATAAGATTTATGTATACGAGGTTCGTCTCAAAATTAATTTACACTACCTTTTCTTCTTGATAAATGTTTTTTTTATTTAACCATATATTTTGAAAAGATCATTAAATAACCTACATTTCTACTATAGAAAGTTTTATAGTATTCTATAACCGACGCCATCTTTCAACGTCCTCTCTCAAATTACCCTAGTTTGCGAAGCGTCTTCCTCCGAGGAAAGGTGCGGAAAGTTGCTTCAGCTGCGGAAAGGTGTTGCTTCAGCTGACTTAGTGCAAGGTCAGGGTAAAAACCGAATGTTCGAAAACATTCCATCAAAACTCCTCAAGTACGTGTCTGACGATCAGAGAAAGGATTCCATCATGCGTTATCTGCTGTGTTAATGGCGATCTTCGACAACAGTCGGAGCACGGATGTGGAGGGGAGGCCACTTCGTAGTTCCTCGTGTAATATTGTTCTCCTTTCAATGAATACTGACACCAAACATAAATCATTGGTCTTGACATAATACCTACAGAATAAATACTACACAACTTGCAATGAATTTCAGTCGCCTTTTTATTTTTTGCAGTTGACAAACGAATAACACCACGAACTTATCAATCAGCGGTTAGAACACGTGTAACTTACATAGTGGCTGTGGTCTGACTGTTCTCTCGATCGACCCATGCGCATTGGACATTTACAGTGCTACCACTATACCCAGACGCAAATTCCCCACGGCTCCCAAACGTTTCCCGCCTACCATACGGATTCAAAACAAATAGTGTAACTTACTTATAAGATATCTCTAGTAATAAATTTACTCCACCATACAACTGATAATACTGAAGTCATACAGTGATAGACGTGTTTAGATCCTTGCCTAAATACATTTTGAAAAATTGGTGAAAATGCGTAGTAAAATTAACAAAATTTGAGAAAGTTGGAAACTGAGCAAAATGAAGTTGAGTAAAGTTAAGGATAAACAAAGTTACCTAAAGATGAACGGAAGAGTGACGAAATGTATTTTACACTTGTGTAGTAAGCATTAACCTAAGCCTTTGATAACTTGCTTCCCCTGACTATTCTGCTCCTTAGATATGGGCACTTATTTAACTAACCACATTTTATTCTTTACATAATTGCCTTAGTAATACAGATTTTACCATATAAAATCTTTACCGTCCTAATAATAAAATTACACTTTAATATCCTGGATTGTCTGTATTTAACAACGTTTTTGGTAATTAAAAAAAAACTAATACTATTACGTATGATCAGATATTAAGGCGTATTATATGAATGTAGCGTAAAGTTGCTTAGTGCTTATGTCAAAAAAAAAAACAATATGGTTCAGTAAAATAAATTAACAATTAAATTAAAGACGAATGAAAAAAATCCAATCGGTTCCGTCTTCACAGCGTACTCCCGGGAGCATTCACGATACTAAAATAATTATTTTGCAAATTACTATCGTTTTTAGGTGACTATATTAAAATAGGTTTGCTTAGAACTAAATTTTCCCACAGTTTTTATTAGATCCATTTAGATGTGAATATTATCTAATATGCGCCATTTGTAATAACAAATATAACGTTTTAAAAATTTTACCCCAATTTATTTGTATTTTAACTGTAATGTCTGAAAGCCTACGAAATATACGGTTCTTTGGCCTATTTTATTCGCTTTTACAGGTCATAAAACCATATGAAAACAACTTATCCACCACTTAATATTGTTCCAAAATCAATAGTGACCGCTTATTCCATGGAATGAGATAAAATCCAGTCGTAAGTTTACCTCGCTATCGAAGGGAGAATTAGTCAACCTAGGTTTAGAGATTACCTTCAGTAATATTTCTGTTTCTTCGTGAATCATCTTTCTATTTGCAGCCGATGCTAATTTATGTTCTAGGAGCCTGCGAAGAGGACCTACAACGTCTATTTGGCAAAGTGCAGGAGAGCCTTCGCAGCGGATTCAGCTGTGTCGTCACCGTCAGAACAACAAGGATGACGGCTCGGAGCGGCCAGTGCAAGGACTGCAGGACCGTTACACATGCATCCAAGCGGTACGGCGGCTGTTCCAAGCACGAGCCCGGCCCCGCCGACAGAAGAGACAGAAGCAGACGCCCCCACCGAGAAGCGATTGCCAGGTCCTCGGGTGTCCTCCACTCTCCCCCAGCAGCAACACTTGCGGACAGCAAAGAAGCTGCGTCGTCGTCGCCGCCGGATACGTTGGCGGTATCCAGGAAGACTGCTCCCCCTCGTAAGAAGAAGTACGGTAACACCGAGTACAGGGAGGATCCCGCTGCTGTGACTACCGGCTGGGAGAGAGTCTGGCGTCGCCGCCGTCGGCCGAAGACCAAGCCGGCCCGTGTCGAGGAGCCTAAGAGGAAGTATTCCTTCTGGGATTCCGAGGACGCTGACGAAACCAGCACTGAGCTGATCCCGGACGACGAGCTTACGATATCTTTTAAAGAAATTACTGAGCTCGTTCTTGCTCCGGGGGGTCTACGTTAAGAACAAAGAATTCGCAGAATTCCACAAATGGCAACGTACAGCTCTACGAAGAACGTATGAGAGATGATGTAGAAAAGGAGCTCCAGACTTAACGCCGGTGGCGGAACAAGCAGTGGGCATGGCGAAGGCGACGACGGAGAGAAGCTGAAGCGGCCTCCCTAGATAAATAAGATATTCTCTGTATTTCAAATAAAAAATATTTTTCTCTTATTCTTTTTAAAAATGTATTATTTTGTGTAAAAATGTTTTGAATAAAAATTCCCAAATTTAATCACCACATTCGGTATTAGCTTTTGTAAAAAATGTTTATTGTAAATGTTAAAATCAATGAAATTTATATTTATTTATCACATAAGGAATTGCATATAATAAAGAATACATTGCAAAAACCATGCGTTAATCCCTCTGGCGTCTTCTCGTAAAATTTGTAGATGCAAAATAAATTGCTGTAACACAGCTGTTTACAGCCCGTATTTGCACTGGTGCTTATACATTTTCTATACAATATAGTAATATACAACGTATGTAGGGAAATAATGAAACATAATTACTTTATAATAGTACGAATGCGATATTTATATCCTATATAATAACGCAGTCGTATTGAATATATTATTTTTTATATATTATATTTTTTCATGTTTCTAGTACTTGTATGCGGTACAACAATAATATATGTAATGAGATTTTCAATTTTTTATATGAATAAATATTTCAAAGTAACCTTCAACATGTATTCAGGCTATGAATACTGTATGTTATTCAAATTCTGTGCTTTTCATAACGGTTTTCGAAGTTAGCCACATCAAAGACATGAATCGAACAATTTATTTATAGGGTTGAAAGCAAGTAAATGGATGCCATTACCTGGGTCCGACAGGTTTGCCTATAATACCAACATTGGAGACAAATTGTGCAATCAGAGAACATTCCTAAAGTGGAAAATCACAACTGAAAAAGTGAGGTATTACTTATTTAGGATATCAAGGTTTTAAGCTAGGTTTATTGAAATATTTCATTAAAAAACTTGAAATAAATAAAATAAAAAGTTTTGTATATCATACGAATAAAATAATTTAAACATATTTATATTGAAATAGAAATTGTTTCTTGACGAACAAACACAAAATGGTAGAGTGCTAGAGTTAGCAGGAATACGTGTAAGCCGTCGTCTTATATTCCCTTGTTTACAATAATCTTTAGAACAGTAACTGAATTCTAAAAGCTTCCTCTCAGAGCTTCCGCCTCTACTTTCACTTTCAGAAACCCTCCCTGTTATCAGCTCATGTCTGACATACGAACATGTTCTTATAGTTTGAGAGTAGCTAAACTGCATTTCACCTGAATATTTACCCTTGCAATGCATTCATCACAATCGTCCTTACAGTAACCTTAGGTCTAATGGCTAATGCGCTGGGCATAGGCTTTTACGTGGCATTAAAATTATAAACCTACTTCATCCCGCAAGACTACGTCAGCAGTTAATACTCAGCACGGCAAAGATTTATTTCAAGTATTTATGGTTTTCAAATATGCATGACTTTAGTGTTCACCTGAACCGGAGGCAGATTTAAACGTATAAACGAGTGATACCTTAAGAACGAATTTTAGAATGACTTTTCTTTGTGTAGACGTAACAGTAAATAGCTATTATTTATATCAATATATTTTTATAGCCACAGAGGAATTTAAAGAAGGTGGAAACCTGTTTTAAACAAAGTTTATCGTATTATTTTTATATAAAACGTTTTATGAATATTAAAAACGTTTTACGAAATTAACATAAAACATTATGTGCGTGGTGCGTTTAGGTTTTTTTATTAGTATTTTTATTTTCATAGTGTTTGTGAGTGTTTTGTTACTTGAATGAAGTCCTCGAGGGACAGTAATTATGGTTCTTTTACATCCAACTTCTGCAGCATGAACTCTAATCTGTTGTTTTAACCCGATTTCTTAAGTTTTCTCCACACAAAGATTTGTAAATAAATACAGCTAAACAAACAAATAAACAGAGTTGATGCGTAATTTTTCAGTTCACCTTCCCAAATAAAGATTCACGTAATTATTAATCAATTATACGCATAGAACGTAGACTATCGGAAGTTTTTATTCATCGTACTGTAGCCAATAATCGTATTGTTTTCAAAGTTTAGAAGCTATTAGGCGCGCTTGACAATTTTGGCGTAAAGAACAATTCTTGAAATAATTTATTAGGGATTTGAATATGTCTAATTTATCATTATATAGGTAAATTAATTATATAGAACGAAACACACTTTTATAACACCTTATTAGAAGATTTTAATCCTATTTGTATAATATTTTCAAAATACCTAAATGCGATTTTTCTACTCGGGTTTGGGCCACTAAAACCTACCCAGCCGTCTTGGAGTCCAGCCTCTATCAAACCACCTTCAGCTCACATGGCAGAAA
>JBAIZL010000003.1:121104069-121106569 GCA_036971475.1 Prosapia bicincta
TCTATTTCCAACCGTTGGGATTTTAAATTTTAGCCTTTATTGTTTCTATTTTCATTCGCATACGTTTCAGATTCTGCCAATGATACCCCAGATTGGTTTTCACTGTAGATAGGTAAGAATATAACTTAAAACCTCTTACCAATATTTCCTCCTTTATCCTTACCCATACAGTTACTTCGTCGCTAAAAGCTAATGCGTTGGGAATGACCTTCTATGTTTGCATTAGAATTAAAACCTTACGGCCTACTTCCCCCCAGGAGACAAAAGACCCCCACGGCAGCGAATTAATACTCAGCTTGACAGAGATTTCGTTCAAGTATTTATGATTTTCAAATATGCATGACTTTAGTGTTCACATTCACTGGACGTAGATTTAAACATCTAAATGAGTAGTGGTTCAAGAGCTAATTTTGGAACTGACAGGAATAAAAGTAGTACTTCGAATATTACAAAAGATATTCTTAATTGGAGCTGTAATAAAAATATGCTGATATTTATATGAAAATATTCATGTAGTTACAAAACACTTTTAAATAGTTAAAAAAGTGTTTTAATAAACTGTTTTGAATTGTTTAATTATAAACATTTTACGACCTTAAAATTAATTAAAGTATCGGAAACATGATATAATGTGCATTATGTTTTGTTATTTTGTATTTTGTATATTATATTTTGTTTTGTATTTTGGTATTTTGTCGCTAATAGAATTCTAGAAATTTCTGTATCTCACCAGGGGGCGGGAGGAACAGTAATTATTAATTTTTTACTTTGTGCTACAGAATGAGATTTTATTCATGTTGATCTTAAAATATATTTTGTCTTACATTTTTCATTTCGTCACCGGAAATAGAAAAATAATATTACCAACGGTATTTTTATGATAATGTGTAATTATCTTGTAAGGTATGGAGTCTTAGTAGACATCATGACGCAGAATTTTAAATTTTACTTTCACTGAGAACGGAGTCTTGTACAACACACACAAACACACACACACACACACACACACACATACACACACACACACACACACACACGCACACACACACACAAACACACATACACACACACACACACACGCATACACACACATACACACACACACACATGCATACACACACACACACACACACACACACACACACACACGCATACACACACACACCCACACACGCGCGCGCATACACACACACACACACACACACACACACACAAGCTGCGGCGGGCAATATTCTCTAGGAATACATACCGCAAAAAGATAAAATTTAAAACATAAAGAGTTTAAATTTCTTTTAAGTAAAACAAACCAAGCCACCGTAAGAAGGGTTAGAAACTTAAATTTAAGGCAGTTTGCAAGGGGAAGATGGTCAAAATTGACCTAGAGTTACCATCGACATTTCCAGAGATAAAGCAAGACGAGAAAAATCAATAATAAAGAATAATAAAATTTCATCAAAGGCACCTTTAAAGAGTTATACGGCTTGAACGAAAATTGGATAGAATCGATTGGTTTTATAGATTTTGCGAGCCGTTAAGAAATAGTATAACGGAAGATGCGCGCGCCGATCAGGCGACATCGATAAAGATCCCTATTGGTTGTCAACTCGTGGGAACGGACTGCAAGGTGGGAGAATTTCCCGGTGTGGAAAAAAGGCCAAGCGTCCTTACGCCCCAGCTAAACCAGGACTCTTGAAGGGTAAGGACGTTGTCGGGCTTAGCTCCGGTAAAACAATGAATAGTAGTTTTGTTACCGTTAATAGTTCAAAAACTATGAGTGGCTAGGGAAAGTTCGTTTCGTTGAGATGTCGTGACGCTGTGTTTCGAAAATGGGGCCCTTTCGCTTTTCAAGATCGCGCCGAAAGAGGTTTCCCCATAAATTTCCATCAAATAATGTGCGAGCGTCTTAAAATGTGTGTGTTGCAGCCTTACTAGAAAGACAAGGCGATGTGAACAGTGGGTAACCTAGCAAACAGTTTTAAAAAAGTGATTCGAAATTTCTAACAAATTTAAACATAATTTAACTAACTTGATTAACGTTTTAAAAAAATTTTTTATTTCTTTTCTGTGTTATAAATTGCCCAGTTAAGAACTGTGTTAAAAGAAGGGCTTAAAGCTAAAATTTTATTAGTAACTGTTAAAATTTAAAAGAGGTGCGAAAGTCATCGAAGAAAGAAGATGGGAGAGTTTCAAACAAAGGGTGAGCAAGCTGATCTACCTGAAGCGTATCAGAAACACAAAGGGATGGAGGATTTCAAAGATGGCGGCAACGCGTGGGAAGTCATCCAAGTATACCTGCGTGGGAAAGATGCAACATCCAAGCCGGACCTTCCCCATCCCCGCTGGAGAACAAAGGGAGAGACGGAGAAGAGAGGGAGAAATGGGCAAGCCGTGCTTTGTGGTGGATTTCAGGTCAGATCTATTTTGTCTTCCCTTTGCAAATTAGAAATTTTTAATTTGAAGAAATTTTTCTTAATGGGAAAATGTTATAAAATTTAAATAA
>JBAIZL010000003.1:121111569-121201569 GCA_036971475.1 Prosapia bicincta
TCTTTTCTTTTATTTGACCAGTTTTGACCATTTTGACTAATTCTTCATAATCTGTATTGCTATAATAGTTCTCAATATTTGTATTAGGTTCTATTAAACTCTAAAAATATTGTTGTACTATTTGTTTATATCCATATCTTCTTTACTGACCATATGTTTTATTTCATGTCCGGTTGCTTTTCATCTTTACTGATATCAGTCTCTTTAAACTTTTCTGTGCCATAACTGCTCTTCCACATACTCTCAGCAGTGACTGTTGTGTCATCATTATTTACCCTAACTGTGTTTCTTGTTCTTTGTCACTATTATTTGTCCTAAGTGGCTTCATTGTTACTACGTTTATCCTTTTCTCACAATATTTTTACTTCGTATGTTTAAACGAATGTATTAACTTTACAATATTTTTCAAATATTTGTCAAAAGGCTTGTACTCACTTTTTCGTATATTATACTGATTATAGCCTATTCTTATATCTATAGCAATCATATTGATATTACTTATTATTATTCGAAAACAATAATGTAATAAATGTAATTATTTGGCAACAATACCCAAGTTTTACCAAAACTGTAACGTATTTTATATTTATTATTTAAAAAGGAATTTAGTTAGTTTCATGTCCAACCCGTTCGACCTTGCGTCTTGTACCAATTTCGACATACCTCTACCGACGTAATTTATTACTTCCTAATTTTACCCTATCACATGTCTTCACTCCGTCATTTTAAGCCTTCGATTCCTATTTTTACTATTTAGAAACTATATATTTCCTAACATATTTCCTGTAAACTTTGTTGTCAAAATCTATGATTCTAAAGGGTACAAGAATATTAGACTCATTCAAAGTTAGCATTTAGTTTCGTCGAACTGGCAAACCTCTTACATATTTACCGATATTTAAAGTAAACGCACTTTACTTGCTGCTTTTTTCTTTTGTTCAGATTTAATACCCAGTTGACGACCGTTCGTAGCGTTATGACAACGTAATATGTACATACATAATGATACCGTGTAAAACAAGTTTTAAAAAAATAAACCACCCACTTGAAGAGTAAAACAGTATTTCAACAAAACTTTCTAAATAATTGGATTTAAAATGGCTCATAAATCAGAAAGTAACGTTCGGGTGCAGTGGGAGTATTTTAGGGAAGGAATTAGAGGAGCAATTAGGAAACAAATGTGAAGGTTGAATTTGTTGAGAAATGTAAGGTAACCTGAAAAGCTAACAAGGGGTTGTATTCAAGGACAAAAAGGCAATACATTTTTTTAGATATGCAATATTTCATTCCCCAATTTTATTCTAGAGTGTTGCTAACTGGTTGCTAGTGCTTCTAATGACTGTATCTACACTCAAAACATTTTCTTGGAAGGACAAAGTGGACATGTAAGAGGAAAACATTTTAGTGGCCCCAACCCGGGTAGAAAAATTGCAATTTGGTTTTTAAAAATATTATACAAATAAGAATAAAATCTTCTAAAAGGGTGCTTCGTTCTAAATCATTTATTTACTTCTATAATGCTAAATTTGATGTATTCAAATCCCTAATAAATTATTTGAAGAATTGTTCTTCACATCAAAATTGTCAAGCGCACCTAATGGCTTCTAAACTTTGAAAACAATACGGTTATTGGCTACAGTACGATGAATAAAAACTTCCGATAGTCTACGTTCTATGCGTATAATTGATTAATAATTACGTGAATCTTTATTTGGGAAGGTGAACTGAAAAATTACGCATCAACTCTCCTTATTTGTTTGTTTAGCTGTATTTATTTACAAATCTTTGTGTGGACAAAACTTAAAAAATCGGGTTAAAACAACAGAATAGAGGTCATGCTGCAGAAGTTGGATGTAAAAGAACCATAATTACTGTCCCTCGAGGACTTCATTCAAGTAACAAAACACTCACAAACACTATGAAAATAAAAATGCTAATAAAAAACCTAAAAGCACCACGCACATAATGTTTTATGTTCATTTCGTAAAATGTTTTTAATATTCATAAAACGTTTTATATAAAAATAATACGATAAAATTTGTTTAAAACATGTTTCCACCTTCTTTAAATTCCTCTGTGGCTATATAAATATATTCATATAAATAATAGCTATTTACTATAACGTCTACACAAAGAAAAATCATTCTAAAATTCGCTCTTAAGGCATCACTCGTTTGTACGTTTAAATCTACGTCCGGTTCAGGTGAACACTAAAGTCATGCATATTTGAAAACCATAAATACTTGAAATAAATCTTTGCCGTGCTGAGTATTAACTGCTGACGTAGTCTTGCGGGATGAAGTAGGTTTATAATTTTAATGCTACGTAAAAGCCTATGGCCAGCGCATTAGCCCTAAGGTTACTGCAAGGACGAGGGTGATGAATGCATTGCAAGGGTAAATATTCAGGTGAAATGCAGTTTAGCTACTCTCAAACTATAAGAACATGTTCGTATGTCAGACATGAGCTGATATCAGGGAGGGTTTCTGAAAGTGAAAGTAGGGGCGGAAGCTCTGAGAGGAAGCTTTTAGAATTCAGTTACTGTTCTAAAGATTATTGTAAACAAGGGAATATAAGACGACGGCTTACACATATTCCTGCTAACTCTAGCACTCTACCATTTTGTGTTTTTTCGTCAAGAAACAATTTCTATTTCAATATAAATATATTTAAAGTCTTTCATACGTATGATAAAAAAACTTTTTATTTTATTTATTTCAAGTTTTTTAATGAAATATTTCAATAAACTTAGCTTAAAACCTTGATATCCTAAATAAGTAATACCTCACTTTTTCAGTTGTGATTTTCCACTTTAGGAATGTTCTCTGATTGCACAATTTGTCTGCAATGTTGGTATTATTGGCAAACCTGTCGGACCCAGGTAATGCCATCCATTTACTTGCTTTCAACCCTATAAATAAATTGTTCGAGTCATGTCTTTGATGTGGCTAACTTCGAAAACCGTTATGAAAAGCACAGCATTTGAATAACATACAGTATTCATAGCCTGAATATATATTAAAGGTTACTTTGAAATATTTATTTATATTAAATATTGAAAATCTCATTACATATATTATTGTTGTACCGCATATAAGTACTGACATGAAATAATAAATTATATAAAAAATAATATATTTATTACAACTGAGTTATTTATAGGTTATAAATAATGTATCAGTACTATTAAAAAGTAATTCTGCTTCATTATTTTCTACATACGTTGTATAATACTATATTGTATAAGGAAGGTATAGTCCTGTGTAAAGAGCAGTGCAAATACGGGCTGTAAACAACTGTGTTTTAAATTTATTTTCGCTTTTTCTACATATTTTATGAAATTTCAATCGTTTAAAAATATAAAGATGATTCAGGAAGAAACATAAGTATTACTGAGGGTAATCTGTAAACATAGGTTGCGTAATTCTTCCTTCGTTAGCGAGTTAGGTCTAGCGAAAACTTGAGACTGGATTTTAACTCATTCCACGGAATAAGCGGTCACTAATGATTTTGGAACTGTATTAGATGGTTAATATGGTGTTTTCATATGGTTTTATGATCTGTAAAAGCGAATAAAATAGGCCAAAGAACCGTATATTTCGTAGGCTTTCAGACATTACAGTTAAAATACAAATAAATTAGGGTAAAGTTTTTAAAACGTTATATTTGTCATTACAATTGACGCGAATTAGATAATATTCACATCTAAATGGATCAAATAAAAACTGTGGGAAAATTTAGTTCTAAGCAAACCTATTTTAATATAGTCACCTAAAAACGATAGTAATTTGCAAAATAATTATTTTAGTATCATGAATGCTTCCGGGAGTACGCTGTGAAGCGGAACCGAATGGATTTTTTCATTCGTCTTTAATTTAATTGTTAATTTATTTTACTGAACCATATTGTTTTTTTTTTTTTTTTGACATTAGCACTAAGTAACTTTACGCTACATTCATATAATACGCCTTAATATCTGATCATACGTAATAGTACTAGTTTTTTTTTAATTACCAAAAACGTTGTTAAATAGAGACAATCCATAATATTAAAGTGTAATTTTATTATTAGGACGGTAAAGATTTTATATGGTAAAATCTGTATTATTAAGGCAATTATGTAAAGAATAAAATGTGGTTAGTTAAATAAGTGCCCAGATCTAAGGAGCAGAACAGTCAGGGAAAGCAAGTTATCAAAGGCTTAGGCTAATGCTTACTACACAAGTGTAAAATACATTTCGTCACTTCTCCGTTCATCTTTAGGTAACTTTGTTTATCCTTAACTTTACTCAACTTCATTTTGCTCAGTTTCCAACTGTCTCAAATTTTGTTAATTTTACTACGCATTTTCACCAATTTTTCAAAATGTATTTAGGCAAGGATCTAAACACGTCTATCACTGTATGACTTCAGTATTATCAGTTGTATAGTGGAATAAATTTATTACTAGAGATATCTTATAAGTAAGTTACACTATTTATTTTGAATCCGTATGGTAGCCGGGAAACGTTTGGGAGCCGTGGGGAATTTGCGTCTGGGTATAATGGTAGCACTGTAAATGTCCTATGCGCATGGGTCGATCGAGAGAACAGTCAGACCACAGCCACTATGTAAGTTACACGTGTTCTAACCGCTGATTGATAAGTTCGTGGTGTTATTCGTTTGTCAACTGCAAAAAATAAAAAGGCGACTGAAATTCATTGCGAGTTGTGTAGTATTTATTCTGTAGGTATTATGTCAAGACCAATGATTTATGGTTGGTGTCAGTATTCATTGAAAGGAGAACAATATTACACGTGGAACTACGAAGTGGCCTCCACACCACATCCGTGCTCCGACTGTTGTCGAAGATCGCCATTAACACAGATCAGCTGATAACGCATGATGGAATCCTTTCTCTGATCGTCAGACACGTACTTGAGGAGTTTTGATGGAATGTTTTCGAACATTCGGTTTTTACCCTGACCTTGCACTAAGTCAGCTGAAGCAACACCTTTCCGCAGCTGAAGCAACACCTCGGAGGAAGACGCTTCGCAAACTAGGGTAATTTGAGAGAGGACGTTGAAAGATGGCGTCGGTTATAGAATACTATAAAACTTTCTATAGTAGAAACGTAGGTTCTTTAATGAACTTTTCATAATATATGGCTAAATAAAAAAACATTTATCAAGAAAAAAAGGTAGTGTAAATTAATTTTGAGACGAACCTCGTATACATAAATTTTATAATAAAATGTAAATAAAAATATCAGATTTTTAATTACTTAGCCAACTTCAGTTTCGTATTCAGGTTATTAATCTTGAAAAAATAAATATGGTAAATATGGTAAACACACCTCATGTCAGTAATATAAAGTGCAGCGCAGAGCATGGAAGGTTGAGAACCCAAGGTTTAGAAGACTTCTACGTAACGTTAAACCTAGAAAATTAGGAATATTTAAACCTTAGGTTTAAACCTTATATTTAAACCAAAGGTTAAAATTTTTAAAGTTATATAACACGAGGTTTTATTTTTATTCCAATGTTACAGTGCAAACCATACTGTGTTACCAAAGGCACTACACCTGTATAAGCGTATACGTTTAATAAGGCTCAACAGAGAAGTG
Source organism: Prosapia bicincta (assembly GCA_036971475.1). Lineage (NCBI taxonomy): Eukaryota > Metazoa > Arthropoda > Insecta > Hemiptera > Cercopidae > Prosapia > Prosapia bicincta. The sequence continues at coordinate 121,117,174 of JBAIZL010000003.1, forward strand.
ACCAAATAATAAAAGCTTGTGTGAGGAAGTACCTTGCATAGCATTAGAGAAACCTTATGAGTACAAACTCAGGAAGGAATATATTGGTAATTGATACTTATACCACTAGGGGTGCTTTCGCAGTAGTAGAAGTGAAGCTAGAAAAGGTCTTCTGTACAAGAGGCATGGATCTTAGAGGAAATGGAAAGAGGTTTACAAGATGAGTAGGTGCAACCGTTTTTGGATGTGGTTGTTATATGTCCACCACTAACCTCCACGAATACTCGGGGAGCAGTTACAGTCTAGTCACACAATAATATAAAAACTACAGTCGAGCCATAATTTAGAAGAATCTGAGACTTTAAAATTTCCTTGATTCTAATCTTTCGTTTAACAGGAATAAAATGTGTGTTATTCCCATAATAATACACTAATAATACACATCATGCATTCTTCAACTTTTATATATTTTAAAGAAACGACAAATCTCTGTTCCAATAATTATGCTCAGCTCCGGCAAAAGCAAGCATTATTTAGAAGTTAACAAAAACAAGTAAAGACCGCAAAGGGAACGTAAAAGGGACAAAGGCACTTTGTAATTATAAAGGCAATGCTGGAACTCCCGTAATTAGAACGGGTTAATGAAACCCCTTAAAGAAAATCAGATTATTTCTTCCTAATTATGGTCTCGACCTTCGTTTCTTCGATTTATTTCTTTTTCTTTGATTTTGTGGTAAAATTAAGGACGTTATGTACTTTCCCCCGGCTTTTAACAAAAAGGGTTTTCTATTTAATACTTGAATTCTTATAAACAATAGAGTTTACAGTCATTCTTGCCTCTCCTATGTGACGTAAGCAATTGATATATGCGACTAACGTCTTCTGTGATACTAAAGTGTAATTGTTATTAACTACAAAACAAGACCTTAACTTCTCTATTATCATGTGAACGCTTCAACCATTGTCGAGGATGACCCAATGATCCTTCTGAAGGCATTGAAGTAGAATGTCGTTAAACGTTGAAATGTTTCTAACGTACCTAAGTTTACTTGAAGTGTTAAGAACTCACATCCTCACTTTATATAAAAACGTCCTCTAGGATGGCTTTGTGAAGCAAGCTGCGTTGGACGAACGTATATCTTGTGATGTTACTACAACACTGTGCTACCAACTGTATCCGTAACGGTACCAGAGCACGCATGTTAGAGTTGTAACAGGTTTTTTGAAAAGAATATTATTATTATTATTATTATTATTATTATTATATAACAATACAACGTTGCGGGTATGTATCCTTATCTTCACTCCTGGGATGTCAGATTTACTTCGGTAAGCTACAGCGGACACTCTTAGGCATTATTTCCCCTATAATGGTAAGTTATTGCAAAAGGGACACATTTCCGCTTCCTTGAAACCTGTATAGTTCCATCGACTCTTCTTCTTACAATTGTATGTAATTTAAACTGGATTTCTAAATATGAAACTAAATAATTACCTCAAAGAACACATTACCACCATACATAAACACTTTAGTATTAAAAAGATAGTTAATTTTCGTAAACTAATTATAAACATCGATTGATAAGAAAGGCCTTTAAATAACGTATGAAAGTGAAGTAAATATCCGGAAAACAAACACCTGACGTTCAGTGGCTACTTAAGTTGAATAATTAAAACTATATTAAAGGCAATAATAATAGACTAACTGAATGATTAATAGCTTATTTCAGGGACGAAGTTCACAATTCCGTCCCGTATTAACTGTAAATATGTTATCATTTCTGATATAAATCCACCTAATAATAAAACTGCCTAGATCGGTGGTCAGGCTACTCAGAAACCGATAAGGTGACACTAAGAAGTCGTATTAAAGATCGAAACTGTTACAACCCATCTCTGTTTTAGAGGTTAGTACAATGTTTTTAAAGGTGAAGTAGGACATATCTGAATCTGTACCTTCTTCTATCTGTGACTTCACTCCCTTAGTTAATAATTTGTTTTTCAAACAATAGCGTTATCAGGAAACTAGAGTCTATAACTTTCTTTTACATTTATCATAGTTCTTTTTCTTTTGGACTATAAATCAACTAAATATACGTAAGACTTAATTACTGAATCTAACAGGCCTAAATAGTTTGTGAGGTTACATTAACAATCAAACAGATTTTAAAGAGAATTTTGTAAATATTATTTCATGCCATGTCTTCTTACATTAAGTCTAATTTTGAAAAGTTTATGGATTAAGCATTCAATTTCAATCGCATGATGGTTTAATGCGAATGGAGAACCAATTGAAAATGTAATAGAGTGTTTATCAAATTAACGTAATTAAAGTAATTCTCAATAAAAAATAGATATATATTATACAAGTCTTATAAAAGCATTCAGTAATTGGCACACTATATTTTTAGTTGGATGTTTTAATATATAAGATAAATATTCAATATTTTAAAGTATTATTAGAATATTTTACAATATATAGCTTTGTACATCAAATATTTAACGTCTAAAATGTCATAAAACAAAAAATGTACCCATTTTTGTAAAATTACTGAGTTTTTCCAAAGCGTTACGTTTCGAGGTGAAAGCATTAAAAGTAATCAACAATTACACCCAACTTGGACTTGTAATTCTAGTCTTATACCCTCAATCTAGAGAGTCTCTTCAACTTACCGTATATTCCATTTGAATTAAATTACACTTTTATAGTTTCGAAGTTGGCAATCCTGGCCTTTGTGTTTACAATGGGATAAATGTAAGGTAAATTTCAGTCTGTTGAAAGTTGAAACGCTTCTGAAGTTAGTTTAAAGTTGTAGGACAGAGGCCACTTAATTACCTCTTGTGCTAAAACTTCAGTCTTGGCTTTAAACATCTCAGAGCCTCCATTGGCGTTTTTGTTGAAGGTAATTCAATTGTTCCGTATTTCCAAGATTGAACGTTAGTAAATTGAAAACACTTAAAGTTACCTTTCAATGATAGTCTCCTGCTTCGATTTTGTGATATGATTTCAGTTTAATTTAAATATTTGTTTAAATGTTTGATTTACTTTTGATATATTTCGGATTTGTTTATTTTTTATATAATCAACTTTTATTTTTAAAAAATTGTTATTTTCAAAAAAAGACCATAATTTAAGAAACCATAACTATTACAAATGAAAATGTACAATATTTTAAAATAATAGCCCTATAGAAATTTGAAATATCTGGATGATTTTTACTTCTATAAAAAAATCTGTTTAATTTGAAAAATCTCTCCATTTTTTTATTTAAAAATCTTTTTCAAAACTCGAAACAAGTTGCATCTTTTCTTTTGAATGTCTATTAAATCTCTTATCAGATATTTATTCTTCATTTCTTATTTCTGACTTTAAAACTATGTTTCTTACATTAGGCGACAACTATAATTCCGAGTTTGGCAGAAACATGCAAACAATTGCAGCAACATTGGGGTGCACCTATAGTCCGGACATTTGGCGGCAAATAAAGTCAACCTACTTTGTAGGACATATAGTTTCGACAGTTAGCGTAAAATACCTGTTTGGGTCAGCTATAGCCCCAATATTGAGAATGGGGGGGGCAACTATAGGCCTGACATTTGGCGGAAAATAAAGTCAACACACATTGTAGAAAATATAGTGGGCATAAATTGTAGTCCCGACATTTGGCGGCAAGTATAATTTTGTCTAAGTCAACACACTTGCCAATAGTTATACTTTCGACAGTGGGCAGCAAATATAGCCCCAACATTTAGGGTGAATTGTAGTCACCCCATTGGGTGGCTACAAGGTTAATACACAGGGTTATAGACTGTTTATAATACAATAGCAAAATGGGAATGACCCTGGACGCCAGGCCAGTTTCTCTTGCACGCACGCAGACTCGCCCTTATGAGGTCAGAGGATTAGGACAGACCCGAGAGGCGTATTTCCGCTTCATTGGGTATTTAGTGGTATCTTATAACCAAACTCTAACTTTTTAAGTTGTAATTTAACTAAAAATAGTTAATAAATATTGATTCAACTTACAATTACAAGAAAAACGATACCAAAAACACATAATTAAAATTAAATACTAAATGCCAATATAGTTAACACATTTTTATTTCATGTTATCCCCTTATGAACAGTGACAATAAATTGTACATTGTTTGGTACCAATTTTCTCGTAATTATGTGAAGAATTGATTTATGTTAAACTTTCTGAAGTGTGTTATCAAACTAAAATTAAAGTGTTTCATCAAGGAAGCGCCACCAGATGACTAAAAAACAGAGCGTCGGAATGATAAGGCCCGTCCTAATCCTCAATCTTTGTGTGAGTGGTGACTGTGTATGTGTGAGTGAGCTTAACTGGCGTTGAGGGGCACTCAAATTTTCCTATTACTATAAATAAAGCCCAGAAATGTAGTCTCGAGGCAACTTAGGTCTCGACAGGTTTCAGGAAATGTAGTCACCCCGTTATACTGCAAATATGTTCCTGGCAATTATAGGAGGTAGTCACGTCATTGGGCGTGTAGTCAATGCACTTGGTGGAATCAATAGCCTCGACGTTGGGGTCTATAATATATATATATATATATATATATATATATATATATATATTGCTTTACTTTACTTATTAGTAAATCTTCCTTCAAAATGTAGCCTGAGACAATTCTTTTTAGTTTTCTAGAGCAATAACTTAGTATTTAAGACCTCATTGTTGCTACGGTACTTTTATTAGATTCACTCCGGTAAAGCCAAACAAGATTTAAAATTGACAAGAATAGTAATTTTGAAATAGAATTTGACTCTCAAAAAATTAAAATTGATTGACTTGACAATGAATGTAGCAAGTTCATACATTTCTAACCACGGTCGTAAGCAATTTAATATTATCACCTTTTAAAATATAAAATTTGTTGTTATATTGATTGCCTCTAGAAACCCAATTAAAATAATTCAAATATAATCTTACGTCAGTTATATATTGTAGGGAAAGTAGAGCACTTTCTAAAAATGAGTAAACTGAGGTTCTGAACTTTAAAAATCTTTGAAGTAGCCTACTTTTTTCAAAATGGTTTCGTTTAAACTAATATTCCAAAAGTAGGGTTGAAAATCTTATGTCTTTTATAAAACTCTATAACTGGATAATTTCGAAGACGCTTGAAGTCTTAGGTTTCTTAAAAATATATATGGCTTTTCATAAAAATCACAAAATATTTTTAATCCTTTACGACGCCAATTCAATAGTCTATGATTTGGATTGCTTTACAAACTAATGATATTTTCGTTTATCACTCTGCTTTTTCAGTCATGTCTTTGTTTTTATTCCAGGGAGCATCCAGTGTTTAGCATCGTATGAAATAGCTGCATATCATTGCTGATAGTTGACACGCTACTGTCGTCGGAGGATATAACAAAACAGGAAATAATAGATATTGACTCTAAAATACCGTTTAGTACAATTAACAGACGTAAAATCCTCTACGGGCCTTGGACAGTGCGTGCAAATAAACGTACGAGCTATTACCAAATATAAGAGAATATTAAATGAGCCGTTTACCTGTTGTAAGTCGCTACTTATGCGTTACCTCTTACTAGTTTCCTCAGGAAGCTAGAATTCGACCGGATGTAGTCCGTCGGTTGCCAGGAAGATATCTTTCGACTCGCTAATCCGGATCACTCTCAACGGCTCACTTTATTTCCTATTAAAACTACACCGGAAATATCGAACTTTACCCGGTCAGCTGTTTTATAATCGGTCAACACTCGGTCACTCGCGGTGATAATTAGAACCGTTTCCTCTCAGAACTATTTGGCGGTAAAATACTGGTTTGGTGGTAATATATAAAAAAAAAGTTATACGGTTCTGCCCGTCGAGTCAACGAAAACTTTGCACAAAACCACTAGACAATACACTGCAATACCAGGCTTAAGTTCTCTCAGAATGCGCTACCCCAAATCCAATTTCCAAACTCCGTCTTGCTGTACGAGATAACAAAAGCAATTTTCTTTCTTTAAGAAGCACTTCGTGATAAATTTTATCGTGTTTTAAACTGGATGCATCTGTGAGAAAGTAAGTTATCTAGTTACCCTGTCGGAACACGTGGCGCGCATACCAGCGTGAGCTGTAAATCTCATGGATGATAAAACCACAGTTGTTGAGGGAAACTAAGACGGTTATGTGTTTTGTTTGTTTTTATAAATCTTAAGAAAGAAAAAAAAGCATGTCCAAGAGACGACGAAACAATGTAAGTGCAAATTTTTAGAAATGATTGTACCACAGGACAAACATTTGTCTTTCCCATCGTGCGGTTGCTGCAATTACATTATTTTATCACAATCTCTGTAGAAAAGTTGTTCTATATGTAATAAATTTTTGATGTTGTAATATTTTTTAGTTTTAAATAAATAAAACCTCTAAATAAAACAACTATTGCTTTAATTTAAATCTTAATGTGTTTCCCTTGCAAAGCAAACATTTTTAAAACAATTATTATGTTCATCTGAAGTGCAATAATTGTTTCTGAAGATAATTGCTTTGCAACGGAAATCTAAGTAAATATTTAAATAAAACGTTTTTGATATAAAGGGGTTTTATTTATTTAAAAAAATTCACCACAGTTGAATCAAGTTGTTTAACTGTAGGTAGTTAATTTACTGTGTTAGCGAAATGGTATGAAAATGACGAAATGTCCTAAATGGCAATAGGTTTCTTAACAAACATAGCAATATGAACTCTTGGTAGTCTACAGTAGCAATTAATTCTACCAAAAATGTACTTTGTTCTACCCCGTCACTCTTAAACAGGTCTGTTTACCTATGTTTACTTGTAAACATAATATAATGCTTGCAGTTTTTGTGTTGTACATATTGAGGTTTTTCCTATAAATTACACTTTTGGCATCACTTGCAAAAAAACTAGTATTTTTCAGCAGACGCGTCTCGCACTAGTCCAGTGAATTGTTGACAAGAGTCTAGTCAGTTACTCACAGCATTGAACAATTCACTTGCCTAGTGCTAAACGCGTTTCAACGGACAGATTGTCCATGCAATCTACAGAAATAAATATTTTGTATTTATTTGAATTCCACAAAGAAAATTGTGCACAGAAAATGTTAAAATGTTTATATTTAAATTTAAGTAAAGCAAAGACTGAAATTACTGAGTGAAAAAACCAAACTTTTATTGTCAGTAATAAAAAATTGTAATTAATGAATAAATTTGACAAACCGGGAGTGCAGTGCTGAGAATTAAGTGAAATAAAAAAAAATACTAACTAGTGAACCAGACCACATACAAACACCACTGACATTTCTAAATAACGAGCAAAGTTTTAAAAAACTAAATAGTGCAATAATAAACCATAAAACTTTATTAAGATAAACGTTTGAGTGAAATTTATTAAAATGGACATTTAGGAATTAAAAGAATGATAAGGGGTCTTCAGTTAAATCAAGCAGTCTAGTGACCGACTTCGACAAGAAAACAGGCCAAATAAAATAAAATATATGACTTAGCCACTGGAGGAGGAAGCTACGAGCAGGAATATAAACGGTAACGCACGGCGTTGTCGGGGAGTCCGCAGAAAAAAAATTTAGGAAGTGCCAAAGTAAGCTATGCCGGTTTGCAGCTAGGCAAAACCGTCGACGGGCCAGATGGCGGCTACAGGAACTTTTCTATCGTAATTCTTATAACGCCAGTTATAAAGCGGGACTCGTCAATTGGTACTTCTATTTCGCATAAAATGTAACTCTCGCTACAACTTGCCAAGGTGTCGCTGTCCTAGAACTCGAAAGGATCTAGGGAGAAGAAAGAAGACCCACCTTAACAAGATCCAAGGACCAGGAACCAGGTATGACGGGTAGGGACGACTTGGGCAAGTCATTCTCTTTATGTCAAATTTATAAGTAAAACTTTTAATCATTTTTTTAGAATTAACTAAGTTAACTTTTTTTCAAAATAATCAATTGCTTCAGTCTTAAAAAACTTATTAAAATAATATTTAAAAAGTAAAATATTTTTCTAGTATCTAATATGTCATATTTTAATTGTGTAAAGTAGTTAAATTAAATAAATTAAGGCAGTTTTCCAAAAAGGAAAACTTTTACTTATAAATTATTCAAATTTCATTTTATAGTTTCTAGATCAGCTTAATCAGAACGGAACCAATGAAAGAATAATTAAGTAAATTTTTAGAGTAGTTTTGACTATGAACTTGGTCATTTTCAATAACATCAAAAGGAAAATATTTAGTAAAAATGTTTAAACAGTTCAGAATATTAAATCTTATAAATAATGCTATTTATTGTTTGCATAATAATAAAAGCAGGAGAAATCAATAAATTAAAAATTACGTTAAGTTTTGTTATTTTCGTGTGTCATTAACATTATTGTATAAAATCTTCTTAATTTAATACAAAATATCCTGTGTTAATAAATAAATAAAAACGTTTTCCAACTACTAAATTGAATGTTGCAAAGTTAAATATTAAGTGTAATTAAATTCATAATACAGTAAATTCAATAAAATAAAGCCTAATGTTACAATAGGAGAGTTCCTCATTTAAGTAAATTATTCTAAATATTTGAGCTGAATCAAAAGATAGTTGGTTTTTAAATCAAAGTCCAGGGGCATGTACCACTGGCAGATGCTGCTTAGTGTAACACAGGAGCCTATAAAAAGGTAAAATTAGGCAGGATCATATTTTGCACGGCCCAACCTGGATCACCTGTTGATAAGAGCACATGGTAAGATGCAATGTATGTGATGATTGTTAATGCTAATATGTAACTTTTCAGCTGACAAAATACTGACAAATATGACTATATAGCCCTCACATTATTAATCAAAAGTAGGGTTTCTTTAAGAACAACACGTCAGGTCGGCGTGACATTGCATGCGTTTATATGCATATTAGATAGTTTCACGCGGGAGTGCGTGTGAGCGCCGTAGGTGCGGTTCGTTGCAACGTCTCCTGAAAAATATCAGTAAGTAGTGCTATTTTTGCCAAGTGATATCTAGATAGTAATTTATAATATAAAGAAAATAAAAATATATTTATTTTCTTCTTCGTTTCTGAGAGCTCGTTCCGTTTGGGATAACATTGACATATACTTCCTTCCCAATATCTTTCTTTGAAGTTGCGATTGCTATATTCAAACGATTGGGGAAACAACTAATGTATGATACACTGTGAAAATTCAAAATAAAATTTTAATTTAGTTTTCAAGAAACAATGATTAAATTCATAAGATATATTAAATATAATTAAAAAGTTAATTCAATCAAATACATAGTGTTAAAATAATTTTCTACATATTGACAAAGGCAGCAGAAAACACAGAGTGTATAATTTTGTTAATTTTTATATTCTTTTTTATTCATTGAAATAACTATACAAGATCTTTTTAATTTATATCAAAATATCTTATGTTAATAAATAAATAAAAAATTAAAGTTTTTCCCAATAATAAATTAATATTTGGAAAGTTTCATACAAAGAGTATATAAATTCATTAAATAATAAATGCAATAAAATAAAAGCCTAGTGTCACAACTAGAGAGATTGCTCCTGAGAGTAAATTAATTAAACATATTAGAGCTATACTGAAAGAGGGTTGGTTTTTAAATCAAAGTCCAGGGTCAAGACCCACTGTCAGATGCTGCTTAAATATAACATAGTAGACTATAAATGGTAAAGTTAGGCAGAGCCATATTTTTCGAGGCCCAACCTAGATCACCTGTTAACAATGGAACATGTTAAGATTTTATGTATATGATGATATATCATGCTATAATGTATTTTTTCACCTGACAAAAGTACTGACAAAATGAATATATAGGCCTCACAATATTGTTTAACAGTAGGGGGCATACTCTCACGTGCATTTTAACAGTAGGAAGGTGGTTAAGAATAGAGAGTGGGATGGGTGGGTTCGTTGTAACACTAAGACACACACACGCAAACACACACACACACACACACACACACACACACACACACACACACACACATACACACTCATACACACACACACACACACTCAAACACACACACACACACACACACACACACACTCACACACACATACAAACACACACACACACACACACACAAACACACACACAAACACACACACACACACACACACACACATACAAACATACACACATACATACACATACAAACACAAACACACGTCTATATATATAAATGAACAAGAAACTTACCTGGTATTTATGCGAGTTAACTTTCAAAGACTGGTCTTGTCTCCATCATCGGGCATACTGACCGAGGATTGTAGTAGACTGCAGTAAAGCTACAAATATATATATATACACTCATACACACACAACCCAGCCACACACACACACACACACAGGCTTTTTATAGCACACCCAAATCTAAAAATATGTTTTGACATTAGTTATCAAATGATGACATTTTACGTATAACACCAAATATATCTACAAATCATGTACAATCGACTTTTTATAGTTGTTGATGCAAGCATAGAGTGATTGTTTGCCTGTGGCAGTGCAATATTGCAGGCTCACTGACTGTTCCCTGAGGATTTATTTGTTTTTCAAATCGAAGCTCCCGCTGAGAACAATATAGGTTCATTCACTGTGTGACGTCAACATTACCGTTCGAGCTATTCTGATTGATATGTCAAAGGGTACGTTTTCTTCTCCATCCACAGATTATTTAGAATTTTACTGCTTTCTTATACTGATCTAAAACGTCAAAACCCATGTCAAATTGGTTTTATTTGTGTTACGTTTTCCAACATTTTTTCCCTTCTGAACAAAAGTCAGTAATACAAAAATCCTTGTGTCCTTACAATGCATTTACTGAGCCGAAGAATATCCTTAAAAGTAGCCTTTGCACGATACTCACAATACGAAAATATACTGTCATACTAAAGAGTGAAAAGGAAATATATACACCAGATACGTTTATAATTTGGATTGTTGGTTATCCATTTCCGTCCTCTGCCAATCGACAATGACTTGTGAAATCAGATATTGGCTCATCATTTTATTGAATATCATTATTATAGTTCAAATCACATTGCTAATCGTCGACGTCCAAATACATTTCCATGGTTGAAGTAGTGGTTTCTGAAAAGATAGATATTTAATTTGTAAAAACCGGCAAATATTGCTGATCTCTACAATGTTGGTATTTTAGTAGAATAGACACTGATTAAATCAACTCTGGGTTTTTTAAAGTTCCAATTTAATACTTGTAAATTAAATAAATTATATTATATATAACACGATCGATTAAGTATGAAACACTGCGAAGGGTCTGAAGGAACATTTTATGTAAAATAGATGACTGATTATTAAAATATATTTAAAAAATAATCCCTAACGTCATAGTGAGGGCAAGAGAGGGGAGGAAGAGAGAGAGAGAGAGGAAGAGAGAGAGAGAGGTTGAGAGAGAGAGAGGAAGAGAGAGAGAAGGAGGGAGAAAGGTAGTGAGAGAAAGTGAAAAAACGCGAGAGAAAAATTGAGTAAGAGAGAGATAGATATAGAGAAAGAGAGAGAGAGAGAGAGAGGTGGGGAGAACTTTTTTAAACCACTCGATACTCTGTATAGGATACAGGAACAAAAACAAATTACATTACACGTTTTTAAATTTTATTTTTTCAAAAACACTTACTGAATGAAGTAGTTGCATTCTTTCTCTTTAAATGCGAAATTTGCTAAGAAATTACTTTTTTAGAGAAAATGGAAGACATAAAGCACAAGTCAGGCGAGCAATCAAATCTAAGAATCACCCGTTGCGAACAAAATGTCCGAAAGTGGTTCCTGTAATAGGTTCATTTGTCTTGGCTGAAGTTTGGGGGCTTTTATTTTTATTTTCCTTTCTGCCATTTCTAAAGGCAAATTGAATAATTTCAAAGGATTCAATTGGAAGCTGTTAAAAGTAATTGTAGAAAATAAACAGTAAATTTAATTTTTAAAAAAACATCCTCAAACCTAATTCAAAAAAAAATGTCCTTAAACATTATTTAAACAATCACTCCAAAAAACCCAATTCGTACATATATATAAGTTTAAACTTGCGCATGAACATTTTAAAAATATTTTTAAAACGAACCATCTACAGCTGACTTTACCTCTTTCGAATTACTTTATGAAATATCTAGTAAGATATTTGTTAAAATAAGATATTTTTGATATATTTGTATCATAATATATACATATTAAATATGGTGTTACGTTTTCTTGTAATATATTATAGATGAATAAATATAAATAAAAATGTTTTAATTTATATTTTTTTATAAGCTTTTCACCATTAAATGTACTGGCATCTGCTGGAAAACCACGATATAGCAGATCTTTACAAAACTTAAATCATATTTTCTTCAATTTATATGAAATTAAATATGATTTGGTGCTAGTGTTCATAAATCTTCCACAGTTAAGGAAGGTTTAACCAACGTAAAGGATTTGTGTCACTACCATTATGGAATAATTACGATCAAGGATGAATGTGAGGAAATGTAAGAGTTTCTTGAGATTCTGAGACCTTAAACTCAGAGTTGATCATAAGTATTAATCAACTCAAGAGTGTTTTAGAAACAAACCAGGAATGTGTAAAGACCAAAAAAAAGACTTGAAAAGAAAAAGAAACCTCTCGTTACAACGGTGGGGCTTGACGTGTTGCACTACGTAAGAGTTTTTCTCCCACTTATTTACATTGAGCACTTTAGCTCAACTCTGTTTCTTCAACAATTCTTGCAACCAATTTAAGAAATGTCAAGCAAACATTGCCTTTAGAATTTTAATTTTAGTCACGGTTATAATAAAAATGTGTGTTTTATCTTAGTAGGAAATGTTACGAACGATTGTAACAACGAAACGTTCTTCAAAGTTATTTCGTGAGTAAGTAAAGAACAATCCTAGTAAAGCACACAGAGATAAAGTATTGAGACGTAAATAAAACAGAAACGTATGACAAAATAACTATTAAAATACTACGAACTAAACTTCCTTAGTTGGGCGATTCATTTACTCAAGGACAATAGATTTAACCCTACAATGCCTAGTTGAGAATGTATAATTACTTAAACACACACACAAATATATATTCCTTATTTAGTATTGTTACGAATTTAACAATTGGTATTACAATAATTGCGATGCTAAAATTGTCAAGATACTGAAAATACCTGAATTCACAGTTTCCAAATTGAAAAACATTTTTCAAAACGTGTGTAGTTAGGAAATTGTAGAAGCAAAAGATAGTAACGGCAATGAAAATTCTTGCTGGCATTAATGTGCCTTGTAGTGTAACGGTTCTTAGTTCTACGCCAAAGGGCAGGCATAATAATAATTGTCTGTCTGTAATGCTCTTCATATCTTGAAGGTAGAACTAGGTTCCTTAAGTGAAATAAGTATTGAATGTTTTAAAATACAATGTTAAACCATTTAAACTAGCAGAGTCTCATTAAATTAATATTTAAAGGCTTAATAAATTGAGATGTATGGAATTGTGTGCTCGTTAAATAATTGCTCTTAAACTTCAATTAAAGCAAATTACACATATTTTATTTAACCAAAAAATAATATAAATTACAATCATAATACATATTTCTTAGACATTGTTTCAGTTACTGATTAGTGAACATTTAATAATTGACTTATGAGGAATTTTTACGTATTGACAATCAATGGCTGAAATGGCCCTGTATTCGAGTTTGCTTGCTTGCTCTTTTCATAATTAAATCTTACAATTTAAACTGAAAACAAATAAACCAAATGATGCATAAATTACATTTATATACGTGTTGAAAAGTTTAAAGTTTATTAATTTTGTGTTAAACTGTTTAAGCATTTAAATTTTGTAATAATTCACTAACGTTTGAATTCGTTCACTTAGCTGTTTTAACAAGTTGTAGCCTCGCATCCTTCTATTGGAAAAACCTTACAAGATTCCATTCAGTAACTCAGCGTTCCATCTTCGTACTTGGCTACGTACGCTGTCTTCTACATGATGATTATAACAAATTAAAAAAATGACTGTTACATTAAATTTTGAAAACTTAACATTTCCTCGCTCTTGGATACGTCCGTTGCCTTCTACATTTTGGCTATAAGAGGATTAAATTATCGTTGCAAGCAGGCCTCCTAGCTACCTCGCATCGGGTGGGCGCACACATACTTTAATTTACTTTGTTTTTAAACTATTCCTACAGATGCCACTACCAACCAGAGATTTCATTTAAAATATTTCTAATAAATCACAATTTTTTTCATATAGTTGAATATTGTTGCAATTGCTTGAATACATTCTCGTTCGTTTTCTGAAATTTCCATTTTAATATGTAACACCATCTAAAGTGTCTTACAGATGTTATTACAATAATTCCGATGCTAAAATTGTCAAGATACTGAAAATACCTGAATTTACAGTTTCCAAATTGAAAAACATTTTTCAATGGCGTGAGTAATTAGGAAATTGTAGAAGCAAAAGATAGTGACGGCAATGAAAATTCTTGAGAGCATTAATGTGCCTTGTAGCGTAGCGACATCTGGATGATAAATATTTACAACCCAGCCTCATATTTAATCCACGTCTACTAAACTACAGGACTTTTTAAGTTCCTTGTAATAAATCAACTCACTTTTTTACAGATACCCTTCCTCAACATTCTACTACGTCCCCATTTTTTATGTGAAATGTTTAGTTTTGTGAATGGCAAAATCTTTGCAAAACTAAAATTACTGAATTATTACTTTTAAATTGTTAAATAGATGTACAGTAAAAATTATTACCTGTGAACAAAGTTTGTTTGTGTTATATTTGAAAAGCCGGAACTAAACGTAGGTTTAGCGGTCTTGTAGTAATTCCGTTACAAGCATCTCTGAAACCTTCAAAAACAGTATTTTGTAATAGTTCCAGTGTAACCTATAAGAAACCTCAAGTCAAACTGATTTCTCAGTACACCCAGTCCAATGAGTTAAGAATTTACAATATCACTTACAATTTTCATATTATTGTAAATATTAGCAACAAATATATCATTTATTATGTTCTAAAATTTATTTAAATTAAATTCGAGAGTCCTACAGTTAACTCGTGTAAATTTCAATAATAATATTGGAAACAACAGCAATACCACAAAAATAACAAAAATATCTGATAATAGGCCTACTAGTTACGTAAGACTATCCTGAGGTACATTTCGATGACATTACAATCTAGAAAACAATTAGTTACAATCTAGACTGGCGCCAACCGTTCTCTGCTTTCGCTATATATAGGCGAGAGGTAATCAGTTATTTTTTATTATTTTTGTGTTATTGGGGTTGTATCTAATATTATTATTTAAACTAGAAACATTTAAACGATAGTTCACGTGTGGAACATAAAACTATCTGTTGTTCGATATAAATCATATTATGTAACATCTCCAATATCTCTAATATTTCATTTCGAGATTAATGCATTTCTAAAGTAAAAAAACTAATTACTTTTCTAAATATTGGAATATTTTTAAATGTAGGGCCTTTCATAAGTCCATTACTACAATTTACTTCAGTTAAACCAGAGTCAGCTAGTTGACAGTTTAATTTTTTTTCACTTTTTTAAAATTGTTTTCACCGAGCCCCCGGTATTTATTAAATGGAAATATAAAATATATAGTTCTTTTCTTATTGGTCAAAATCTTAAACGACAGATTAATAATAAATAAAAATATAGGGTTTTTCGTTATCAATCAATTTGCAAAATATCTCAACAATCGCTAATACAAGTTTACCTTAGGTTTAATGCGTTTCTAAGAAAGTTAAAACTGAAGTAAGAGCCTGATAAGAGGTGTGAAGTAATAAAACGTAAATAAAACACAAGCGTAACAAAAAATATTTATATAAATAATATTAATTAACTGCGTCAGAATAATTAATTCAATCAGAGACAATAGACACTTAACCTGACAATGACTATATAGTTCATAATACATTATTATCTCTACAGGTTTATAAAAGTGCCGTATTTATTCTTGTTTCGAATCAATGCTCTTAATATTACAACAATCCCGATGCTAAAACTATCGAGGTATTGCATTTATCTGAAGTATTGGTTAAAATTTTAAAAATATTGTTTTATGTGGTTTGTATATCTGACTAGTTATAAATCCAAATAATTGTGATGCTAAAAAAAAATTGGAGAGCATTTTTGCGAACCGGTTCTAGGCCCCCAGAAACAGCCCAGCCGTAGTGACACCCATCCTCCAGCGAGCTGCTTCCGTCTCACATGCGCATGCGGATGTTAATGTATCTTACAGCGTAGCGCCATCTGGGTGATAAACACTTACAACCAAGTTTCATATTTAAACTAAGTCTGTTTAAACTACACGCCTTAATCAGTTGAGTTTCCTGTAATAAATCAACTGCTTTTTTAATGTCTTTCGACCTCTTTCTTCAATCACATCTGTGCAACTAAATTTACTTGATTAGAAAATCGTAAGAAAACCTTTATTCTCTGAGAGTAAAGTTTGAGTGAAAGATACGGGTCTAAAAAGGAGTCATTTTCTAATACTAAAGCTTAGGGTTTTCCGTCCATAGCCCATTTTAATCGATCGACAAATACTTTGTTGTTAGTAATAATTATGAAAATGCTTCACTAAAACGATATCGTTGATTGTTTTACTGTAACACCTCAAAGGTCCGCTCTAGTATTCGTTTTAAAGTAGCATTTTTAAAGAAATGAAAGGTAAATAAAAAGTCGATATCCTATTATAAGATTTTTGTTTTTATAAATAAAACTTCAAGTTCTATTTTTTGCAATATAAAATGATTTTCTTGATCATTAATGAAGTGTCATTTAATATATCGTATGCAATTTTGGTTACCATTATCAAAATTTTACTGAAATAAAGACTATACAAATTAATAATAAACTTATTTATTTTATAATAATAAATTTCATTTTCTCGTGAGTTACTACTTTTAAAGCGTCCTGAGTTACGGTCTGAGTTGGCAATGGGACACATCTCCCGAAACGGTCGTCCTCAACTTTCATAAAAATAAGTGCTACTATATATGGGCTATTTTAATTAATTTTAATACATTTTCCGTAAATTTAACGTAAATATAAGGCATGATACTATTGTTTTTTTTATTCCTTGTAACTCAATTTCCTTATATTTATTTAATTTGATTGAATATTGGAAAGTGATTCTACTAACTAATGATTGCTAATTTTTTTTACACCATTTGTGATACTTCAAATAATACTCAGTAATTTAATCAGAAAAGAGCACCATATGTTTGTGGAAACATCACAGAATGCGTTTATGCCCACTTGTCCCCTTTCCACGACGTGTGTCAGTTTCACACTTACAAACTTTATTCTTTATTATTTCCCAAAAGAATTAGGGAAATGAAATGAAACGAAGTTGGCAGCCCTTGTTCGGAATAACAAATGCAATCATGTGTCACGTATGGATGAAATGTGTCACGTTGCTATGGGTTTATCCGAGTGGGATGACATCTTGTCAGAAACGAAAGGTAAACCTTGCGGGTCTACTGCTAACAATTCCCTTAAGTAAAGAGAAACGTGATAAAAGTGAAAGTTTCACTCTGTCTTGCCGGCGGAGTTACAGTTACAAAGTTTCATTTGGTTAAAACAAAAGTCATCGAATATGTTACTAGCAAATGGTGAAATATGCGAAAGTTTTTTCAGTGAAAACCCAAAAGCGCCCGCCTTCCTCTTTTTGGTATGTAGAACAGTCATCAAAGATTTATTGCATCAGGTTTAACTTAAATTTAGTAACCCAAGATCTCTTACACCAGTACGTGTTATTTTAGAACGGCCGTTTTAAAGGGTACGTTATGTTACTTTATTTACCTTAAAAAGGTTTTTATTACATTTTTATCAGATCATAAATTTAATAATTTATATTTCAATAAACCTTACTGCAATCAATTCAACACAAAAAGTAATGTAAACAAATTTTAAAGTCAATTGCTACTGATGTCAACAAAGAAAGATTTTATTGCAGTTACTTTTTATTTTATAATTACAATTAATATAAATATGTATATACTTATCTCAGAATCACAATATTAAGTGTCAAGAAGAATGCAAATTTCGTTGCAAATTTCTATTTTCTTCTCTATACAGTAAATGGTGTTAGACTATTATTTGGTTCTTTATCACAATTTATTTGTTTCTAATTTATGATGCTTGTGGGGGTGTATAATTTCTCAATCCATCCATCTCCTATAATGTTTCATTATTGCAAGTAACCTTTCTTTTATAATTTCAAACACATCTTTATGTAATAGATTTCTAGTAAGGGTAAAGTTGGCTCATTGCCAAAAGGCTGGATTTTAAACATGTACTCATTCAGTTCAAATCCAATCAAGACTATTATCTTTTTTAAATTGTAATAAAAGGATAAATATTTTTCAAAAATTAATAACATCAATACATTTTTTAATGTCTGTTTAAAGGTTTCCTATTAACTACATTATTTTTACATTCTTTTCAATATCTATTGACATTTTTCTTTCAAGCTTTCACTTTTGCCAAAGAGAAAATTTTAACACGGCTGTAACATTGTTAGATAAAAAAGAAATGAATTGAAAGACTAGCCAGACGTGAAGGTTATGATAAATGGCCACCGGTGCTCGCAGAGTATAGACCTCTGTCTATCGTACACACATTGCTAGAAATTCAGTGTTCTTAGGGAATTAATAAATCACTTTCAAAGCTTATGTCGATCAGAAGTGCTACATTAACCTGGTCTCGAAAGTCGATATTGAAGTGTAGGTTGGGTTCGCCTTGCTTTTTCTTAGTCGCGCTCAAACACGGAAGGAAGAAAATCTTAGGAGTTAGGTACGAAATATATATACGTACCATATATATATATATATATATATATATATATATATATATATATATATATATATATATATGTATATATATATATATATATATATATATATATAAATATATATATATATATATATATATATATATATATATATCGCAATATGTATTCTTGTGTATTAATAAATAACTAAGTCAAAATACAAATACAAGAATTATAATTGAATTTACCATTCAAAGCTTTTCGTTGCCTAACAGTACCAACATCATCAGGAATATTAAACAATATTAAAAAAATTGTTTAATATTCCTGATGATGTTGGTACTGTTAGCCAACGAAAAGCTTTGAATTATAAATTCAATTATAATTCTTGTATTTGTATTTTGACTTAATTCTTTATATATATATATATATATATATATATATATATATATATATATATATATATATATATATATATATAATTATAACATAAAGTACGAGGCTTTAGATTAAATTAGGTGATTACTAAAATAAATCATCTGTAGGATTTAGCAAAGAAAGATACAAATAGTTTTTCTAGTGCGGACAAAGCAGGTACCAAAGCAGGTCATTATTCGTTCCAGGAAAGTTATAAGTGGAGTCCGGCAAATCTGACAATAGAAGGTCCAAAGCTCGTTAAGACGGGAAATCCAGCGGGCGATTTAGCCTGGGGAATTAACCGTGTACCGTTAGGTTTAGCTAATTGTAGAACTTTGGGAAACTGACATAGAACGTATTGGTGGTAGTGGGAGAGATTAGGGAATTCATAAAAACTAAATTATAGGGAGTTTGAAGGGGAGTTTTGAAGAGAGTCTCGGAGAAAAGAAGACAGATTGGTGGGGACAAGGATGGAAGTGTTGTAAAGTGAGAATTTTTTTAAAGTAAAATTTAGTCAAGTGCGACATAAAAGTTTTTTGAAATATAAAGTAAATTTGTTTTTATTAAGTGTTAGCGCGGAAGTAACAAGCCAGGATTCCAGGGACTCTTCAGAACAATAAGTATATTTGAAAATAAGTGTAGCCAAAAGACAAGTATCTTTTAGTTTAAAACAAATTTTAAATTTCATTAAACATTTATAAAAATTCTAGTCACCAATTCTAATTTAAAAGCAAAGTTCCCGTAAAAGCGACCCCGAGAGCAAAATAAAAATTTAATACTGTTTTTTTTATTCTATTAGAAATCTAAAGCCTCAGAAGTCCACCTTTATTATTGTAATTTAGACAAGATATCAATCCTGTCACTGCACAATATTAATATAAGTTTGGGATAATGTGTAGAGTTCATTGAAGAAAATAAATGCAAGTGATGTTTCAAAATTGATAAGATGGGACTTTAATGGGTAAGGTAATTAAATAACATTTAAAATAATTATAATTATAACAAAAGTTGAGTTATAATATGACGCCCAACGTATTGGCAAAGTTAAGTTATAATATACTGTAATATGTATTCTTGTGTATTAATAAAGAAATAAAACAATTTCCAAATACAAGAACAATTTATAAATTATAAATTAATTTAGAAATTATTCTTGTATTTGTAAATTGCTTTATTTCTTTTATATAAATATATATATATATATATATATTAAATATGGTGATAAGTCGTCATATAATATAGTTATTAAATAATAATGATATAATAAAAGTTTTACAAAAATTAAATCATATGTACTACAATTAACCCATACGTTTATTGGAATGTATACAATCTTAGTATTATATATATATATATATATATATATATATATATATATATATATATATATATATATATATATAATTTACACCATTTCTTTCTTGCATATTGTTTTGAATATTGTTATTGTTTATTAAAATTTTAATTTTATTATCATTTTCGTAAGTAATTAGTATATTTGTTGCTTTAAATAGTCTTGTAATTTTATTTATAACGTTATTTGTGAATGTAAAAGTTAACCAAATTGACCGCATACGTGATCGGACATTTTCGTAGGTTTAAATGAAACTTTTCATTTTGCAGATTCCCATCTAATTAAATTATAGTTTCTAACATGATGAAGACAGTTAATTAATTAATCACACAAAAAAACCCAAAATCCACAGTAAATAAATATTTGGGGAAATGGAATTTTGCTTGTAATTGTTGATAACTAGTTAATATTTCATAGCAGCTCGAGATATAAGTAAAGAAAATTTAATTTTGAAGAAATAATAATCTTGACAAAAAAAGTTAAAGTAAATATTTCAAGAAGCATTTTTGGAATTTTTAATTTGTTCAACCTTAGAGTATAACTTACAACTTTCCGTTAGTTATTTAAATAGATGAAATATACACTTAAGCTTAAAAAGCTAAATGCTGAGTTAGTTTTGTTTTTGGAGTTTTTTTGTGATGCTTACAAATATTCAGCAGTTAGTTTAAGTAATTAGGATTTTATTCAACAATTTAAAATTGTTAGAATATTCATTGTTATCTTAATATTCCTAGTACGAACAATAAAGTTATGTGAATACAAATATTATGTATGGTTTTATGTTTTGCTGCATAAACTCTTGTACTTCTAAACCACAACATATGCAAGCTTTATTTTAAAAGTATATAGAACTTATTGGACAAAAGCAAAAAGGAATTCTAAGAGAAAGGAAAATGTAAAGCGATTTAAAAACAATAGCGAAACATTGATTGGCGAGGCGTAGCGTGGCGCACGCACTGGGAGCCGACTGCTTAACAAGGTAATTGTACAGAACTGTTCTGCACGCAAATCTATGCTAGACTGAGATAGTGAAAGAGAACAGCGGCTTTAAAATAAGTTTGCAATGGTTGTGGTAGCACTACATGAGATAATTAGTTGTAATGTACATTATTAATTTATGTACGCTTTCTCTAGTAAGTAATAAATTATCACTGAAAACAATATAGTTCAAACGAACAATATAGTTCTATATATATTTTAGAAATATATAAACATAATATTAATACAGAGTTAATAAATGAACAGATATAAATAAAATAAATATTCTGATACTATATTCAGCGTATATAATGTGAATGCAGAAGTTATTATCATTGAAAATATTGTAATAGATTTGAAACACTGTTGTTAAGTCTAACTAACACATGTTTCTATAATATTCTTTTATATTCCTGATGATGTTGGTACTATTCGACATCGAAAATCTTTTAGTTGCATAATAAAATAAAATATTCTTGTACTTTTATTTTTTCGTATTTTTTATTACTACACAAGAAAACTCATTTGGTTATATATATATATATATATATATATATATATATATATATATATATATATATATATTGAAACGTCACTGCCGTCGGAGGATTTAATTAAACGCGAAATCATAGATATTAATTTTAAAATAGCATTTAGCACAAATAATTAACATTAAATCCCTCACGGGTCGTAGACAGTCCGTTTAAATAAATATATAAATCACAAATAAATATAAAAAGAAACATTAAATAAGTCATTTACCCGTTTTGAGTCGTTACTAGGACTTAAGAGTTACCTCTTTCTGGTTCCCTGGGGAAGCTAGCATATCTCGGGGTGCACTCCGTTGGTCACCAGGAAGACGTCTTCTCTTTCGACTGCCATGCCTCAGACTCTCACAACGACTTACTTATTTAATTTTAGATCTATACCGGAAATATCAAATTTTACCGCCCTCTCGCGGCGACATTTTGAATTATTTACTATCGGGACAAGCAAGGCGGTATACAAAATTAACTTTACAATAATTTCTATATATATACTACGGATGGAAAAATATCCGTAGTAAAACCAATATTTTTAAGTCATAAAATAATGGTTATGATGTTTCGCCAGAATCTCATCTAGTAATGACGAGGTAAATTCAACGCACACAACACACACAAACACACACAAACACATAAACACACACACACAAACACACACACACACACACACACACACACACACACACACACACACACACACTGCTACGGTCAAACCTACACTCCCTCTGGGCGATTGCCCTAGGAACACGCGTTCCACATCCTACCAACAACGTGACCACATTTACGCGATTTTCGCCTAAGCTGTACATGATTCTGGACACTGTAGGGCCGAAACGTGACAGTTCAACCGCGGTCAAAATATGATCCACCCGACTCATCATAACCTGGTGCCTGTGGTGTGTCGAGCGTGATCTGCCAGTGGATAAATCTCTGAACTATATTTAAAAAACCAACCAAAATTTTCATACTCATTTATATGATTATATAATCGTTATAAATATTTGTTTAACTGTGAAATGTATCTATTAGTTTTGTATTGCAAGAGTATTTCTTAAAAAGTCTTTTGGCTAGCTTATTTCAATTATTTACTTTTGTTACTGGTTGGAGAATTTTTAGAAATTTCATTTAGTTGATTTACCACAGGATAGTTATAATCATTTAATCATTCTTTTGTTCTAACTTGGTTTAAATAAATTTAAATTAAAATATAAACTAACATTTACTCTTCTACAAAATGAAAAACTTTTTACTTTAATTTCATTGATTTTTTGCTATTTATATTAATTTTAAGAAGCAGTTGTTTAACATGAAATAAAATTTAATGTTTGATAAAGTTCATAAATGTTCATGTAATCTTTGCAAAAGTTCATCAATCATTTTGTTAACACTATTATTTAAAAGTTTCTAACATATGAAGTTATTGAGAACATTGTGTTTTTTTAGACTTAAAGCTACACACATATATTTACATAGATTTTTAAATGCAACAGAAGAATAAAAACAAATAAAAACATACACAAAACTCACACATTATTCATTTCATAACCTCTCAAGCTAAGCTCAAAGA
The DNA here is from genome assembly GCA_036971475.1 of Prosapia bicincta. Classification (NCBI taxonomy): domain Eukaryota; kingdom Metazoa; phylum Arthropoda; class Insecta; order Hemiptera; family Cercopidae; genus Prosapia; species Prosapia bicincta. The sequence continues at coordinate 121,140,840 of JBAIZL010000003.1, forward strand.
ATATTTGTTTAACAGAAGAATAGTTTATACTACTTTATTTTATTTAGTGTCCATATAATGATTTCTAGTAGTATAAGGCAAAGTTACTTCCTAGTGACTTCCCTTTTATGTTATATTTGTGCCACCAAACATAAATCTGAATGATTTCAAAACCAATTTTACGTAATTTACATCTTTACAGTTATTTAATTAGATGTTAATACATGGTATATGGACATAAAATAAGTTATATAAACTTCAGTACTAAATCATTTATCATTGATTTTCTCGCTGAATCTTTTATTAATTTATTTGGATTGAACTTGTTACTAGTTTTTTGAATGTTTCGTGTCTTGACTTTGTTACACTTTTGATTGTTATAACTTGACGTAACTTTAATCTTTTGATTTTAGAACTTTCATTTTATATTTGAATAAATTTTTATTTCCTCACCTCAACTCATATTCCTATTTTAAAAAGAGTCCTTTGCTTATATATTTTTCAAATCATTAACTATTAATAAGTGATTAAATTTTTATTTAAAGAAATTTGAATCTATGATTTTAGGAAATTTACTTAATTTAATAAATGGTTAATTGGCTATTCAAATTCAGACTTGTCCCAAACAATTTCACTGTGATCGCTCCTCTTTTTCCATGGTTTTCGTGGAGTTTGTAATCTTGTAGCAGTAGCAAATGATCGGTTTTAGGGCCGATTTTAATATTTTTTATAGTTTATTTCATGGTGAAAACGTTAAATTAGAAATCGTGGGCGCTCGAAGGCAGACCAACTCCACATCCATCTTGGACTTGATTTTTGCCTTAGCCACGTAACAGCATCCTGGACCCCTTTTCCTGGATCTTCGGATAAACATCCGTTTCTCACGAGAGCTGATTTTGTAGGTAGTCTCCACTACATCCGCTAAGCGGTTTATTAGTTTATCTAGACATTTGTCTTAACTTGAAAACAGTTTCGATGATTTGTGCTCGTTTTTTTAGTGCTGGTCTAAAATGTCCCTTATTGTGTAACATTCTCATATTTCTTAACACCATGGTCTTTTTCATAACATGAGATTTTTTTACCAGCTTGAATGACAGTTTACGCCCCTCCGTTCGTAAGTTACGCTTTATCGGCACTCGAAACTATTTTTTCCTCACTTGACGTTTATACTTTTTGGACCAATTTATCAAAACGTTTATTAATTACAATTTTTATAAAATGAATTTATTAATTTATTTTATTTTACAATATTTTATCTTTATTGGTTTTTTTAAATTTTCTTGAACTATAGTGATTCTTTTTTTGATTATTTCTTAATTTTTGAGTTTTTCTTTTTATAAATAGTTTTGTTTGTACGAAGAAAAAAATATTGTTTCCTATTTGCTATATTTCGTTAACAAATCGAGCCTTTGGATCGGTCTTGTTTACTCAACCAAATAGTGAACCGGGCTGGCCCGCTACAATCCATTGCAGATGTTTCAATTTTAAAACTTTTAAATAATATTTTTAATAGATTTTGCTTAAGTACAAATTCTTCAACTTTGAAACTATTTTGGCCGTGTTGATACACACACAAACACACACACACACACACACACACACACACACACACACACACACACACACACACACACACACACATATATATATATATATATATACACGTTTGTATACAGGTTTAGTAGCTTGTCTTCAGTGTCCATTTTCTATTGTCAGTCGAACCCATCGCAACAGATTTCATTCGGACATGTGCTGATGAATAGGGCCTTCTTAATTTCACTTCTCCTTGGGTGACCATGATGTTACTTTTTTACATATAACAAAATAAAGTAATAAAAACAACGAATGAACTGCACAAAAATGATTTTCTTTTAATTTTAAATTGAAAACATCTCTTGCGAAGGTAAAAATCTTTGCTCTGTAGACTCAAAACATTTTAAGACATCAATCGCTCACAGCGTGGAATTATTCCTTACTTCCCCTCCTCCCATCACTATAGCCAGAATATATTTGTTGGAGGTAGATTAAATAACTTCTTGAAAGTTTGTGGCTGCCAATGACAGCCTCGTTATAACCGGCTTTAGCGGGAATAATCGATATAAACAGGCGCGTAATGTTTACAAGAATTTCTGTTTAACATTCGCAAAACCAGACAAAGTTCTTATAAATGTTTAAGCGAAGCATAAGTTTGTTTATTTATTTCCATGTTTTCATAAAATAAGAAAGAAACATAATATAGTGAAAATACAAAATTCATTTTTTTAAAATAAATTATTACTAGCGTCCTAGAGTGGAATATAACTTGAAATAATTATATTTATAACATAATTTCATGTCAATTTATAACATAACATAATCCTATAAACGTCTCTTACAATCCTTGGATATTTAGGACCTGTTCTTTATTTTAATGTCTTATAGAACAGGTGAATCTAATACTGCTCAGAGCGTAGCATAACTCTATTGATTTTTGTAACTTTAAATTATTATTTTGTCAAATTATCATATTTTTTAATGTTACTCTTAAATGAATAATAAGCCCTAGTAAATTAACCTAATGTATAAAAACAAGGATTGCTACTAACCCTTTTAAATATTAGCAATAATTCGTGCATTACAGAGCCAATATTATGTTATAATAAATAAACGTCTGCAACCAGTATTTATAGCAAACACCTTTCAAACAGGCTGGTACATTTATATTTACATGGAATAGACGGACACGAATAAAGAAAAATAAAATATATCGTAGATACGATAGCTGTGCTGACCATTGTTATTGGTTTCTTCAGGGATGCCAACCTGCCGAGATTTTTATCTGTCGGAAGAGAGTATAAGGTTTTGTTTATTATTTTAATTTTTTCATAAAATAAGAGTGAAATATAATATTAGTGAAAAAACACAATACATTTTGTTTTAATAAACGATCGTGTGCGTCCAACAGTAGTGTAACTTATAACAATTGGATTTATATAATAATTTTATGTAGATTCGTTAGCTTGTGACATGACATAAACTTATAAATGTATTTAATAATATTTAAATATTGGTTATTTAGGGCTTATTGTGTGTTACAATTTCTTATATGATAGGCACAATGCTAATACAATTCAGAACTTCACATAAACTTAATAAATATTGTAACTTTTTTCGAATTATTATATTTTAAATGCTACTAATAATTTTATTAAGTATGACATATTAAATAAATTTAATTGATAAACACGAGCGACTTAATCCAGATCCAATTTAGAAATACATCGTTCATTAAAAAACTAATATTTTAGTGTTATCATAAACTAATCCCAAAGCCGTGTTGTTATGACAAAAACCTTTTACAAATATTTTATAATTACTTAAAAAGAAACTGAAACCTTTTAAAGAAATAAAAGTAAATAAATTGTAAATGTGGTAGCAGTGCCACCCGTTGCAGTTGTTGTAAGTCACGGCTGCCAACTTACCGAGATTTATATCCATACAGCTATTGTATGTATTCACAATCCTACCTTAATCCATAGGCAACAACAATAGTTGGTTTCATCGTATTGCTCTAAGAAAACTTTCATTAAAACATTCGGTGTATTATTGCGCTCTTATACGTTTAATGTTAAGGGTGGAAGCAACCCCCGCCGAGTTGAACCAAGATATTGACACATTCAGCAATAAACTTTTTCACTTTTCCAGTTTTCTATAGTATCAGACGAAATTCCAATAATCCCCGAAGTTACGTGACGTAGGAGGTAGGCGATATCTGATGAACATTGGAAATATTTCTAGGTTGTTTTAGTTCTTCACAGCAAAATACACGTACGTTATAGTTTAGTTACAAAAGTGATTAATCTGGTTCGAACTAACCTAATTATAACTGTGCAAACTATATGTTTTACTTTCAGACAGGTTTAGTTAGATTTGTGAAAAATGAATTGATTTTATATTTTATTTTTACCTATAGAAAACCTATAAAATATCATAAACAAGTAAAATAAACAAAGATGTTTTATGTAATTCCTACTTAGGTCATTAAAGAAAAATTTTAATTTAGTTTCTTTTTTTAAACGTTGCTGCCCCCGAAATTTCAATAGGAAAAGACAAATCAAAATTTTTAATAAATTGTATATTATTTATATATAATTAAATTTCATTTATTACAATGCTAGAGGATAGACAATGTTTTTTTTTTTCATTTCATTAGGCTTATAAACATACAAAGCTTAGGTGTCTCAATACGTCAAATCACAACATATAATTATCCGTGGTAAATGCTCGAATTTTCAAAATTTAATCCACAAATGGTCAATGATTGTCCTTGTGCCTTGTTTATAGTTATTGTGAATGCAAATGGTAAAGTAAATTGTTGTTTAAAATCAATATGTTAGTCTGATAAAATCATCAGTATTTATGGAATTAAGACCATCTCTCCTTTGCATTTCTTCTTTGAACTTCCTTGACCAAGTTGGGTTTTTGTGGTTATTCTGGTTTCGTTGCACGGCTATGCAACGATTCAGATTGCGCAAGAATATAATCGACGATCCTACTGTTAATATGAATACATATGATAGCAATAATTGTACATAGAATATAATAAATTTTAACAGTTTAAAATAATTAATAACGTATTATTATTCTTACATATTGTTTATAATTTTTTTTAATAATTTTAATAACGCTAGTATAGATATACATTTTAACATTAGACTTATGAAAGGCTGTACTGTGAACCATCCAAAGCCTGTGGAGCGGAGCCCTGTAGATGCATTTACACCAAACGTCACAAAAACCATCCTGAAAATATGTCAAGATACATACATATATAGAACAGTTTTGAACCATCCTAAACCTCTGGGGCGGAGCCCTGTAGATGCATTTACACCAGACGTCACAAAAACCATCCTGAAAATATGTCAAGATACATACATATATATAACAGTTTTGAACCATCCTAAGCCTCTGTTGCGGAGCCCTGTAGATGCATTTACACCAGACGTCACAAAAACCATCCTGAAAATATGTCAAGATACATACATATATATAACAGTTTTGAACCATCCTAAGCCTCTGGGGCGGAGCCCTGTAGATGCATTTACACCAAACGTCACAAAAACCATCCTGAAAATATGTCAAGATACATATATATATAACAGTTTTGAACCATCCTAAGCCTCTGTTGCGGAGCCCTGTAGATGCATTTACACCAAACGTCACAAAAACCATCCTGAAAATATGTCAAGATATATACATATATATAACAGTTTTGAACCATCCTAAGCCTCTGGGGCAGAGCCCTGTATATGCATTTACACCAAACGTCACAAAAACCATCCTGAAAATATGTTGAGATACTTACATATATACAACAGTTTTGAACCATCCTAAGCCTCTGGGGCGGAGCCCTTTAGATGCATTTACACCAAACGTCACAAAAACCATCCTGAAAATATGTCAAGATACATACATATATACAACAGTATTGAACCATCCTAAGCCTCTGGGCGGAACCCTATGGATGGATCTATACCAAAATTCACATGAACTGTCCAAATTTCAATAATTTCTGTTCAGCTTTTTAGACGTCAATAAGATGCACACATACACATATAGACATCGGTTTTTGAGCCATGCTAAGCCTCAGGGAGGAGACCTGTATTGGATCTACACCAAACCTCACACAATCCATTCTGGGAGTATGTCAAACAATCCCTCTAAATTTAAATAAATCCTGTTAAGCTTTTTAGGCGCCCATAAGATGCATGCTTACACACACACATACAGACATCGGTTTTTGAGCCATGCTAAGCGTCTAGGGGGAGACCTGTAATGGATCTACACCAAACCTCACACAATCTATTCTGGGAATATGTCAAACAATCCCTCTAAATTTCAATAACTCCTGTTAAGCTTTTTAGGCGCCCATAAGCATACATACACACATACACACGTTCATCGGTTTTTGAACCATCCTACGTCTCTGGTTCGGAGCTCTGTGAATGGATCTACACCAAACTTCACAGGAACCATACTGGGAATACGTTAAACAAACCTTCCAAATTTCATCAACTTCTGTTTAGTAGTTTAGGGGTTTATAACATGCATACATACACACATTTTACATACACACAAACATTCATTTTTATAAATGTAGACCTAGATTACAATTAGTATAAGTAAAGTAACCTAACATATACGTTAAAACAGCTGTTCTATTACATAACATATAACATAATATCAGTTGTTCTAAGAAATCATATATCACTTATTTTAAGCCAAATGGGAAGAAATAACTACAGTAGAGTTTCAATAGCTCGACAATAGTGGTAGATGGGACCGAGACCCCTCGGATTACGGAAAACTCGAATTACACGAAAATAGTTTCCTGTACATTAGAAAAAATCGGACTTTTAAAGAACTATAATTAAAAATGCACTAAATATGTTTATAGAACCTTATACGAACATTTCTTGGAAGCCAAACTCATTTCCCTTGCATACCGTACTGACATAAACATTTCTTGAAAGTCAGACGCAACATTATTTTACAAATAGATAAAATAGGGGATAGACAACTATTATATATAGCTATTTACCCTTTAATTACTATTCTGGTTAGTAGGCAATTTTATTGTTACTGGTTTAATCTTATTTCTAGTTATTTTACTAAAATGTCGGTTATTGCTATAATGTTAGTCATTTAATACAATAGTATATACGAAATGACTATTTATATATAATTTATGTATGATTAGTTTTGCAAATATATTTAATCAGCGAACAAAACGAGGAAGAAGGTAACTAATTATCCCAATAAAATTACATTTGTTCTTTTAAAATTCTCTGCTTTTGAAAAACAGTGGTGAATTTAAAATAAATTATATACACCAACACACTCTCTAAACAAATTAACATTTTATCAACCTTATATACATTTCGAACCATCCTTAGAATTGCTCTTGATTGTTACCTTAGAGGAATGTTACTTTACAACCCTAACGTAAAAAATATTAATACAGAGTTATTGTGATAGAGGGTGGTTTTGTGTGATTTTTATATATAAGGTTTATTAAAATAAATTTCCTTTTGCTTCAACAGTCTTTGCACTGAATGACAAACCTGTAATGGGTCGTTAATTAAAAGAAGTCGGTTGTGCTTCGTTATTATTCGTGTTCGAATACACATTTTAATTATGGATACTTTTAAACTAAAAGGGTACTTAAACACAAAAGAATCAAAACCTCAAACAATACTTACTTTCAAAGCGTAGGTAAATATCGATTTGTCTACAACCATAAGAGAAAACTGCCTGGAAACGGATGAAATATAACTTTTACTTTTCCTATCATATCAGCGGTCAGACGCGAGAGCGAGGGGGAGCTTTTAGGCAAATGAGCACTAGTTAAGTCAATGAAAAATATTCCAAGCTGTTGAGGTGCTGCCATCTAACGATTGGATTTACCATTGTTTACAATCGAATATTTATTTGTGACACCGTGAATATTTGTGTATTACTATTAATTGTGAACATAGATTGTCCCAATACTTTACATATCTGTAAGAAACAATAATCGAAAACATCCAAGAAAAATGCAAATAAACCGTCCACCCTAACCTTAGATAATAATGTATTAATCAAAAACCACGAATGGAGGTTACATTTTGAGTTGGAAACACATTTTGGATTATGTTACCTATTTTACTAGATAGTATTTTAATCTTGTTCCGCTCATGTTTGTTCCAAAATAACATAATTTATTGTGTGTTTAGTTGTACCTAAAACAGTTCATTTGAATCCTAAAATTATTTACCTAACCCTTCCTGTTCTAACCTAAATTTTTAATTAGTAGGTATGAATGTAAAGCGAATCTAGTAAGGATTGTTTCTAATGTAGATTTTATTGAATCTATTTATTAATAAATAAACCATTTATTGTGTGTAGTTATACCTAAGACAGTTCATTTGAACCCTAGAATTATTTACCTTACCCTTCCTGTCCTAACCTAAAGTTTTAATTGGTAGGTATGGATGAAAAGCGAATATAGTAAGGATTGTTTGGACTGTAGATTATTATTGAATCTATTTATTAATAAATAAACTATTGATTGTGTGTGTAGTTATACCTAAGACAGTTCATTTGAACCCTAGAATTATTTACCTTACCCTTCCTGTCCTAACCTAAAGTTTTAATTGGTAGGTATGGATGAAAAGCGAATATAGTAAGGATTGTTTGGACTGTAGATTTTTATTGAATCTATTTATTAATAAATAAACTATTGATTGTGTGTGTAGTTATACCTAAAACAGTTCATTTGAACCCTATAATTATTTACCTTACCCTTCCTGTCCTAACCTAAATTTTTAATTGGTAGGTATGGATGAAAAGCGTATATAGTAAGGATTGTTTGGATTGTAGATTTTTATTGAATCTATTTATTAATAAATAAACTATTGATTGTGTGTGTAGTTATACCTAAGACAGTTCATTTGAACCCTATAATTATTTACCTAACCCTTCCTGTCCTAACCTAAATTTTTAATTGGTAGGTATGGATGAAAAGCGAATATAGTAAGGATTGTTTGGACTGTAGATTTTTATTGAATCTATTTATTAATAAATAAACTATTGATTGTGTGTGTAGTTATACCTAAAACAGTTCATTTGAACCCTATAATTATTTACCTTACCCTTCCTGTCCTAACCTAAATTTTTAATTGGTAGGTATGGATGAAAAGCGAATATAGTAAGGATTGTTTGGATTGTAGATTTTTATTGAATCTATTTATTAATAAATAAACTATTGATTGTGTGTGTAGTTATACCTAAGACAGTTCATTTGAACCCTATAATTATTTACCTAACCCTTCCTGTCCTAACCTAAATTTTTAATTGGTAGGTATGGATGAAAAGCGAATATAGTAAGGATTGTTTGGACTGTAGATTTTTATTGAATCTATTTATTAATAAATAAACTATTGATTGTGTGTGTAGTTATACCTAAAACAGTTCATTTGAACCCTATAATTATTTACCTTACCCTTCCTGTCCTAACCTAAAATTTTAATTGGTAGGTATGGATGAAAAGCGTATATAGTAAGGATTGTTTGGATTGTAGATTTTTATTGAATCTATTTATTAATAAATAAACTATTGATTGTGTGTGTAGTTATACCTAAAACAGTTCATTTGAACCCTATAATTATTTACCTTACCCTTCCTGTCCTAACCTAAATTTTTAATTGGTAGGTATGGATGAAAAGCGTATATAGTAAGGATTGTTTGGATTGTAGATTTTTATTGAATCTATTTATTAATAAATAAACTATTGATTGTGTGTGTAGTTATACCTAAAACAGTTCATTTGAACCCTATAATTATTTACCTTACCCTTCCTGTCCTAACCTAAATTTTTAATTAGTAGGTTTGGATGAAAAGCGTATATAGTAAGGATTGTTTGGATTGTAGATTATTATTGAATCTATTTATTAATAAATAAACAATTTATTGTGTGTGTAGCTATACCTAAGACAGTTCATTTGAACCCTATAATTATTTACCTTACCCTTCCTGTCCTAACCTAAATTTTTAATTAGTAGGTTTGGATGAAAAGCGAATATAGTAAGGATTGTTTGGACTGTAGATTTTTATTGAATCTATTTATTAATAAATAAACTATTGATTGTGTGTGTAGTTATACCTAAAACAGTTCATTTGAACCCTATAATTATTTACCTTACCCTTCCTGTCCTAACCTAAAGTTTTAATTGGTAGGTATGAATGTAAAGCGAATATAGTAAGGATTGTTTGGACTGTAGATTTTTATTGAATCTATTTATTAATAAATAAACTATTGATTGTGTGTGTAGTTATACCTAAAACAGTTCATTTGAACCCTATAATTATTTACCTTACCCTTCCTGTCCTAACCTAAAGTTTTAATTGGTAGGTATGAATGTAAAGCGAATATAGTAAGGATTGTTTGGACTGTAGATTTTTATTGAATCTATTTATTAATAAATAAACTATTGATTGTGTGTGTAGTTATACCTAAGACAGTTCATTTGAACCCTATAATTATTTACCTAACCCTTCCTGTCCTAACCTAAAGTTTTAATTGGTAGGTATGGATGAAAAGCGTATATAGTAAGGATTGTTTGGATTGTAGATTATTATTGAATCTATTTATTAATAAATAAACAATTTATTGTGTGTGTAGCTATACCTAAGACAGTTCATTTGAACCCTACAATTATTACACCTTACCCTTCCTGTCCTAACCTAAATTTTTATTTGGTAGGTATGAATGTAAAGCGAATATAGTAAGGACTGTAGATTTTTATTGAATCTGTTTGTTATTAAATAAACCATTTATTGTGTGTGTAGCTATACCTAAAACAGTTTATTTGAACCATAGAATTATTTAGAGAGAGAGAGAGAGAGAGAGAGAGAGAGAAAGAGAGAGAGGGAACACATTTTACATTTTTACACTTATAAATATTTTCTCTTCAATAACGCCTGTCGTAGTAGTTGTATTATTTATTATTTATATGAAAACTTTACTAGAAAATAAATGTATCAAAGATCTTTGAAATCATAAAGCACAAGTCAGGCGAACAATCAAATCTAAGAAACACCCATTGCGAAAGGAATGTCGGAGAGTGGTTCCTGTAATGGCTTCATTTGTCTTGGGAGTCTTGACGGAGCTTTGGGGCTTTTACTTTTATTTTCTTTTCTTCGCTTCTAAAGGCCAAAGGCCTAATTTCAAAGGATCCAATTGAATTCGGGTATAAGTAAGTGCTGAATATATATATATATATATATATATATATATATATATATATATATATATATATATATATATATACATCGTATCATTTTCAACTTGAATTTATAAACACAATAGTTTCGTTATATTAATGGAAAAAACTTTTGGATTACAGTAAAATGAAACCATTTTATAACTTAGTTTAGATCTTCAAGTCTGACAGTTTTAGTATATTTTAAGAACTGTCTTATATAACTGAAGTTTCTGTTCTTTCAAGTTAAAGTAAGTGTAATATTCTACTTCAAAAATTTCTATTTTACTCAAAACTTCCATATTTACTGAAATTTTATATATACATACATACATATATATTTATATATATATATATATATATATATATATATATATATATATATATATATATATATAAGAAGCTCTATAAATAGAGGAAGACCAATCAAGTATCACACAAAATACAAAAAATGAACCAAACATTACATTATAGTAAATATTTAACGACTAAAATGTCTTAAAATATAAAATTTACCCAGTTTAGATAAATTACAGAGTTTTTATAAAATGGTATGTTTTGAGATAAAAGCAATCAAAGTAACACACAATTACACCCGACCTGGGCTTGTAATTCTAGACTTAAACCCCTCAATCTAAAGCGTCTCTTCAACTTACCATATTTTCCATTTGAATTAAATTACACTTTTATAGTTTCGAAGTTGGCAATCCTGGCCATTGTGTTTATAAAGGGATAAATTTAAGGTAAATTTCAGTCCGTTGAAAGTTGAAACGCTTCTGAAGTTAGTTTAAAGTTGTAGGACAGAGGCTACTTAATTACCTCTTGTGCTAAAACTTCAGTCTTGGCTTTAAACATCTCAGAGCCTCTATTGGCGTTTTTGTTGAAGGTAATTCAATTGTTAGGTATTTCCAAGATTGAACTTTAGTAAATTGAAAACACTTAAAGCTACCTTTCAATGATAGTCTACTATTTCAGTTTTGCTATATTATTTCAGTTTAATTTCAAGTTTAGTTGAGATATTTGTTTTACTTTTGCTATATTTCGGATTTGTTAATTTATATATAATCAACTTTAAAAATACAAGTTTTTCATTTTCAAATAAGGACCGTAATCAAAGAAACCATAGGTTTTAGAAAATCAAATTGTAAAATATTTTAACATAATATAGAAGTTTTAAACATCTAGTTAATTTTCACTTCTATAAAAATACTTGTTTAATTAGAAAAAGAGTTTTACATTTAATGTAAAAACCTTTACAAATATAGTCCCAACATTAGAGAGTGTATTGTAGTCCCTACATTGGGGGACTATTATCGATTCGACACTGGCTGGTAACTGTAGTCAAGATACATCCCAACAGCTATACGTCCGACAGTAAGCGGCAAATATAGTCCCAACATTAGAGAGTGTATTGTAGTCAGTACTTTGGGGGACTATTATCGATTCGACACTGGCTGGTAACTGTAGTCAATATACATCCCAATAGCTATACGTCCGACAGTAAGCGGCAAATATAGTCCCAACATTAGAGAGTGTATTGTAGTCCCTACATTGGGGGACTGTTATCGATTCGACACTGGCTGGTAACTGTAGTCAATATACATCCCAATAGCTATACGTCCTACAGTAAGCGGCAAATATAGTCCCAACATTAGAGAGTGTATTGTAATCAGTACTTTGGGGGACTATTATCGATTCGACACTGGCTGGTAACTGTAGTCAAGATACATCCCAACAACTATACGTCCGAGAGTAAGCGGCAAATATAGTCCCAACATTAGAGAGTGTATTGTAGTCAGTACTTTGGGGGACTATTATCGATTCGACACTGGCTGGTAACTGTAGTCAAGATACATCCCACCAGCTATACGTCCGACAGTAAGCGGCAAATATAGTCCCAACATTAGAGAGTGTATTGTAGTCAGTACTTTGGGGGACTATTATCGATTCGACACTGGCTGGTAACTGTAGTCAAGATACATCCCACCAGTTATACGTCCGACAGTAAGCGGCAAATATAGTCCCAACATTAGAGAGTGTATTGTAGTCAGTACTTTGGGGGACTATTATCGATTCGACACTGGCTGGTAACTGTAGTCAAGATACATCCCAATAGCTATACGTCCGACAGTAAGCGGCAAATATAGTCCCAACATTAGAGAGTGTATTGTAGTCCCTACATTGGGGGACTATTATCGATTCGACACTGGCTGGTAACTGTAGTCAAGATACATCCCACCAGTTATACGTCCGACAGTAAGCGGCAAATATAGTCCCAACATTAGAGAGTGTATTGTAGTCAGTACTTTGGGGGACTATTATTGATTCGACACTGGCTGGTAACTGTAGTCAAGATACATCCCACCAGCTATACATCCGACAGTAAGCGGCAAATATAGTCCCAACATTAGAGAGTGTATTGTAGTCAGTACTTTGGGGGACTACTATCGATTCGACACTGGCTGGTAACTGTAGTCAAGATACATCCCACCAGCTATACGTCCGACAGTAAGCGGCAAATATAGTCCCAACATTAGAGAGTGTATTGTAGTCAGTACTTTGGGGGACTATTATCGATTCGACACTGGCTGGTAACTGTAGTCAAGATACATCCCACCAGCTATACGTCCAACAGTAAGCGGCAAATATAGTCCCAACATTAGAGAGTGTATTGTAGTCAGTACTTTGGGGGACTATTATCGATTCGACACTGGCTGGTAACTGTAGTCAAGATACATCCCAACAACTATACGTCCGACCGTAAGCGGCAAATATAGTCCCAACATTAGAGAGTGTATTGTAGTCAGTACTTTGGGGGACTATTATCGATTCGACACTGGCTGGTAACTGTAGTCAATATACATCCCAACAGCTATACGTCCGACAGTAAGCGGCAAATATAGTCCCAACATTAGAGAGTGTATTGTAGTCAGTACTTTGGGGGACTATTATCGATTCGACACTGGCTGGTAACTGTAGTCAAGATACATCCCAACAACTATACATCCGACAGTAAGCGGCAAATATAGTCCCAACATTAGAGAGTGTATTGTAGTCAGTACTTTGGGGGACTATTATCGATTCGACACTGGCTGGTAACTGTAGTCAAGATACATCCCAACAGCTATACGTCCGACAGTAAGCGGCAAATATAGTCCCAACATTAGAGAGTGTATTGTAGTCAGTACTTTGGGGGACTATTATCGATTCGACACTGGCTGGTAACTGTAGTCAAGATACATCCCACCAGCTATACGTCCGACAGTAAGCGGTAAATATAGTCCCAACATTAGAGAGTGTATTGTAGTCAGTACTTTGGGGGACTATTATCGATTCGACACTGGCTGGTAACTGTAGTCAAGATACATCCCAACAACTATACGTCCGACAGTAAGCGGCAAATATAGTCCCAACATTAGAGAGTGTATTGTAGTCCCTACATTGGGGGACTATTATCGATTCGACACTGGCTGGTAACTGTAGTCAAGATACATCCCAACAACTATACGTCCGACAGTAAGCGGCAAATATAGTCCCAACATTAGAGAGTGTATTGTAGTCCCTACATTGGGGGACTATTATCGATTCGACACTGGCTGGTAACTGTAGTCAAGATACATCCCAACAACTATACGTCCGACAGTTAGCGGCAAATATAGTCCCAACATTAGAGAGTGTATTGTAGTCCCTACATTGTTGGACTATTATCGATTCGACACTGGCTGGTAACTGTAGTCAAGATACATCCCAACAGCTATACGTCCGACAGTAAGCGGCAAATATAGTCCCAACATTAGAGAGTGTATTGTAGTCCCTACATTGGGGGACTATTATCGATTCGACACTGGCTGGTAACTGTAGTCAAGATACATCCCAACAGCTATACGTCCGACAGTAAGCGGCAAATATAGTCCCAACATTAGAGAGTGTATTGTAGTCCCTACATTGGGGGACTATTATCGATTCGACACTGGCTGGTAACTGTAGTCAATACACATCCCAACAGCTATACGTCCGACAGTTAGCGGCAAATATAGTCCCAACATTAGAGAGTGTATTGTAGTCAGTACATTGGGGGACTATTATCGATTCGACACTGGCTGGTAACTGTAGTCAAGATACATCCCAACAACTATACGTCCGACAGTAAGCGGCAAATATAGTCCCAACATTAGAGAGTGTATTGTAGTCCCTACATTGGGGGACTATTATCGATTCGACACTGGCTGGTAACTGTAGTCAAGATACATCCCAACAACTATACGTCCGACAGTAAGCGGCAAATATAGTCCCAACATTAGAGAGTGTATTGTAGTCAGTACTTTGGGCGGCAATGTGGTTAATGGACTTGGAGTCAACTACTGTCTAAATAGAGGGCAGAAATGTAGCTCCGATATTGAGCGGTAGCTGTAGTCCCGACAGTGGGCGGCAACTAAAGTCTCTACAGAGGGCCACGACGTTATACTGCAAATATGTTCCTGGCATGTATAGTCACGTCATTGGGCGTGTAGTCAACGCACTTGTTGCAATCAATAGCCTCGACGTTGGGGTCTATATGTATTGTTTCAATGGTAACTTTGTGTTTCCTTAAAAATATAGCCTGCGACAGTTTCTTTTTAGTTTCCTACAGCAATAACATTGTATTTACATTACATTGTTGCTACTTATATTACATTCACACAGGTAAAGCCAAACAAGGTATAAAATCGGAAAGAATAGTAATTTGAGAATAGAGTTTTAACTCTCAAAAAAATTTAAATCAATAGATTTGACAGTAAATTTGGCAAGCTCACACATTTTTAACCACGGTCGTACGTAATTTACATTTACCAATCGCGACAAAGAAGATTGTTGATAAATGAGGAAGGCCGTTCTGAGGGTTATGCCTCTTTGCCAACCTGAACAGCATCTGACCTCTCAGATTGTTAAAAGATTGGGTAGTGGAATCTTTGTTAGGTGGATGCAAGAATGTTTCCATTTAATTATGTCAAAAAGCGTGTGTGATGGGTAAGTAGGCATTTTGTATGTAATTGTAAATGTTTTTATTGTTCATTTTATATGTTGTGTAGAGTTTGAGCAATGTTTTAAGGTTTGTTCTTCTATAGATAGGGAATACAGTTTCTCTCTTCCATCATATACTTTAAATAACCAAGCAGGCTACATCCTCAGAGACCCATCCTATTTATACAAAACCTTAGTGCAACTTCAGTAAGAATTCACACACCTCTACCTATGTTAATGTGTATATACGAATACTAGTAACTCAAAATAAAGATGCAGAGAAACAATAAAATTATAACTCATATTAAACAATTACATTTTTGCTTGTAATGAAAGCTCATTTCTATTTGATAAAATTTATTGTAAGTTTCACGACTAAATGGAAACCAATCTCAACATAAGTTGTAATAAAGTATTTCCATCTAAATTTTACCAAAAATTTGAAAAAAACACAATAAAGGCTTTTACAAATTTCCAATTTTACAATTCACGTGAGCAAATCAGGTAAGGTAAAACGTGTTTGAATAGCGTTATCGTATCACACAGTCTTCTATAACTCTCCTAATTTCCCTTCTTTTTATTCACGTACTGCAGGTATAATTAAATGCGTTTTAAATTGAAAAAAGAAAGAAAATGGCAAGAAAAAATTCATAAAACTTCAAACTGATAAGAATGCTCTTATTTACGTTAAAAATTTAATTATAATGTATTTAACAAAATAAATTATCTTATAAAATCCTTATTTAACTTATAAATATTATGTTTAATAGTTACTAAACATTTTACTTGATCTTAAGAGCATGTTATCTTGCCTTTAGTACTTTACGAAATTGTATACATGAAAAAAAGTCGAGTGCAAGTTTGATGTAAAGGATCACCAAAAACACAACAATTATATATATATATATATATATATATATATATATATATATATATATATATATATTTATAGGGTTTGAAAGTAAGCCTATATTTTAGTGTGATACTTTCATAGTATAACAAGTTATATAAAAAAAACCTTTCTGAGTAGATTCCTACTGATGCTGACAAAGAAATTTTTTTTTAGTTACATAGGAGCACTATTTATAATTTTGTATGGTAACCATTGTAACAGTTTAAGGTTATACAATGGAGGTTTCAACGACAACCAGATGGGAGAAAGAAATTCGTATACATATCTGAGAAACATATTTCTAAGTATTGGAAAGTTAGCGAAGGGCCAAGGAGCGCTAGATGCGAACATGATGACTCTCAGTTCGAACCCAGCTGGACCCCACACATTTTATAATTTAATTATTGAATAAATATTTGAAAAAAACTCTGTTAACATCAATTGTCATACACTATAGGTAAAAAATTTATATGGACTTGATTGGATGAATTAAAACGTATTTTATTATTGATTGAAAATTTGTACAAGATGTATATATCTCAGTAGAGTGTGAGCTAATAGAAGGAATTTAAATGAGGACTAATTTCAGATTGAGTTATAATGCAAACTATTTAAGAAGGCTGTTAGGTTACGCAGAGATATTTCAGATAGTTTTAGCTCTTTAAATTGTAATTTATCAAGTTTTAATAACAACCAGATTGATTTTGAAGTTAAAACTAAAATCCCACTAGGGATTTTTTGGCATGGAGAAAAATCCTTCACTCATGTTATCAGAGTTTTGAGTGCATCAGATTTAGTTTAAACTAAGTGACAACATATGCTATCATATAACAGCTGTTTTAATGCTGTAGAACAGCTTTCTCAACGTATAGATTTTTACTTTATTTATTGTATGTTATTATATTATAATATAATTCGAATTTTTGTTATTATTCAGTATTCATTGTTTTTTATTCATTAGTTTGTATTTGAGTTAATGTTACTTTAATAAATTCAAAATAATAATAATGAGCTAATCATAAAATTTTTGAAAAATGCTCGTGTGACATTTTTAAAAAGAATCGTCTCAATTATTCAATCGTCAATTGAATTCGTTAAATTAAATGTCTACTATTTAATGTTTTAACGCCTACTTAACGGCTTCCTATTAACTACATTCTAATAAAAGTTCTAGTACTAAATTCTTCGTTCAGGTTTTCCCTTCTATAGCCGAGCCCCTTGATCTTTAAACGTTCATTTTATTGAAATATTTTAAACTTTATAAAATTATACTAATTTTCTGTAATATTAATTGATTACACTTGATAAAACATTCCTAATGATCTTTTTCAGCGGACACATTTCGCACTAGATGTGATTTTTCAATGCTGTGAGATACGCACAAAACTAATTCACAGTTACTAAGCAAGACTCCGTAACACAGCACTGAACAATGCACCGATCTAGCGCGAAACGCGTCAGTTGATAGGAAAGTAGTGTATTTTGTCAAGCGTAAGCAATAAGTTAATATTTAAAAATTCTTTTCACACTTCCAGTTTGTGTCACACATTTGGGCAGCAACAAATGCGAGACACAAAGTAGGCTACACGGATTCATTCACGACTCACTCTAAGGAATGTGTTTATATCGATGATAGTGCAGCGCGTTATATTGGAAAATCTATTCTAATGAAGGGCTTTTAACCAACATGAATGTGTGAAAGTTGAATATATTGCAACATCAATCATAAACATACAAAGACAACATCATTCACGCTGATATAATTGTAAATGGACCCGGCAGCCAAACAATGCTAAGTTATTTGAATTATTTTAGCAGCATTAATTAATCAAGTCGCCATTTTTATACTGATAATAGCCGCTTTGTGAAGCAAATATTTGTAATTCTTTTTTAAACAGTGGGATATCCTTACTATAATGGTCTGGGTGGATTCCATTTTAGCCCCACATTTATATGAAAACAATTCTCGAGCTGTATTTGAATCTATTCAGAGATCTAAATATTTTCTTTTCAATATTTCTCTGTTAAGGAATAAAAACCACATATCTGATAATTATCATATAATTAAATCACAAGTTCTTCCCATATTTCAGATATATAAATGAAACGAGAGTCTAATTAAAATTTTATATTTTAAAAAAAGTACTAAATAAAAGGTTTTAAATTATAAAAACAACTACACATATTTTTTTTCTTTTGATTACGTTCACAATCGGCAAAAGAAAGCATTATTTAAAAATTAATAAACACAGACAAAAAAGTAAAGGCCGCAAAGGGAACTTGAAAGTGACAAAGAGACTTTCCAATTATAAACCCAGTTCTCGGAGTCCCGTAATTAGAACAGGTTAATGAGACCGTCTTAAAATCAGATTATTTCCCTTAATTATGATCTTTCCTTTTTTATCCTTCCTCCTCCTCCTTTCCTTGAAAATAAATGAGGATTTAAATTAAGGACATTACTTACTACCCTTGCGTAATGTATTCTTGAATTAATCAGTACTTATAATAATTTTAATTGAACAAGTTAGAATTTCTTAGCTTTTTAATCTCAACGTAAGCTAGTTTTCTAAGGTAAAAAAAATACTTCTTTTACTTGACGATATAGAAAGATTTAAGATATACAGAAGTTAAAGTAAAGTTTGGTGCTGAAGCCCTAAAAATTAAAAACGACAAAGGTAAATTACCATCATAAGACACCCAAAACTTTAAAAAATGTTTTTTTTAATATAAAACAGAGCACTATGTTATATTCTTTAACATATAGCTATACATCCAGTTATAATGAATTTGGTTAAAAAAATAATAAAAATAAAGGTTCTAACTGAAGCCAATTTGTTGATAGATGGAGGCCACTTGTCTCTATGTTGGGATACGTTCCTGCACTACCGTACAGATCAAGGAAGCAGTGTCTCATTCTAACACTGAACTAGTTATATTGTGCGTCAACCTTATTATTTTGTTAAAAACAAAATCTATCCAAATCAAAAAATCTGTAGCTATAGTCCACCATAATAAAACAAAGGGTGCTGCTTTATAAAAAACCGGATTTTATAGAGTTTTTTGTGTGTTGATTGTACGATTAAATGTCTTTTTTCAAAAGGTTTAAATTGGTGTTATTCTTTTTAAGTTTTATTTTTAATTTCATCTTGAAGTATTTTTTACATCACCAAAATTATTTTTATTTGTAAAACTTGATGAAGTCTTACACGTTATTAATTACCGAAATATTTATCTGTACTTAAAGAACTTCAAACACTTTGAGTTTTTGAAACGTACAGAAACCAACATAAACCTTGTATATATGAAGGTCGTTAATACATTCTTTTGACCCACATGATTGGCTCAAAACATATTTACTTCCATTATCTTTCCACTCTTCTTGTTTTATATTCTATCTAGTCTCGTGAGAGCTCAGTTTCTTGAAAATTCTATTTTGGGTAATTCCAAAACCAGGCTTCATTTGGGATTACAGCGATATGAAATATAGTTATTTTTTACTGTTAGTGTTTAATCCCCATAACAACCTACTCGCTCGTGTGATTAAGTAACGCAATCAGAAATTCCTCATGAAAGAGGAGGAGTTTGATAGATGGCGAGAGGTTTTTCAACATTGTAAATTTATACCCTTAGGTAAAATTTATAAAATTAAATGCCGTTTTGTG
The DNA here is from genome assembly GCA_036971475.1 of Prosapia bicincta. Classification (NCBI taxonomy): domain Eukaryota; kingdom Metazoa; phylum Arthropoda; class Insecta; order Hemiptera; family Cercopidae; genus Prosapia; species Prosapia bicincta. The sequence goes on from JBAIZL010000003.1 coordinate 121,161,155, forward strand.
GTATTCGAAGGCTTAAAGTTAGACAAAAGTGGAAAAATTAGTGATTTAAATTTGCTCATAATTTTAAGATATTCCAAACTTAAGAGTATTGAATGTAGATTAAAGTTAATAACATGTTCAGAGGAGAAATCCATTTTAATTACTTGCAAGAAATAATTAGGCTTTAAAAGCAAGCCTAAATTTATTTTTATAATACCATATGCGCTAAAATTTACAGTACTGAAACTGAATCAGCTGTAGTAGAATAACTGATGTAGTCATTTTTTGTTTTGTTTTATAGGAGACCTCAGAACATTCTGTTTTGCCCAAACCTGGCTATTCGTTAACAATGTTTCCAGGAAGATAGCGCAACCAGCCACAGTCCCTTAGATGACATTTCTTTCTTCAAGAAAATGCAACCACCTCATCTCTCTTAGAACATACTCCCCTTACCCAGCCCACTCCCCGATCTTTTTCCCCCTACGTCAAAGGGAATGATGAAGATGATTTTCCGTGAGGATCCACCAACCTCCATTGTCCAAGTACAGGAAAACCTTATCACTCTCTTCACCAAAATAATGCAAGACTTTTAAGAACGCCTCAAATTCAACGGAGGTCATATGGAACCTGTTTAATCCCGAGTCTAACCGATTTAGCTTCATTATACTTGAATGTGTTTCCAAGCCACCTATCTTGTTGTCTTAGTATTTAAACTTCCCTTGAGAGTTTGGATTTACTATGAAATTTGATATTGATTTAAAATAATTGTTTACCCGATGAAAGATCAAAAAAACATAATCCTTCTAGGGAGCGTTAACTCCCAAATACCCTCTCACAGCTTCCCTGATCCAGGGTATTCCCAAATCTGTTAATTAGGTAACGTCTTTAGAGGCTGTAAACCTTAATTACGTTATATACTAAGATTACCGAAGAGGTTTTACCTAGGATTAGTACAATCCTTAAAGAGTAAGAAGTAATATAATGAAGTAACGGTAAGAATACATTTAAGGTTGTCATCAACTTTTGAATTTGGTGTGCGGTTGCCTAATTAATTATATTTGACTAATTTCTTAAGTTCGTTTCCAGTTCAGAGAAATATTTTTAATAGTTGTTAGAATTAGATAAATAATATATGCAAAAACTATTAGATTTTTATTTTTTTTAGCCCCGGTCTGAGCCCCAGATCCCGCCTAGCTCTCGTGGCAGCCAACCTCTACTGAGCTGCCTCCGTCTCACATGAGCATGCGGTTAGTATCCCTACCGCGAGTGAAGGAAACAGGATTGATTACCCATATAGCAAGCTCATAAGCTCTAACCATGGACGATCAGGAGATAGTGAAATGAAAACAGAGTAGCACTAAGAGCAGGATGAAAAAATAGGTAAGAAAGAATCCCTGCCAAGTAAAATCCCGAGACAGGTCATGGGCTAGGTTATTCTTAGACTAAGAGCTAAGGAAAGATATGGCCTTGTTGGTGAGGCTACGTAAGGAAGGACATGCAGCTCTTCTCTCGTTGCCTACTCGAAACTGAAACGATTTACAAATCAAAATTAGTACTTCCGTTGGGCCCAGGAGATGTTCCCCTACGTCACTTGGAACTTAAGTGTGAAGAAGACAGATATTATGATGCACACTTTATTTGCAAATTATGGTTAGAAGTAGGAGGTCAGTAGGAAAACTTCCACCTGTGTGTGTCGTGGGTGGGGTCGTACCTACCCAGTGAGGAAATGAGTATGGATGGTGTATGTGCGTAGGCCTGTTTGTAGAATCTTGTTGCCAAGTGTCGGAGATGTTACTTAATTAAAAGCACTTTCAATTCAGTATGAAGCAGTGTTAATCTTGTACATCTAGGACCATTCGTGGTTATTCGCAAAAACCTTGTTTTGGAAAAACTGGAGTCTGCGTGTACGTTAGTTGCCTTCATGGTCCCAGACGGGTGAAGCGTATGCTGAGCAAGATAGATACGTATATAGTAGTGGCCGCCCGTACTGAAAGTGGGCCTGAGATTAAATTGTTGTGTTTTATTTATTAATTTTTTTTAATGTCTGCTGTTCAGACAATTGTGGAGGCCAGAATAAACATCAATTTATTGTTAGCAATGTACCTTGTTCTTGTGGGTAACAATGTGTTTTCTTTAGTTGTTCAGAAATTCTCAGTAAAGGGCTACACATTCCTAAGCTGTGATAGAGATTTCGCCCTCGTTGAGAAGCGAAAGAAAGTTTGCTTAACCTACCCTCCTAACGACCAATGTCTTTCAGTAATCATAAATTGCAGTAATCATAAAAAGTGGAGACAACAATCGTCCCTTCATCCGTATGACTTTAGAGGAAATCTACGACTTCAAAACAGGCTGTCCTTGACACAAAAAAGCCTGGAATATCGACTTCTACGCAGCTACGCCAAACAGCATCAGAGTTTATCACAGTACAAGTGCCTAAAGGAAATGGTGACTTGGTTAAATGTAGCCACGGCAATTATATATTAAAAGATGGATTCACTGTTGATGATTTCAAGGATATTGTTTTGCTTCAAAACCGTACTCGATTTTGTCTTCCTGAGAAGAAGGAAGCAGGCACAGGAAGTTTATGTTTTATCTTGCCAGAAGGATGTGAATGCTATCAAGCATTCAAACTCCAGAGACACAAAACCCAGTGTCAAACATTGTAGAATGAACTTTTCAACGAGTTTTTTTTGTATTTACTTGTATTTTAAATTCTATTGTCTTCGTTACATTAAAGGCAACTGAGTGATTTTAAAGACATGATTTATTACTTACGCTATAAATATAATAATAATATATTTGTAAAAATAGTCTTACATTTCTATATTCAAATGCTATAAAAAATATTATTTTTCTGGTCCAAACATTTTTGTTTTTACATAAATGTTTTACATTCTGCTGTAAAATTAGATTTTAGGCATTTAAAACGTATTGGAAATGCACAATTCATTTATAAAAAGTGCGTTTTTACCAGTTTTAATATTTCACATTCATCCCTACAAGCCCGCATAGCTTTGGCCTTCTCTAAATTGTACGAGATAATCAACAACCGTTTTGTTGATTTAGTCATGCAACCCTCTATAAATTGTGAAATGAATTCATTAACAACGTACGCGCAATCTGTCGTGGTTCAGTGCAGTTAATGACGCTTAATTACACAAAGCTGTTTCGTGATTATAAAAGAAACACCGAAACAGTGAAAACGCCAAGTAAGGCGGAAATATGACAACAGCTGCTGGCGAGGTGTAAATTGTAGTTAATGAAATTATAACAAGGTTTACGTGATTGTGTAAAATTTAATAAGCTTATGACGTCATTGTAAAGTAAAAGATTTTATCGTGGAATAAATACTGCTGCAAACAGTAGCTAAAAATGTATACATCTACGTAATACAATAGAAAACCTTCTAAGGGAACGACACATTTAGATGTTATTTGGTTTAATGAAATAATTACGTATTCACTTTTACTATAGGTAATGCACTAAATAGAGGCCAATCAAAATCTGGTTTAAAATAATTAAATCAACTTGAAGCTATATACCTACTTACTTACTTATTAGCCAACGCCCACACATGGGAGTCGAGCCATTTGGAGACGCGCTGACCTGTATAGATGGGCTTCTTTGAGGATGAAACTGTCGTAGCTCTGGACCTGGTCCACGGCTGTGTAGTTCAGAAGGTTTTCCGCATTCATGTCATAATAGGCAAACAACAGACACTCTAAAGTCGGTAGCACATGAATACGAAGGAGATGCGCAGCAATTTAGTCTTGACCGGTCTTCATTCCTAATGGTTTGACACTGACAGCTGGAGGCCGGTTATGGTCTCCTCGACTCAAGATTTTTCCTTCCTTTTCCGTGAGTTCCTTCAAACAATCTTGGTGGTGGTCATCTTTACTAGGGACTTGGAGGACTGGAATGAACTCAGACGCTCAGGCTGGGGAATGGTTAATCCCTGCTTGGCTAGTTCGTCAGCTTTTATATTGACAGCGATATTTACATGTTTCGGGATCCACCCGGATTTACCTTAATCCGGCAAAGCAATTTGCCTTAATCTACAGTCTATTGTTCTTCTACAGTTGTCTCCTCGTTACACATGAACGAAAAGGAGTTACTTGTAAACGAGGAAGTGATGTATGTATGGTGTTGGACAATCAACGATTTCAGACATTTAAAGGAGCAAACTTACACTTTTAAACTTCGTGATAGTGCTTGCAAATGTAGATGAAAGATCTTTAAGAAAATCAATGAAGGCAGCAAAAAACAATTATTTAGAAGATGCCTTTCGCCAGTGTTGTTTGCAACAGTGACTTGAGGTAAAATAAATTTCGGGTCTGATTCTTGATGGAAATGTATAGATCATGGCTGAGAAGCCCAACAAAAAATACAACTATAAACAGATATTGTTTATTTCTTCCATTTACAACATAGATACAGTAATTATTTAAATTAAATAATTACTTTTTTTCGAAAATAATCAATTAACCAAATTTCTTACCATCGGAAATTGGGTCCCACTCCAAGTTATTTGGATAGTTGGAGTTCTGCTGTAATGTAACATGAACGATATTTTTATAGTTAGCAAATATTTCTGGTAAAACGTTTTACTTTTTGATACTTTCTGTTACAATTCAAAATTATTTTGTTGATAATTTTTAGAAATTTACGTATGTAAATATTAATACTTTTAAAAAGTAACAATTGTTTTCTAATTTAAAGAGATTGGATATCTCTTTTATATTTCCCCTTACCTATTCCTCCACCCTCATTGTTTCTATTTTAAAAATATTCTCTATACCTAAGTATATTTCTTTTATTTAACATTATTTAATAGCACAATGAATTACTTTCTTTACAAATATACTTTCGAAATACCATACGCGAAATATATACAAAAATGTAATACGTTTAAATATTTTAAAAAATGTAATTGTGTGGCAAAGAAAAAACATATTTAAAAGAATCAAATGTGTACTAGATGCCGTCTACATCAAATTCATGTCGTTAACAGAGTTTTAAATTAATTAACGTTGCACTTTATTAATTGACTGGTGTACAATTAGTTTCTATTTACAACAGTATTTCCAGATGAATTTATTCATGTGAAAAGTGCTTCAACATACATCATTAAAATAAAACTACAATGGCAGGTAAACTAATCCAACAGATGTGCGTCGCTAACAAGCGTGCTCTGAAAGCACAAATTCAAATAATATAACTTGCTGTACTAAAGTTTGCCTTGAGATAACATAGAGTATACACTGCATTGCATGTGTTTTTATACATCATAGCGAGTACCCAGCAAGCATTGCAACGCCAGAAAAACGATTTTGTATTAGAATTTTTTTTATCAGAAAATAAGCGGAAAATTATTGTTTCGATATAAAATCTGAACACTTTTTGATTAAGCCCCTTGTCCCTCTATCTACATTTTGCAATCAAATTTAATATATCTCAGGATAAGCTAGTGACTTGATGTTTGAAACACAGAGAACTGGACGACAATGCATAATAATTTACCCCCCCCCCCCAATACGAAGCCGTGAGTTTTAAATTTGATTTCGGCTTTGAGGTCTTCACTGCCGCCTTTAATTAATATAATGATAAATGAATAATTTTTAACGTATTTTAAAACGTATTAAAATTATAAAGTAATCTTTTAGAGGCATACTTACTAATAGTTTTCTGTGATATATATATATATATATATATATATATATATATATATATGCTGATACGTATTCCTTCACGGATGGAAAAATATGATGAATAGTTTCTATCTGGAGTACATCCGTTCATTCCGCAGTTCCACTGTTTGACTCGCTCTTCTACTGTTGTTGGGTTCACCTCGTCAATGCTGGATGTGATTCTAGCGAAACGTCGGAACTGCGAATTTATGGACTGCAGAATGAACGGATGTACTCCAGATAGTAACTATTCATCATATATATATATATATATATATAACAATATATTGTGATTAGTTATCTATATAACCCCACAGAGGCTCACCCACAAAGCAAGACGTGAACCTCTCATTCGATCAGAAGGCTATAATCCTTACTCGTTCCGGTCGATTTTGCCTATGTAGTATCCTATTCTGTTTTAAATCAAACTATAATTTGCGGCATTTAATTTTATCGGCGGCTTGGTGGTAAGACGAAAAACGTTACAGTTGAGCTACTGTAAGATTAGACTATGAATGTATCTCCAACATTCATAAAAGACACCCGCTATAGTAGCTCTTTTTGATAAATGAGTTCTGCTGTTTTAGGAGCGGTGTTCTTAAATCCGGTCGTCACTGATATCTTGGTTATTTTAGGTTGAGATAGGTAAAAGGTATAAGATGGTTTTAGGATTACGATACTAGGTGATTTATTTTGGAAGTTTTTGTGTTACTATGTCAGAAAGTATTATTAAATATATTATAATTGATTTTTGAGTATGTGTATTATTGTTATTTGGGGATTCACTGAAAGAGCTCTGGATAGATTTGTTTGGACAGTCAGGCAGTTCTGAAGGCTTTAGGTAAGACTAGTACCAGCTCTAGGCTGGTGGCTGAGACTATAGCCTCTCTAGCAGAGCTGAGTAATTATAATTCGCTCATCCTAACCTGGATTCCAGGACATTCTGACTGGATAGGGAATGAGAGAGCTTACGCCTTAGCAAAACAAGGGTTTATAACTCAAGGACCGTTGCTGAGGGTAGTGGGCATGCCGCCTTAGGAGGGGCGCAAGAGGATCACGGCACATATAGAGAGTTTGTGCCGGGAGGAATGGAATGCAACCTTGGGGTGTAACAAATCCAAAGTACTGTGGGGCTACTCAGGAGATTTGTGGCGCAAAGAACTACTCTTCTTAAGTAGAAATCAACTCAGAGTTACTGTAGAGCTGGTCATAGGCCATGGGAATCTGAGGGGGTTAAAATACAAAATTGGAAAATCTAGGTCCCCTGTGTGCAAGAAATGCGACGAGGACCAAGAGTAAAGCCCAATCCATGTAATCTGTGAGTGCCCTGCTTTGGGAGCTGCAAGGAGAAAGTGGTTTGGCTGGCAGGTATGTACACAGAGGATAACAGAAGATTTAGCATCAGGTGGGTACTTGATTTCTGCAAAGCGGTAGGTATCCACTAAGCTAGTCCTGTGGTAGGGATGGGAAGAGAGTGCAAAGGCTGCAGCTAAGGCTGCACTACACCGATAAGGTCCCTCCGAGTTTTAATAATAATAAAGTGTATTATTTTTATTTTGAAATTATTATCTGTTCTGTTCTCTTTGCCTTAGAAGTAAAGTCAGCTACTTCTATTTAATTCGTGAAAAATTTGTCGATTTGTTTTTATTTTTGTATAATGGTATTGTGTAAACGGAGTGTTTATCAAAGCACTCACAACACTCATACACGTCATAAACACCTCATAACGTCAATCTGCAATTAGGCATATACTGGCAGTTTCGGTAACGATATTTAGAATATTGATATTAGGTGAATCTGTTGGGCGTTTTGGTGATTATGAAGACGAAACCTAACTGTGAATGGCACTGAGCATGTGTGTTGGGTGTAGTTTGAAATATTTGTATATTTTGTAGTATTTTGTGTTTAGTCTGATTTTTGTATTTAGCTCTTGTAGAGTTTGTAGAATTGATGCTATGTTTGTGGCTCGTGGTATCTGGAAGTGAGGTGTTCAATAACGTACTCACAATCCACATCAAACTTTGCTCAACACCTCCTATATAACCGTAATATCCATCATCAATTAGAAATTTACAAAAAATATAACTTTTTAAATACGATATTAAATTATCGAAAGTTGAGTGCAAAACGCGTGCATGTACGCATGCATGTACGCATCCATGTACACGTAGAAAATATCCGACTTGCTTCTAAACCGATGTTACTGTTAAACCAATGAAATTTTTGATTTTATTCAAACATCCATTTCTATACCTGAATGGAATCTTTAACATGGATTTTTTACAATATTGAAAGAAAGATTTTAAAATGTTATAAGCTTGTAGCGACTGATTTTCTCACTAAAATATCGATAAGAGGGGAAGGTAGGAAGGGATGAATACCATAACAAGTATCCATTTTATATTGACTAGCAAGGAAAGGGTAACTTCGTAATAAAAGTTATGGCATTTCTTATACAAAAATATAATTTTTTTCTGTTCTAGGAGAATGCTACAACTACATAGCACAATATTTTTCTATAGTCCAGAAAAATTACACAAGTTCAAATTTATATGAGTAGATAAACAAGACTATATTTTCTTTGTGAAACCTTTGTAAAAATAATTTTATATTAATATGGAATGTCTGTTTCCTTTTAGACTAGCTGAAAGTAGTAAAAGACGGTTAATACAGTATTTGGCCACCAGGCGTAATAATAAAATATGTAAAAGCCAACTACGGGTGTAGTGTTTAGGAATTGACTTTTAAAACTTTAATTGTTTAATTATTATACAGTACTAGTAATAAATTTACTAATTATTACTTATTTAGAAGCGACGTTACGACTGTAAAGCTGTTTGATAAAAATAGAATATTGCTTAAGAAGCAGCAAAGCTTTGTTAGCACTCGTAAAACCCTTAAAATCTTAAATTGTTTAAATCCTGCCTTGTTGTGTTAAACTAAAAATAGTTATACGTTAAAACTAGTTAATTCTTATAATAAAACCAAATCTCTGCTAAACCTTTGATGCCCGACCATTATTTAACAAAACAAACATGAAGTTATTGTAAGTGTTTACTTAAATGTTTAAATGTATATTCTAAAAATATATTTTATATGTTTACAAACTTGAGTGTCCATCAACAAGACCCTTATTGAACGTTGCCATAATATCCAGTACAGACTATCTTATTATGTTTGTTAAATTATCTTTAATATCCTCTTTACTTATCTTCTGGAGGCACCTAATAAGCATTTAATCACTGCGTTCCCATGAATTGCTTATTAATACTGTCACGAACCTGAATGGGTATATCAAGTAGGCCTACCTAAATCATTTTCCGACTGTTCACCATCCCTCTTGTAACAGCACATAACTAACTCTTCACATGCTTACATGCTTTATAACCTTCTACCTTTCAACGCTGGAGAAAATAATTTTTTCTTGTTAAACGTTTAAGCATTCCATGTTCAATCCGAATACATGAAGTTCTTGACAAATATATTCACTCAGAATTCATTGTCGACACACTTTATTCATAACAAGTAGTCCTTGTTATGTGTACAAAGATGCTCATGAGTAAGTGCTTGCATTTAATCTAAATCCTACTTCCATATGTTACTGTTATTAACATTTATGAATGCATTAAAGTGTAAAGAATAGCGCCATAACTGAAACATAACAGCTAATAGTGTTGCTCTTAACATATGTGGCAGCATATGCCTAAGTATAATGTATAAAGCATAATTGTAGTTATAACGTGAATATACCAAAATATGCGTTTCTGCCTTTAGTAACATTAAAATATGTTTGTGGACGCGTTTCGGAATAACTCCATTCTAAAAACGTTTACAGTACTTTTAATTTTAGAAGAGTACCAATAAAGTTTTGAGAATGAAGATATTCTGAAACGCCTAAACGATAAAAAATATTTTAATGTCAGTAAAGGCAGACAAATGTTCTCAAATGTTCGCAAATATTGGAAACAGAAATAAAGATGAATATATTAGGAATTCAAAAATAAAACATAAAATACAAAGTTATAAAAATACATATTTCTAACTTACTGAAAACTAAATGTTTTATACGTACGGTCTTAATTACAGATATTGCACGAAAAATATTCTAAAAAGATTTAACGTATTGGAACCAGCGAAAAAAAAATTGTGCCAGAGAAAACTATAGGAATGAATTGAAGTGTGTGAACCACAAGTTCCTTTAACTAGCACACTTTATGCAATCTCTATTAAAATTCACTTTACAATATTCTATACAGAAAAATCTTCCATTCGTGTTATAATACTTCAAGGAAAATACAACAGACCTCTTTCTCTCACCGAATAGTTATATCGTTTGTTTTAAACTGAAGATGGACAAAAACAAAGTTAACTTTTTTTTAATCATCTGTCATGGTTTCTAAATTAAACTAAAGATCTCTGGAATTTATTGTAAAGGTGAAAACAAAAGTGTCCATTGTTACTATCAGAGCAAGAATTACCAATAGATATATTTAAACTATATTTGTCATAATCGATTATGAATCATACGTTTTACTTAAAAAATCAAGGAAGCTAATTGTCACACTTGGAAAACATTTACTGAGATTTATGAATTAAAAGAGACTTTTTTTTGCTTCCAAATACTATAATATATAGTTAATAGGGTTTTATTATTTAAAAATTTTAGGAAATCAAACTTTATTCAATCTATGAAACAAACTACTGAAAACTTGATAAACATGTCCATTATCTATTTTTTTAATTCTATTCTATTTTCCATTTTCTAAATGCTAATAGAAAACTTTGTTGTGCGTGTTTGAAATAAAAATTCGTTTCTTCTACTTTTATGAAAAAAAACTAATTTCTCACGTCACTAAACATTATGGATTGCCTGCTTCTATTCCCGCCAAAGTTTGCTACAGCGTTCCTGTCACTTGCAGGCGCAAACTTTAAACAAGGTATTAATCCAGCTTCACCCAAACCTTGACGATAGGATGCTCATGGTTCAATAATAGGATTATTCTATTAAAATGTAAAACGTTTAATTTTCTAAAGTGGAAAGTTCTTTGGGCTCGCCTGAGACGTTTTGGTCGCTTGATTAGAGGTTTGAGAGCGTCTTATTTAAGTTAAATTAAGTAATAAAAACAGTTTCATGTAACAACTGTTTTTTAGTTGTCGGTTATATTGCTGAACATTTTTTCTGCCGTAAATTACGTTATTGTTAAAAAACCCACAGTGAATATAGTTCACTGAGATAATGTTTAGTGTTAACTTTAAAAAAGCAAGGATCGCAAAGTGAGATCGACGCTTACCTTCTCTTTCTCCCTCCCTCCCCCCTTAGAAGGGATCAGAGTGCTGTTATATTGTTGAAGTTCTAGGGTGCTCGCTAAATAAGTGCTTAAGTCAAAACTAATATAACCAGTTCAATGCTTGTCATTAACAAGCAGTTCAATATAACTAGTTCCATGTTGTAACCAGTTCAATGCTTGTCATTAACAAGCAGTTCAAAACACTACTTTAATGTTGTAACAAGTTCAATGCTTATCATTACCAAGCAGTTCAATATAACTACTTCAATGTTGTAACCAGTTCAATGCTTGTCATTAACAAGCAGTTCAATATAACTACTTCAATGTTGTAACCAGTTCAATGCTTGTCATTAACAAGCAGTTCAATATAACTACTTCAATGTTGTAACCAGTTCAATGCTTGTCATTAACAAGCAGTTCAATATAACTACTTCAATGTTGTAACAAGTTCAATGCTTTTCATTACCAAGCAGTTCAGTATAACTACTTCAATGTTGTAACCAGTTCAATGCTTGTCATTAACAAGCAGTTCAATATAACTACTTGAATGTTGTAACCAGTTCAATGCTTGTCATTAACAAGTAGTTCAATATAACTACTTCAAGGTTGTAACCCGTTCAATGCTTGTCATTAACAAGCAGTTCAGTATAACTACTTCAATGTTGTAACCAGTTCAATGCTTGTCATTAACAAACAGTTCAGTATAACTACTTCAATGTTGTAACCAGTTCAATGCTTGTCATTAACAAGCAGTTCAATATAACTACTTCAATGTTGTAACCAGTTCAATACTTGTCATTAACAAGCAGTTCAATATAACTACTTCAATGTTGTAACCAGTTCAATGCTTGTCATTAACAAGCAGTTCAATATAACCACTTCAATGTTGTAACCCGTTCAATGCTTGTCATTAACAAGCAGTTCAATATAACTACTTCAATGTTGTAACCAGTTTAATGCTTGTCATTAACAAGCAGTTCAATATAACTACTTCAATGTTGTAACCAGTTCAATGCTTGTCATTAACAAGCAGTTCAATATAACTACTTCAATGTTGTAACCAGTTCAATGCTTGTCATTAACAAGCAGTTCAATATAACTACTTCAATGTTGTAACCAGTTCAATGCTTGTCATTAACAAGCAGTTCAATATAACTACTTCAATGTTGTAACCAGTTCAATGCTTGTCATTAACAAGCAGTTCAATATAACTACTTCAATGTTGTAACCAGTTCAATGCTTGTCATTAACAAGCAGTTCAATATAACTACTTCAATGTTGTAACCAGTTCAATGCTTGTCATTAACAAGCAGTTCAATATAACTACTTCATTGTTGTAACCAGTTCAATGCTTGTCATTAACAAGCAGTTCAATATAACTACTTCAATGTTGTAACCAGTTCAATGCTAGTCATTAACAAGCAGTTCAATATAACTACTTCAATGTTGTAACCAGTTCAATGCTTGTCATTAACAAGCAGTTCAATATAACTACTTCAATGTTGTAACCAGTTCAATGTTTGTATGATTTACATCTCACACAATTCATATAATACTGTAAATTTTATCACAAAAATTTAATATTTAATACGATTTAAAATTTACTTCAATAAAATCAGAATTATGCAGCTTACCGATGTAGTTTTGGCCATTCTTTTTTTTTACCTACATTGATTTACCAAAAATCCTACAATTATTAAACTGTTAATTTAAAATAGTAGGCCTATTATTTATTTTTCTTTTGTGAAATTTTAAACAGCGATTCCTTTGGAGGTTTTGAAGCTATATTTTATTCAGTATAAATCAAATTTTGGAATATCTAAAGAATCTATAATAATCTGTGTAATCTGCACCTTAAGACCAATGAGTTTATACAAAATAATAAAACCTGAGGAATAGTTTTTTTTTACAATAGTAAAATATGTCTTTGAGTAGAGGTGAAAAGGGTAGAATAATTTATTATATTTTATTTGATAGATTATAAACATTATTGAATTTTTTGTAAATCATTACTTACTTTATAAGATTACAATCATACATAAAATACTTGACAATTTAACAACCCTTAGTTAACAGAATGTCTTATAGTAAATAGTTCCCATATATAATACGTGATTAACAACCAGCTCGTCATGAACAATAACAATATTTCAGAGTAATATCGATTTTATTGGTTTTTTACCATGAGATTAGATTTAAGTTATTAAAGTTTTTTAATTGTTACTATGGCCCAATTTTATTGAAATAAAGAAAAGAGTTATGAATGAGAAACTCCATAACGTCCATAATGCAATAAATCCTTTGGTTTTGTCTCATTTTCAACAATATTGTACCTTGTCGTCACTGTGTAAGCTATTTTTATATTATTGTAATACAAGTTGTTAAGTAATTCTAATAAAATAATGATATTTTTATATTATTGTAATACAAATTGTCAAGTAATTCTACCCACTAATGATATTTTTATATTATTGTAATACAATTTGTCAAGTAATTCTACCAACTAATGATATTTTTATATTATTGTAATACAATTTGTCAAGTAATTCTACCCACTAATGATATTTTTATATTATTGTAATACAAATTGCCAAGTAAATCTACCAACTAATGATATTTTTATATTATTGTAATACAATTTGTCAAGTAAATCTACCAACTAATGATATTTTTATATTATTGTAATACAATTTGTCAAGTAATTCTACCCACTAATGATATTTTTATATTATTGTAATACAATTTGTCAAGTAATTCTACCAACTAATGATATTTTTATATTATTGTAATACAATTTGTCAAGTAATTCTACCCACTAATGATATTTTTATATTATTGTAATACAAATTGCCAAGTAAATCTACCAACTAATGATATTTTTATATTATTGTAATACAATTTGTCAAGTAATTCTACCAACTAATGATATTTTTATATTATTGTAATACAAATTGCTGAGTAATTCTACCAACTAATAATATTTTTTTACTTATAAGCACTAAAAGACGTTCCTTGTTCACTCAAATATTACTCGGCATGCTGATCAGAAAATTTCACCTTACATCGACGCAAGTATTTCAGGATGCTTTTAGGCCCAATTGTCCCCTTCGCACTTCTTGTGTCAGTTGCCCACTTACACACGTTACTCCTGATTCTATTGGATTATGGAAATGTAGAGGGATAAAGGTGGCAGCTCTTGCTAGGAATAACATTGCAAGAATGTGTCACGTATAGATGGAAGATAAGTTGTTATGGATTTATCCGAGGAGGCTGATAGGTTGACAGGAGCGAAAAACAAATCTGTAAATAACACTTACGTTTCGTCTACTGCTACCTTTTCCCTTAAATAAATAAAATAGCTACAGAAACAAATTGTTGTTCGCAATGTGCCTCGGATTTACTGTTTTACAGTTTTACTTGGTTGAGTCAAAAGCAATCGAATATTTTACTATCTCCTTGGTCAAGCAGATGGAGAAGAATTCTTCAGTTATCGTTATAAAAGATTGAAAGACATGATATTTAACTTACATTACAGAAATTTATTGCGCTGTTTAAAGGTTTTAGGATATGTTTAGAAGCAGTTGTTTCAATTTAAACGTTATTGAATTGATTACTAATCACGGAAGAATCACTGTGTATGTTCTGTACGGAGAAATATTTCCGGCTTGCCGTGACACTCATGAAACTCTATTATTCAGTATTTCTTTTGACTTGGTAAACACAACCGTTTATATTTTTATGTTACTCCGGTCAGAAAGATATTGGTGCTTTTGTTTTCTCATTTTTATTGTCCATTGATTTACTAACGATCCCAAAAATGAAAGGAACTCTCACAGGCTACTTGTCTTTATAAACTATTATTGTATGCATTCTCTGTCACTGACATTGACTTTTCCTACAGTAACATTGATTTTCTATTGTATGCATTCAAGTCACTGACATTGGGTTTTCTTACAATAATAATAGATTTTCTATTGTTGTATGCATTCAAGTCACTAACATTGAATTTTCCAACAGTAACATTTTTTCTATTGTTTTATGCATTTAAGTCACTGACATTGACTTTTCCTACAGTAGCATTAGATTTTCTATTGTTGAATGCATTCAAGTCACTAACATTGAATGTTCCTACCGTATCATTAGATTTTCTATTGTTGTATGCATTCTCTGTCACTGACATTGCACTTTCCTACTAAGGCATTAAATTTTCTATTGTTGCATGCATTCAAGTTACTGACATTAGTTTTCCTACTATGTCATCAGATATTCTTTTGTATAGAAACGTACGGAACCATGTTCATGGATTAGTATAATCTTGTTTTCAGGTTTCCTAATTTAATATCTAAGAATGATGATAAGGGTAGTAGTCTGAAAGCTCCCCACTCCTTAGCTCCTTCTGAAGATAATTAAAGAGAATTCATCGTATCTGTGAACTGATCAAATTTGAACGCCCTACACCCTTTCAAAAACGTTAGCAATATAAGACAAACAAAACCGATTAAGGATATTCCATGGAAATAAGTTGCAGTATGTTTTGTAATTTTGTTACTGTTGTTGAAGAACTTTTTCATAAGTTTGAAGGTTTATATTGTAGCTTTATTTTTGTAATACTAATAGAAATTTCAACCACTTACCTTGCCACGTCTCAACTACAAATTTTGTTATAAAATAATTATTATCTTCACAAAGTCTTTTTTGTTTCAGAGAAAGAAACTGAAATCAGTAGAAAAATTAATAAAAATGGGTTTGGCAACAACTTTATCAACAAGGGATCACATCAAAGCACACAACTCTTAGAGTTAACCATACTATTATATTTTTAAAAATAAGGTTGTTTTTCTTAGTGACAGGTTTACTTCCATTAAAATCTTTTCGTGATTGTTTATCCAACCACACTACACATTCTGAAAAAAAATATCCTATAATCTCAGCTCAATGATGGGACGTCAGTTGTGAATATTTACGTGGTTATTTCCCTTTCGATTGTTCACTTTTGCTGGTGCCTTCGTTTCATCACTAAGACTCATAATTTTTTTATATAACAGAATGCATTTAAAGTATCCGGTTAGGATAGATTTTGCGTTTTTTAATATTGTTCACTAATGTCCGATATAAACAGTTGAAAGTATTAAACACGGCCTTCATACTCTGTGCCATTAAAAAACATATACCAAAACGAAAGCCACTTTACTTGACAAAAAGTTTTTTTTTAACAAATGTTTTATTTTTAATCACATCTATTTTAGCCAAGTACTTTGTAGCAATATTCCAATGTAGATTAGCTATGACACGTTTCATAGAAAAACATGGTTTAATAGTAATATTTGTTTTGTGATGTGAAGTAACATTTGTGTTCTGTCAAAATTAACACTTTTGGTAAATTGCTATTTTTATTTGTACGTTTCTGAAGACATTCTACTTCATCAGGTATAACTATTTACCAGTAAACCTATTAATTACGTTTAAAAAGCCTATAATTAAACCTTGTTTATACCTGAGCATAACATGTTTTTACATTATTAGAATATCTGTAAGTCACAGATGGAAACTTGGAGAAATGTGTGTTTAGCAGTAGATGAAACTAAATTTAGGTACTATATTTATTTAAATCTTCCGGGTTAGTATGACCATGTTCCTCGATACGATATATTTGATCTAGATCTTTGGTTTTTATAGAACCTTAAAAAATATTTTCTCTCTGTCTGACTCTCTCTCCTTTCTCTCTGTCTCCCTCTTTCTCTCTCTGGATACAACAAAGAATAAAACACAATTGAAATAAAATGTTGAGCGACCGCGTCGGGTTTAGAATTTGTAATTGGTTCTCGATTGTCCTGTTTGTAGGTCTGATATCCAATTAAAAATCAGTCACAACGGGCCGTATTGCTTGAATACACAGTCTCAATTAATCAGGACAAGGTTTTGTATACGGCTACGATTAAACTGCCGCTACTGAACTCCTGTATTTTTTGCGTGGATGCTGAGCCTGTATCCAAAGGGGGTTTTTTATTGAAGTACTTTTGTTTCGGAATCCCAAAGTACGAAACCCTTGATGAATATGTAAAATTGATAAATATGTTCGATCAAGCAAATATTTTTTAAAATATTGTTGTATATAAAATGTATTTGCATTCATATGAAATAAATTTTGTATCAATGTATTTTATTTGTAGTTATATACATGATTTATAAATTACATCCCTATTATAAAACATTTACTTATTAATGCTGAGTTGGATTTATTTGTTGACAGTGTGTGAAGCTCCTGATGTTATCCATATATGAAATTGATGAAAAACACTGGAAAACTTTGTTTTACAAATTTCCTTGCTGTTTAAATGTTTGCGCTATCAAGGGGAAGATGGTAGAGTTTTGTGCCTTTACTTCACAAATTATAAATGTATTCTTGATTGGCTGCACACGATTTCATCATGTACACTATGAAGTTATTACTACACTGTTGTCAAGTTTAATTATTCACAGATTAATTTTGGTACATTATCAGCTGTACCGTAAATTATATTATGTTTTAGTTTGATCTGTGTTTACCCATCTAATAATTTAATAACAGTTTTAATTTTTGTATTCCTACATTTTTGTAAATATTCGTCCATTAACACTGACTTATCTTCTGTATCCACCAAATTCAGATTCTTAAAATTTGTAATAATACTTACATGAACGGTGAGTATTTTCCACGATTTTCTTGATTTAAATTATATAAGTGTGATAAGAAAAGCGAAATATTTGTATTAGTTTGAGTATTTACTAAAATTTAGGGATTTGCAAACATAAAACTAAAACTAAATTAATTATACAATAACTAAGAATTCAATTATAACATAATACAATTCTCAGAGTAGGTGATAGATCACCGATTAAGAATAATCCAACTAGCGCTGATAAATTTGGCAATAGTGTAATATAACACAACATTGTCTAAGTGTATATCTATCAATGTAATCGTACGTTACCACGAGATGTTACTGTTATGTGAAAAGCGTCGTAAATTTGTTACAAGAATTTATGTTTATGAAAACATTGATATACTATATAATAAATCTGAAATATATATAGTTATACCATAGTGCTGAGGTTCATTTAATGTTCTGAGATTAGTACATCTAATTAAGGGAGCTTAGGGCTGTTTGTTATTGATTGTTGTGATTTGGTCTACGTATTGCCAAATAATTCTGTATTTTGTTTTTTTCTTAAATATGTAGAATATCTTGTTAATCGTAATCAATGTTCACAATTAATAGTGATTAACAAATTACTTTAATGGTAGGCTGTACTTAGAAGTTAGCTTAATATTACAAGTAAATCCAGTCGTCAGATAAAAGAAGATATTGGGTTACTCCTCAATATCGGGATGAGTACATTCCGAGAGATGTAGCTTATCCCAAGGGAAGAAATCATTTTTGCTTTCATATCATTTCAGTGTCGAGAAGTAGTAGAAGAACTCCTTGCCATTTCTACCATAGCCTCAATAACAAGATATTTGCCAGTAATACACCTCCTTATCCTTTAGAATAAGGTTATCCTAGCCCCCAGGATTCCTGTATGACCTACCGCGGATCTTTTCATGGAATTGATTTTTTCTTCCTGCTCTTAGTGCAATGCTTATCGTACTGTTTCATTTCAATATCTCGTGATATTTCATGAAATGAACGTATAAGCTTGATTCATGGGAATCTGTCCTGATTTCTTAACGCGCGTTAGGGATACTGGATGTGGATGTGAGATGTAAGCAGCTCGCTACAGGATGGTTGTGGGGAGAGCTATGATGGTTTTGGGGCCCAAAGCCGGAGGCAAAAAGTTCTGAACGTCCTAAACAGTGTTAGTTTGGTTCTCTCTCTCTCTCTCTCTCTCTCTCTCTCACACACACACACCCACACACACACACACGTTTTTCTTATCGATGATATGATTATAAAAATGGAAGTTAGTTTTCATCAGTTTTCAAGCAACTTTACCTCTTGACAACTTGTTAGCCATGTCTTCAAATTAAGGTCTACTACACTATATTTATATTTATAAAAATATACAAAACAATAATATAAACATTAATAGAATGTTTCCCTATAAAAATCTTTAAGTTAAAATGTTTGGGGAACCAAACATCTAAAAGTAAGAATAGTAACTAAAGCATATAAGATATTTCTTTAAATTTAAAAACGTAACATTACGTCACCAGTTTGGCACCGGTTTCTGGAGGAAAAATTAGTTTTACTTAACTTCTTACAAGTCTAACTTCCTTCTAAATCTCTTGGATCAAACCTCAAGTTCTTGTGGTCTACGGGAAAGAAATGCTATTGTAAATGCAGAAATAAGTCTCGGCTCACTACGATTGTTTGCTGATATATTACAATTACAAAATTAATCATACACAAATTTATTTCTAGTACGTATTAGTGAACTTATTGATTAACAATAAATCATTAATTAACAAGGTCTAAAATAACCGACAAAATAAAACAATGACCAACAACAAGTTAAAAACGATGAATAATTAATCAGTAGTCTATGTCAAGATTAAACAATTATTTGGAAATATAATTATTTTAAGACAGAATATATCTTACTGGCACTAAATAAAGAAGTCTTTATTGTCAAAGAGTTTTTGCGATTTATTTGATTTAGTTGCGTATGCATAGGTGTTAATTATCAACTTGTAAAATTAGGTGTTCCCAGTATTAGGTGTGAAATAATATTTATTAGGTAAGGAAAAATGCAGACAATTTCGGGAAAAGCTGCTCTAATAATATTGTATCTGCCAAAGACAGGGTCTGTTTCTTATAAGCTCAGTGGGCATCACTTAGCAGTCGCGGTCCTTTGGTGCCCACAAGCGATAGAGCAACTGCCGTGGCTGACTTTCGACTTCTGACAGGACACGACTATCTCCAGGCCCACCTCTACCGTTTTGGCCTAGCGGAATCCGATACGTGTCCGCTCTGTCTCAATGGTGTCATGAATGGGGACCACATTTCAACCTGTCCTGAACTGGACGACCAGCTGTCCAGAACCGGTCGTTACTGGGAGGCTCGACGCCGAATGGTTCAACAGCCAAGGGCGGGCATTGGATAAAGTAAAGTAAGTAAGTTTCTTATAAGCATATTATTTTCACCTAAAACTGTATTATTACAATCAAAATATTTATAGTGGACATCCTTCAATTTAATGTGAATAGAATATAAAAGGACCGACTTCGTGAAACAGCATCGAGTACAGGCGTAACGATTATTTGCTACGTTCCCTCTTGTAACTAAACTATAACGCACGGATACTTTACTGCGAAGAACTAAAGTGCCTTTGAAATATTTCCAAACTGCCTCAGATTTCCCACCTCCTACGTCACGTAACTTCGGGGATTATTGGAATTGCGTCTGAGGCAATAGAAAACTTGAAAAGTGAAAAGGTTTATTGCTGACTGTGTCAATATCTTGGTTTTACTCGGCGAAGGGTTGCTTCCACCCTTAACATTAGACATATAAGGGCGCAATAATGCACTGAACGTTTTTATGAAAGCTTTCGTAGAGCAATACGATGAAAGCTACTATTGTTGTTGACTATGGCGAGTTATTGTAGGATTGTGAAATCATACAATAACGGTAGGGATATAAATATCGACAGGTTAGCATCCCTGCAGAATACAATAAAGCAATGGACGGCACTGCTACCGCCTCTACAACATATTGCATTTTTTTTTTTTTTTTTTTTTGTATTCGTGTGCTTTCAGATTTCTTCCTTGTAATTATAAATGTACAAGTATTTTTAAATATCAAACTATAACGGAATTATTAAAGATATTTATAAGATTATGATAGGTTATGTACTGTATTAGTTTTGTCCCTAAGACACTGTAATACAAAATGAGAACTAAATATTTATGGATAACAGAAATAAAGGAATTTACAAAGGTTTTTTTTATTGTTTATTTAAAAAAAGGTATTACATAATTTTACTCATATATTTTTTATTATTTTAAAAAGTAAACCATGGAATAATAAAAACAATTATACTTCGCTTGGAAATATATACAAGTTTTTAGAGTTTTGAAAATGCTTAACGTAAATATACACATTACGCTCCTGTTTATATCGATTATTCCCGCCAAAGCCGGTTATAACGAGGCTGTCATTGGCAGCCACAAACTTTCAAGAAGTTATTTAATCTGCCTCCTACAAATGCATTCTGGGTATAGTGATGCGAGGAGGGAAAGTAAGAAATAATTCTTCGCTGTGAGCGATAGATTTCTAAAATATTTTGAGTCTACAAGGCAGCTTTCCTCTTTAACAAGAGATGATTTCAATTTAATGTTTATATATACAGTTCAAATATAAAGAATAATCATTTTACGCAGTTCTTTCGTTGCTTTTATGACTTTATTTTGTTTGAATACAAGTTCTCCTATGATCACGAAGGGAACGGCGAAATCAAGACGGTAAAATTTCATCAAGACATGTCCGAACGAAACCTGATAGCTCAGATCTGTAACAATACGATCGATCGACTAACAATTAACTGGACGGCATAATACTAATATACAGGTATATATAAGTATTAGCTAAAAATATAAAATTCCAATAGTATTGTAAAACAATGATATATTATTGTAAGAATATATTGTTACATCATTTGTTTTTTTCTGAAGAGGCTTATTGTTCTACAAGAAAACGTATCACACACACAAACACTCACTCAAACTCAAACTCACCCTTACGCACACTCACACACACACACACACACACATACATACATACACATACACACACTCACTCTAACTCAAACTCACCCTTACACACACTCACACACACGCACGAACACACACACACACACTCACACTCACACTCAAACATACACACACACACAAACACACACACACACACCAACACACAAACACACACACACACACACACACACACACACACACACACACACACACACACACACATATACACAAAACACACACATACAAAACACACAAACACACTCACACACAAATACACACACACAAAACACACTCACACACACACACACACAACCACACACACACACTCTCTCACTCACACTCACTGATACACACACACACACACACACACACACACACACACATACATACACATACTCACACACACACACACACACACACACACTCAAACTCAAACTCACCCTTACTCACACTCACACACACGCACGAACACACACACACACACACACACACACACACACATACACATACACACACATTGACATACATCCTTGGTCTGGACTATCCATTTAAAATTTGGTCAAAGTACTTAGTCGTAGATTCCTACGTGTCATGTTATCATGCTATGTTACATGTGTTTTTTTTGAGAAATTAGGACTATACAATCTCGTGTGAAGTGTACACTCATATACCAAGATGCGCTGTTAGCATATAATTATATTTTGTCGTGTTGAGTAATTGCATACATATGCAACAAAGGTGGGCGTAACTGGATAGGGACTACTAGAACCCATTGATCCAGGTTAATTTACTTCTTTCACTATACAGAATAATTTAAATATTATTTCCTTACATGCATATTCAAATATTGAGTGACTATTTTGGCTTCCTATATTTTTGTACATTGTTACTCATTTCAAAATATCAAGACTTGAAGTTATTTAAATTTAATGTTTGCAACTTTTTAAATTTATACAATCCCGAAACAAACCAATATTCAACAAACTCTATTTCATGTAACACAACCTATAAGAATTTAATTAGAATTTAAATTGTTTACAACACAGATTTTAAACAATTTTGCTAATCAACTTCATTGGGGTTAGTTAGTTCAAAAACATTATTTACTAATTTATTTTCTAAAGTGTTGTTTTAAGTTAATTTCTGATATTACAGTTTTCAAATTATTTAACTTAATTAAATCTTTACTGTCATCTGAAACTTTTGTTACTTGTTCTAATTTCAATAAACACTTGCATCTTAATCCTATTTGTATTAATCTAGTTTCTGCTCTTAAAACATCAACAGCTCTAGCATTGGCTTTTATTCATGTATCGATTCTCCTTCATGTATCGATTAGTTCTTACATCGTCAGACTATGCAGAGACATAAGTGTAGCTTTTGGCTATTGCAGGTTATACTACAAAGATCAGATCCAAATATTGAACTTTGAGTTTGTCTCGGAGTAATCTCTCCTTAGTCTACTGTCCTACGTCGATACTTATATCAACCGTTTATATTCTTTAATAATTCCTTATCGTTGCCTTCAGATATAAAAATACAAGAAATATAATAAAATACTTTCAAAAATGTTAAAATAATATATTTAATGTAATATTATAAACACAAAATCTGGTGTCAGATGCTTATTTCCAATGAAATTTTATACTAGCTATTTTTATCGCTCCGTATACCATCTGAAGTGGTCTATAGATACATCCCGGTGACGTCGTTCACCGATATACAATAATTGTAAAATGTATTGATTTTCCCGTTTTGTTTATAGTTATGTTTGTATTCGTATCCAGCCACTGGTGTATTGGGAGAGCAATAGTTCTATCAATTTGTTTCCCTGAAATCAAAAAGAAAAATAGTGATGCTGATTTAGAAATTGAATTTTTTTTAAATGCATTAGAAATGTAGGTGTAGGTAATAACTTTCAGGAGTTGTAATTAATGTTTCAATTTAATTGGGGGTATAATCGAAAGTCTAGTTATAAAACATAATATAATTTTACATTTTCCTGTCTGAATTGTTACTTCAATTACGCCGAGAGAAATTGTTTTACAATCAAACGTAACAAATCAATGATGCTTTCAATTTACGAAACAAAATAATTGTGGTGAAAATTGAATAATAAATTTTGTGTTGGCAGACCTGTTAAACCCAACACCATCAACATCAATATTTTCTGCTGTTAAAATAACTCTTTCACTTGACCTCTGATGATGGCAACAACTGTTTGTAATATAATGACACACATTTGGAATTAATTCATATTTTGAAGTAACAATGTACAGAAATATTCACGGAATTAAATTATTTGAATATTTTTATTTATATTATTATTACTATATATATCTAGTATTTTTTTTTATAATCGTGTTACGTTTATTTAAAATGTTTATAAAAAGGTGATACGTCATAGAGGAACGATATCGACGGTGTGTCAACGTTAGCAACGAGGTAGCATTTGTGGTGGATCTACTCTATGCCTATCTACTCTATGGACAATCTGTTATGCCCACTACGGGCGTAACTTTGGGTCTACGAAGGACCAAGGTCACTGTTAGCAGTGGACTATACTCCTCTACCTGTAGCGGTGGAATACACTCCTCTACCTGTAGCGGTGGACTACACTCCTCTACCTGTAGCGGTGGACTACACTCCTCTACCTGTAGCGGTGGACTACACTCCTCTACCTGTAGCGGTGGACTACACAACTCTACCTGTAGTGGTGGAATACACTCCTCTACCTGTAGCGGTGGACTACACACCTCTACCTGTAGCGGTGGACTACACTCCTCTACCTGTAGCGGTGGACTACACTCCTCTACCTGTAGCGGTGGAATACACTCCTCTACCTGTAGCGGTGGACTACACTCCTCTACCTGTAGCGGTGGAATACACTCCTCTACCTGTAGCGGTGGACTACACAACTCTACCTGTAGCGGTGGAATACACTCCTCTACCTGTAGCGGTGGAATACACTCCTCTACCTGTAGCGGTGGAATACATTCCTCTACCTGTAGCGGTGGAATACACTCCTCTACCTGTAGCGGTGGAATACACTCCTCTACCTGTAGCAGTGGACTACACTCCTCTACCTGTAGCGGTGGACATAACCTTCTGAAGTATATAGTCTTTAATGCATCTCTTGTTCGAATGTGACAGACATTGGACATCCCGACACAAGTGACAGTTTGAATGAATAATGTAGTAATAAAGTTTTTAATGATGCCTAGTTAATGTATCTAATAATAAAATAATGTCGATAATAGAAAACCTTTACATATGTTGTAAATTTTACTGCATAAAATACTCTTTTAACAAATTCAAATAAAGTTTACTCATACGACGTTCCAGTACTTTTTCATCTTTTAATGATTGTAATATAAATACATAATTCATTAATATTTTAAAATCTGTAAAGAAACCAAAAATTAATGTAAAAATATTGAAGATAACACTTTTAGAAAATGAGTGATGCAAGTATTGAATATAAACATTTAAACTTAATAATATATTATAAATAAAGTAACAAAGAGCTACGAGAGAACATGACCTGCAACGTAGTGTATATTGTAGTGGGAATCCTTCGTTATCACTTAATTTAAGCTTAACCTGACGCAGGTAAATCTCTGCAGGATATTCCTCCAACTCCAATATTGTCAAGGGCCCCCATCTTAGGTTATCACTTAATTTAAGCTAAACCTGACGCAGGTAAATCTCTGCAGGATATTCCTCCATGCCCAAAATTGTCAAGCGCCCCCAAAAAGGTTTTGACTTTAACGCTACTGCCTACTTCACTATTTGCTAGTAAAATATTCAATTCCTTTTGTTTCAACCAAATGAAACTTTAAAAGTGTAACTCCTCGGGCATAAGAGAATCAAACTTTCATTTTTATCGCGTTTCTGTTTACTTAATAGAATTGTTAGCAATAGTATTGTCTCTATCTGGCTTAGTGTTTAAATTTTTGTAATATTCGGTAATTTTGGTTAATACCTTTTTCTAGACTACTGCCTGTTTATGTAACGGTCAATCTGGCCATCGCTAAAATAGTAACATAAAAAGTAATATAAATGACTAAGAAAAGCTTATGGTAAGAGTAACTACTAAGGAGCAAGAGGGACAGGTTGCGTGTGACAAACCACGTGAATAACATTATCCGTAATGCTAAGATAAGATAGATATCTCTTCCCCGAACAACATGAATATATTAAAGAGATAAAAAAAAATAAGTTTTTCAATATTTACACCATAATTACCTGTGAGTGTTTCTTTTCTTAGTGTGCCGTGTCCTACTGAACGTTGGGAATCATCACCACAATTTTATCCTTGTCCATCGCTCTTCTAAAAATTGTGCTTGTTCTGCTAACCATCCTCAGAGGCTTCGGAGTGGAAGCTGATTACTGGTAACAAATGTTAATTTGTCTCACCGGCTATCCCCTAAACAAAGTTATGGCCATCAGATATCATATTACGCTAATAGGAAGTAATTGATATTGGAAGGTATGTATTCTTTATAAATTCACCATAGTTTGCTCCAGTTCAAACTAATGAAAATTTACCAAATTTTAAATTATATTTCTGAATCGTCTTATGTGTTTAAAATAGCCATATGCGTGTATAAAAGTAAAATGACATATGCATTCTATAACGGGCATCGTCTCAAGCTTGCAACTAAACCGCCTTCAGAGGAATAAGGGTAGTAAAACAAACATTCCTTAGCCTAGTATTAGTTGGAAATATAATTATACATGTTTGCTATGTTATATTGGTGTTTTTTTTATTTCTTCTTTTCTTGGAACAGTTTGCAGAGATTTGATTATTTAATACGCCCTGAGGCACTACTATACAAATTGTGAGCTTTATTGAGGGGAGGATTTTAAGTCCTACACACATGGTTATGTTCTTCAAATAAAATTCCTACCAAAGTAAAAATGATTCTTTCCTTTTTTAGGAATAATTTTAAGTCTTTTGAGTACTAACGTAAGAGAAATATTAACTTTTTTGTACTGACCCAAAGTGTTATGTGAGAACCAGGTCCATTATCCCAATGAGTCTATTCTGGTGGTATCACATTCTACGAACTTTAAAACCTGTAGAGAGCAACGTGGACAAATGAAAAAGACCTGTGATATTCCATATGTTTAAAATTAATCAAATAATATCAAAGGAAATAATTAAACATTTCTAGGTTATGCAAGATATTGTCTGTTAAAAGTATATAACAATTTTAAATTACAGACGAAGGTGAAACAGAAAAAACCATAAATTGATAAGAGATATATAAACGAATATTACGTAAAAGTGGAATGGAAAGCAGAGAAGAAGAGTTAATTATGAATATTAAGTGAACAAATTCTTTAAAAAAGAAAATCAAGAATCCTTTATCTATTCATAAAGTTTTAGTTACATCAATATATAAAATAAACCTTGCTATTTTATAAGAACAAGAAATCAAATGTTATAAAAATGTAAAATACTATAATGTGAAGTTATTTATCATTCACAGCAAGTTTATGCCCAATGTGTTCAACTCTGGTTCACATAAATATTAATTCAAATCTACTGTGATATATAACTTTTCCATTGTATTTACGGCTGTATTGATACAGTTTATTTATCACCACGCTACACGAATATTTATGTCCTGTAAAGACCCTGTACAAACCTCCGCATTCGATAAACAATACTATGTTTTCACCGTCAACGCTACCATTCCACGTTTTCAGAAGGATATTTTAAATTTAAAAAATATAAATTTATTTAGGGGAAATATTTATTTGTTTAGTATTAATTACTTCAAGTAATATAAATTGCATAATAGCCAATTTTTAAGCCTGCTTGATATTGAGTACCCGTTTATGTATACAATTTATATCAGGTAGGCTATGAGGCTAATGTTAGGTCAAATTTACATAACATCTTTAATTAGAAATTACTAAATAATTCTTGTATTTGAATCACCTTAGGTGATTTTTTTATTATTAAACAAAAAAACATATTATATATATATATATATATATATATATATATATATATATATATATATATATACATAAAAATATATATAAATATATATTTATATGTATATATATATATATATATATATATATATATATATATATATATATATATATATATATAACAAAATATTTATTCTTGAAAAACAAAGAAAAAATGAAGAGAAATACAAATACATGAGTAATTTAAAGAGTACTACAATCCTAAGACAAACAGTACCAACATTATCAGTACTATTGTTAATGTTGTAACTGTTTGCCAACGAAATATATTATTTTTGTATTTGTATTTCTCTTATTTTTTCATATATATTTATATAATGTTTGCAAAATGTGTATAATATTTATAAGTAAATACTAAATTTTATACAATGTAATATTTTTACTAAGTTTAAATGTAACTAAATATATTAAAAAGTTGTTGCTTGTTATAAAGGTTTTTGTTACTTATTGCTGTTACTATAGTGAGTTTTATCCTAGAGAATAGCATCCAGAGAGAACTGTAAATCCTTAAATCACTTACGGAAATAAATACATTTATAACGTAATTGCATGTCGCCCTGTGCCAGAGTCCTAAATAAGATTGTAAATTTATATTTTTAGGACATTTGTTAATCGAATTTGCAATTTCCTCGTCTCTCAATTATTAAGAACATGCCCGCTGGCCAGATATAATGTAATAAATGAAAAAGTTTCTAAAAGTGAAAGCATTGGCAGAGTTTGTGAAGAAGTTACGGAATTTAATTACTCTTTGAACATTACACCAAAGTAAGGATTATAAATCCAGTGTTCTAAACGTATTCCTACTCCTTCCACAAAATCTTTCTTTGCGAAGGATATTTTTTTTATTGGAAATCTATTACTTTGTACAACTTTTGATTTTATTTATACCTTTATTTTATTCTTCATCTGATATAAAACTAGAGTAATAATTTATTTTAGCATTTTAAACGGTATCCCAAGCGACCGATAATATTTTCCGAATTGGACAAGTTTCTACAAATGACATTTTTAAGTAATAAGTACCGTAATAATTTTAGTTCGTACAATATAGGAGTATGAATTACCTTTGTAAGACAGAAGCTGTTGGTTCTAGAAATAATATAGCACAGTGTTTACTTTTAATAAACTATTCACTACAGTACATATTCTCCATACCAAGGCTACAATGAAAACCAGTCTTTGCTACCAAAAGCAATACACGGTAGCGTTAATTAAAGTACAATAGAGAAATGCCAAAACAATAAAAGCTTGTGCACAGAACTACCTTACATAGCATTAGAAAAACTTGATGGGTACAAACGCAGGAAGCAATATATTGCTATTTGATAATCATACAGTTAGGGTCGCTTTCCCAATAGTTGGCAGTAAAGTGAAGCAAGAGAAGAATCTTCTATACAAGAGGCATTGGTCTTAGAGGAAATGGCAAGAGCTTTATATGTTGTGTAAGTCCCTCAGTTTTTAGATATGGGTGTTCTGTGTTCGCCTCTAATTTCCCAGAATATTCTGGGAGGAGTTACAGTCTAGTCACACAACACACAAAAACCACAGTCGAGCCGTAATTTAGTAATGGCTGAAATTTAAACATTTTCACGATTCTAATCTTTCGTTTTGCAGGAGTAGAATTTCTTTCTGTGTTATTCCCATAATATTACATATTACGATTTTTCCATCGTTCAGATAATGTAAACGATTCCCAAATCTCTGTTCCCATAATTATGCTCAGCTCCGGCAAAGGCAAGCGTTATATAGAAGTAAACGAAAAATTGTAAACACCGCAAGGGGAACGTAAAAGTATCAAAGACACTTTATAACTATAAAGGCAGTGCTGGAACTCCCGTAGTTAGAGCGGGTTAATGAGGCACCTTAAACCAAATCAGATTATTTCTAACTAATTATGGTCTCTGCCTTCTTTTCTTTAAGTCATTTTCTTTTCTTGAATTGTCTAGACAAATTAAGAACATTATGTATTTCCCCCCCCCCTGGTTTTAACAAAGGGAGTTTTCTGTTTAAAATTCTAAATCTTGTAAACATCAGAGAATTTAGTCTTTACTGCAACTCAAAGAGTGACGTAAGCAATCAATAAAATCTTCAGTGCAGCTAAAGTTGTAATTGCTTTTAACTGAAAAACAAGACCAATAATACTGTTACGTCCTTTATTATTATGTCAAGGTTTTAACTATTATCGCTCTTAACACAATGATCCATCTGATGACAGTGAAGTAGAAGCTCGTCAAACGATAAAACCTTTTTAATATTCCCAAGTTTACTTGAAGTGTTAAGAACTCACATCTTTACTTGATACAAAAACTTCTTATAGGATGACTTTGTGAAGCACGCTGAGTGGGACGGACGTACGTTTTGCGTTGTTATTAAAACACCTACCAACGGCTGTGCTACCAGCTATATCCGGTTATTATTATCATTTAATAACAATACAACGTAACGGTTATTGAGCGTTTTACAAAAAAAAACCTTCATATCTTTTTATCATTGCAACGTTATGCCATTATCAATGATCCTTTTCAAAGCAGTGTTATAGAACGTCATCAAACGTTAAAATCTGTTTAGTGTTCATTCATCTTATTACAAAAATGTGATATAACCTCATTTAGGTTGACCTTGTGAACCACAAGGCAAGTGACGAACGTATATCTTGTTATGTCACAACACTTGCCAGAAGCTGTGCTACCAGCTGTATCTGTAAAGGTATTATAACTTGTAAAAGTTATAACAGGATTTTGATCAAAAACAAAATTATTATTATTATTATTATTATTAACAATACCACGTGATGGGTAAGCATATCTTTCTTTACTCCTCTGAGTTTAGCGACAGCGCCACGCTAAGGCATTATTTTCCATAGGATGCTATTATTAAGGGAACCATTAATCCGGTTCCTTATATCTGTATAACTCCATCCACCCTTCGTCTAACAATTGTATTTAATTTACACTTGATTTCTAAATACACATACAAATAGATACCATAAACTTCTTCCATTTCCATCACATATAAACACTTTATTATTAAACACAAAAGTAATTTTCGTAAAATAATTATAAATCTACATTGTTAAGGGAAGCCTATATATAACGTATAAGAGTGAATTAAATATCCCAAAAAAGACACCTGAAACTCAGTGACTATTCAAGTAGAGTAATTAAAACATATAGAGGCGAAAATGGCATACTGACTGAATAATTAATAAATTGTTTCAAGGGCAACATTCACAACATCCATGCAATAGAGAAATTATCGTGTATAAACTTTATAAAGATAATATTGTAAGGCATCAGGAACACTACTATATTACTCAACAATATAATATTCTATACAACAATATTCTGTTCTGTAATTAAATTTCATAAACTTTCTCACAAAACCAATCTCTACTTTCACTTTTACAAACTATCCCAGCCATCAGACTCAATTAATGAAAAAAGCGACCAGTAAAATAGGCGACCATCACGGAATTTACAAAATAAGCGGCCAAACTACCCCTATCACCCCAAAGATCATTCAACTATAGGATACCGAATCCGGAGTGTGCGAAAAAGTTGCCCAAATAATCCTAACGCCGCAAAGGTTATTCAACTAAGCAATACCGAATCCGGATGTGCGAAATAAGCGCCCAAATAACCCTAATGCCGCAAAGGTAATTCAACTAAGCAATAACGAATCCGGATGAGCGAAATAAGCGCCCAAATAACCCTAACGCTGCAAAGGTAATTCAACTAAGCAATACCGAATCCGGATGAGCGAAATAAGCGCCCAAATAACCCTAACGCCGCAAAGGTAATTCAACTAAGCAATACCGAATCCGGATGAGCGAAATAAGCGCCCAAATAACCCTAACGCCGCTAAGGTAGTTTAACTAAATAATACCGAATCCGGATGTGCGAAATAAGCGCACAAATAACCCTAACGCCGCAAAGGTAATTCAACTAAGCAATACCGAATCCGGATGAGCGAAATAAGCGCCCAAATAACCCTAACGCCGCAAAGGTAATTCAACTAAGCAATACCGAATCCGGATGTGCGAAAAAGGTGCCCAATTAACCCTAACGCCGCAAAGGTTATTCAACTAAGCAATACCGAATCCGGATGAGCGAAATAAGCGCCCAAATAACCCTAACGCCGCAAAGGTAATTCAACTAAGCAATACCGAATCCGGATGTGCGAAATAAGCCACCATCCTACACTTTCGCTACTCGTTACAGGTAAACTCGGAAGGAAGCAGAAGTATAAGAAAGTGGATACAGCTATTGAAAAAACAATGTGGAAATACGAAGAAAGTGTTGACATAAAGGCTTGTTTCTGTCCTTAAAGACAGAAAGGCTCTCTCTTACCTTCAAAATCTGAAATTATTTGTCGATAGTAAAAAAGATAAACATACAAAATGTAGAAATAAATTATTTCTAATTAATAGATTATATTTATTTTAATCCTATATTCATAATAAAACCCAATTAAACGTTACAAACATTATAAAATATAAATATAAACAAAATCATTGATGAATCTTCCTTAAGGCTGATTTTAAACACGTCAAAATGCTTAAATTGATATATTATTATTTAGCCAGTCTAAAACCTGGTTAAAACATGATTGAAATCAGAAAACAATATAAAAAAAAAAACAGTACTAACTCTCTTATGAAGAGTGTGGAATACCCAGAGTAGGTATAATTCTGTGATGGTCGCTTACTTCACTTGTCGCTCATTTCGCTAAAGATTGGGTTTTACAGTGACCAATAAAGAATTTAAATTCAAACCATTTATCAATATTTACTTCTTCATCCTCAAACTTACACTTACTTTAGGGCTAATGGCTAATGCACTGGGCACTGGCTTTTATGTTGGCATTAACATTAAAATCTTATGACCCACTACACTCCATGAGGCTACGGCAGCGAGTTACTCAGCTTGGCAGAGATTTAGTTTAAGTATTTATGATTTTTAAATATGCAATGCTTTTATGTTCACCTGAACTGGACGTAAATTTAAACATCTAAATGAGTAATGGCTTGAGAGCGAATTTTAGAACTGACCCAAAAATAAACTAAATCGAGTACAACACATCGTCTCAGTTTTGAGATATAATGGAGATATGTTGATATTTATATACATTTATTTATTCAGTTGTAAAACAATTTGTCGTAGTTTGAAAAGTGTTTAAAATAAAGTTTATTGAATCATTTTTATTTAAACATTTCATATAGGCTTATAAAAAGAAAGGTTTATCAATTAAGTTCAAGCATTTGAAACATAGTGCTTGGTGAGTTTCGATTTGCTTCGTGTCATAATTTTTTGTAAATAGTGTTTATAGGTGTTGCGTTATTTGTCTGAGGTCCCCTACAGACAGTAATTGTTATTGCAAGTTTCAGACATGAGGCATCACTTGTTTCAATTTATGTCTATTGGTCTACATATTTATCTGCTGAACCTGTTGTTAAATCTGCTTGATTCTAGTACACCTAGTAGGCAATAATTCTTGCTTAAATAATATTATATTAATTATATTTGTTTTTTTAATTAATATACTATCGGTGATAGATATTTTATGAGTGCTCTTTTTCCTTCGAAATATGATTAACATAAATATGTTAAATATGTTGGTGATCGTATATTAATAATTTCGTCATTATGACGCGTCAACTAGATTCATTCTTACTCTAGACGAAATTTCCTGAACGATATGAATAAGTTTTCCATCGTCGTTTTTGAAAATATACTCAACATTGCATTTATTTACACCAAAACTATTACAAAATTATTTTTAAAACAATGATACCACTATTTTATTTATTAAATTCTAGTATGAAGATATCCATAAAACTTATGTATATGCATGAAGTTTAACAACCTTTTTTTGTGAATATTTAGGAAATATAAATGCTAAACATAAATACACAAATCTTAGCTTAACCTCCTGGAATCGTAGGAAATATGTTTCTTCCCACAGATATCTAACACCTAATGGCTAATACTTATTGCTTAGATGATATAATATATATATATATATATATATATATATATATATATATATATATATAGGATATGGTTTATTTTTTTAAATTAATTTACTGCCGGAGATAGATATTTTATAACTTATCTTTTTTCTTCGAAATATGAGCAACATAAATACGTTATTTAGTTAATCAGAGCTTAGCTATTCACAAAGGTAAAAGTCAAAACAGTGAACTCCAAATCTCACAAAAAAGTAGTTTTTAATAAACACACACTTAACAAACTAGTTTCGGCGACGATGTCGCCTTCCTCAGTACTTGGCTGTTATTAATACTAATACTCTGTGCTTGCCTTTCTCAGTGGTAGCCCGGCACTGAGGAAGGCGACATCGTCGCCGAAACTAGTTTTTTGAGTGTGTGTTTAATAAAAACTAATTTTTTCTGAGATTTTGAGTTCACTGTTTTGACTTTCACCTTTATAAATATGTTACATGGTTATCGTATATCAATATTGTCGCCATTTTGACACTTGCATCTAATAGATGCCATTCATACTAGAGACTACAATTCTCCAACAATATGGTCAACTTTTTTGTTGGTTTTCTAAATGTACTCATCATCATCTTTATGTTTACTAAACTTTACAAAATTATTTTAAAAACAATGACACGACAATTTTGTTTACTAGCTTCTAACGTTGAGAATAAATACATTAAACTTTTTTACAATTTTTTTCTGTAAATATTCAAAGAAATATAAATGCTAATAATAAACACACAACACAGCATAACATCCTGGAATCGTAGGAAATAGGTTTCTTCCCACAGATGATATCACTGCCGAGACAATACACCTGCAATAAGAGCCTAAACTCTCTTAGAGGGCGCCATCACAAAGCCAATTTTCAAACAACCTCTTGCTTTACAAGATAACAAGGGCAATTTTCTTTCTTTAAAGCGCTCATTCTTATATATTTTCTCGCATTTTAAACTGTCTCAAGCGGTGACAAAGTAAATTATCTTTCTTTCCCCCTCGCCGACGCTCACACAGCCTACATTTATTTGTTGTAAAATTTATTGTCATATGAATACATCCAGGCAGACAAAAATGATGGAAATGTGTGTTCTAAACACGTGGTATATTTAGGACTATATTTTGGGTTCTAAATAATTTTTTAAGGACTTGTGAGTGGAGTGTTGGAACCGATTTTTTAAGCTTTACGCCCACAAAAAGTTGTTGCTAAATACAACTAAACCTACTGAATGCGTTATAATTCAGTTCACCTTCTCAACTAAACATTCACGTAATTGTGACACATAAGTAAAAGCCGTGCTAAGTGCCAAAACGTTAGTTTTGAGATATATAAAAAACATTATTTTAAACTCGCTGTGTTTTCCAAAAATACCTTTTAAACACAAAAACCATTTATACTGGTCAGGATATTAGGTTCTATGCATAAAATATATACCTAATATATTAATTTAATATAATTTTCGTAGTCAACACGTGGCACTTTTGAAACGAGCTAAGTGGCATATAAATGGTTGTAAATATTAAATAAATATAAATAATTAAATAAAGTACCAGATATTTTTTAAAGCATAAACGGGTTATGTGCAGTGTTATTAAACAAAAAAAGTTTGAATTTTGTAAGTAAAAGAAAAACATTTAAACAAACAAAAACATGGAAAAGTAAATTTAATTGTCAATGTTAAGAAGTAGTGGTATTAAATGAACAACATTTGTTTATTAATTAAATTTCACTTTACAGCCTCAACTCTTGGTAAAATTCTTTGCTTTCATCCCTTAGATAAAACATTTTTTTCAAATCTTTATTTTTATAGCTTTTTATTTTACTTTCAGTGTTTAACTGTCCAAGTAGATTTTGTCCAAGTGGTATTATTTTTAAATACATTTGTTTGTATCCAGGAGGATTAAATACATTCGCTGAAGGATTTCTTGGCATTTACCACCGCAGGATCCTTATTTTAAACTTTCAACCATTTTACTTTTGAAATTTCAAGTTTTGTTGTGTTTAAACATTTTTTGCTGCTTCTTTGCAATTAAATCATTCTTTTCCATCAAAATATTAATGAAGGGTTTTCTATGACAGGAACCCTAATGATGTCGAGTGATACTTCAGAGCTTTCCAGGCGTTTTCTTTTTCCAGTAATCCTGAAATCTCTGTAGCAAGACACATATCAATGACCTGTGACTAAGTATTTGTGATGTATTTCAAGAAAATGGTTTTGGTATTCCTTTTCCTCCCACAGTTTCTTCTTGTTCATTGCTATTTCTCGTCCCATTCTCTTACGTCTTTTCTCTTATTCCTTTCCCTTGTTTCTTCTTGTTAATTTCTATTTCTATTCCCATTCTCTTACGTCTTTTCTCTTATTCCTTTCCCTTGTTTCTTCTTGTTAATTTCTATTTCTATTCCCATTCTCCCTCGTCTTTTCTCTTATTCCTTTCCCTTGTTTCTTCTTGTTAATTTCTATTTCTATTCCCATTCTCCCTCGTCTTTTCTCTGATTCTTTTCCCTTGTTTCTTCTTGTTCATTGCTATTTCTCTTCTCATTCTCTGACGTCTTTTCTCTTATTCCTTTCCCTTGTTTCTTCTTGTTAATTTCTATTTCTATTCCCATTCTCTTACGTCTTTTCTCTTATTCTTTTCCCTTGTTTCTTCTTGTTCATTGCTATTTCTCTTCTCATTCTCTGACGTCTTTTCTCTTATTCCTTTCCCTTGTTTCTTCTTGTTAATTTCTATTTTTATTCCCATTCTCTTACGTCTTTTCTCTTATTCCTTTCCCTTGTTTCTTCTTGTTCATTGCTATTTCTCTTCCCATTCTCTTACCTCTTTTTCCTTATTACTAACGTTAATACTATTACTCATAGAGACGGAATTAACCGTAGTGAAATATAATTATTCATAATTACCAAATAAACTAATAAAAAATAAAATCAACAACACAGTGCACAACTCTAAGCTTAAACATAGACACAACATACGCCTAACACTAGCTCTGTTGCGGCCGGTACTTAGCCCGTGTTTTACTACATGAAGCCTATCACTTGCCTCACACTTAATCTTTTTTGAACTATTTAGGCCATTTAATGCAACATCGGGGTTGGCGCGTAGCCTACGTTTTAGTAGTCAACGAAATTTTGTTGGCTCTTATCCCGGATTTACTTACGTGCAACAATTATCCACCAATTTTACGCATAGAACGTACACTG
Organism: Prosapia bicincta; assembly: GCA_036971475.1. NCBI lineage: Eukaryota > Metazoa > Arthropoda > Insecta > Hemiptera > Cercopidae > Prosapia > Prosapia bicincta. Next base: position 121,198,051 of record JBAIZL010000003.1, read on the forward strand.
TAACAAGTTGTGTATTCATTGTACTGTAACCAATGTCCTTACTTTTGGTCAAGTTATAAAGTAAATTTTGGCATAAAGCTGAGTTTGCCTGAATAATTCTTCAGCTAACGTCATTAGATATTTGAATACGTCAGACTTAGCAATATATAAGTGAATACATGTAATTCATATAAGTTATATTTATGCTGTACGTTGTATGGGGATCAGATTTTATAAGGCCTAAGTTGTCACTTTATTTAATGTAGCCTACATTATTTTGTTAAAGTGATATGCTAATATTAATAGTTTATAATAAGTTAAATATAATGAAAATTAATCAGAAATCTTCTATTTTGGCTTTTGAAATTAAAACTTGTTTAGATGCTTTTTTTCAACCAGCTATTCTCTTAATAATAACAATATAACTATACTCTTTATTAAACCATCTATTAACACAATTTCTCGATCAAAATTTTCTTTTCGTCACAGTTTTTTTCGAAAACCGCATTCTTTTATTAATTGAGATTCGCCACAATTTGTATTGGTTAGTATCACTTTATCTGTTAGTATACAATAGTTAATTTTCCATCCATTATCAGATTTTCTAAATAGACATTTTCTGTAGAGACTAAAACTATACACACTTTTATAAATGTTAATAGAAGAATGATTTCTTGTTTGTAGAAAATGTGTATGTTTTTTACCCGGGTTTGGGCAACTTAAACCTACCCAGCCCTCTTGGTGTCTAGCCTCTAGCAAGCTACCTTCAGCTCACATGTGCTAAAGTGAAGGAGAGTTGTCTCCTGATTATCAAAATAGCAAGCTGTACAGTAATTTCTATCTGTATATTGTAACGTGCTGGCCCTTTTTACCTCGGTAAGTTTTGTCTTTAATTGAAATTTGTGTTATTATTGCTTATTACCAAAATGATTAATTTTACTTACCAGGGCTCTAGTTCTATCGTCACAGCTCAGCCACAAACTGTCTGTCTATGACGGTCTTCTAATCTTAAAGGTAGAACTAGGTTACTTTTGAAATAAGAATTGAAAGTTTTAAAATACAAAGTTATACAATTTATTAATCAATGACAAATTACATCTCGTCTAGATCTCGTCTAGAAACCCAAGAGTACGTCTAGTGAAAATTAAAAATAAATAAAAAGTACTGTTGCCTAGTACTCAAGGGGTTTATCGCCCAAACAGTCCCTATACTTTATTACCTGTTACATTTTAAGAGAATATAAGCGGTAAAGCAGACATATGTCACTAATACTTACGTCACTATGCACTGCCTTTTGTATCAGGACATGTTGGGTTTCACAGAAAGATTTACAGCTCTTGTCGTAATTCCCTCAAGACAAAATATAACATGCAATCTAAGCGTCTTAGTTTGTATATAAATCACGTAGCTAGCACGTGGTCTTACGCTCTCAGAATCTCATTGTAAAGTGACAGATTTTAAACCCCCTAAAGGAATTAGAAATAAATTCAAGAAATAAAATGTTTTCATTATAATACAATTATTCTTCGACGTATGTTCAGCACAAAAGAGTTTAAATACCTTTTCTCATATTCTAGGTTTGATTAGGATGTGTAAATAAGATTGTATAGGTTAGAAGTTGAAATAAATAAAAAATTCTGAGGAAAAAAATGTGAATTTGATATTTTATTGTTTTATAAAATAAATTTACTCTAAATACATTCAACTCACTATAGCAACAATATGTAGATTAACATAAATAAATGAAACCTTTCAACCATAAATAACTCAAGTTATTTGTGGTTGAGAGGATTCATTAATTTATGTTAAACATTGTGCCACAGTTGTTTTACACAGTTATAACTATGACTTCTCGGTCAAAAGAGGTTAACAGATTCCAAAAATAAAATGTAAAAAGAACAACTTTTCATTGTAAATTACCTCTGAGGATGATTGCTATGCAATCGAAATGTACATAAGGTTTTAAATAAAAGAAGAAAGTTATTTGTGGCTTAGAGGTTTCATTTATTTATGTTAAAAATTACGCTACAGTTGTTTTATACAGTTATAATATGTAGATTGTTTAAAATGTATTTGCTGTTTTTTAAACGGTATGACTAGCGTTAATAAATAATAAAAATATTAACTTTAAACCCATGACCATCAGTCGCATGGTCCTTTCTTGTGACTCTTTAATAATTATGTAACCATTGACGTCATCAATTGATTCATTTAACACAACTCCTCTTTTAACAAAATTAAGTACGCCCATTGTAATCGCCTTCAGGTTTACGTTGCCCTTCATAGCAATTTATTTTTGTGACGGTAGAGTTCCGTTTTAAAGTCTCACAACCAAGGAGCAAAAGGTTTGCACAACATGGGCCAATAAAATACATTGATTTTCTCACATATTAAAAAATTACATTGACTATTTGTCCTTGAACACAACAACGCTATAGTAGCCTCTACGGCTACCTTAAGCTTTTAAACACTTAAAAAACTTCCATGCTTCGTGGTAACTCCTAATTGCTCATTCACACATTTTTAAAGCGAGCAAAATACTTCACTCTGCCGCTGCTAATATTAGCTGGTGAATTATTACTCTTATTTAAGCGATTTGTTTTGAACTTTTGTGGAAATACTGCTTTATTCTTCATGCAGGCGTTTTAACTGTTATTTTTTCAATTAATATCGTTGATGAGGCAAATAAGACAACAACAAAGGTCTTCTGAAGAAACAAAAGCTTGCGACTCTGCATGTTCACTCGTTTAGAGAGATATAAACAGAGAGAGATCACCGTAGGGTAACTGTTACAATCGGCACAACAATGGGTAGAAGAATAATTAAAAGAATATTTGCAAAAGAATCTTCTAGCAAATGTTTTTTTATTGGTTACATAATTTATATATTTTGTTCAAATTTTGAAAATTATTAAGTAATATTTTAGTGAGAACTAATGTGTAAAACATTATGTTAATTATTATAAAAGTAATAATAAATCGCCAGAATTTACCAAAAAGCGTAACATAAATTCCGAGAGTTTGTTACATGTTATCACTTACAATAACACTAATTTAAGGCCTTTTAAAAAAAAAGCCATTAATTGTCTTCAACCCGAAATTTAGCTTTTATTTTCGAATTTTTATATTGAATAATATCAAGTAAGGCTTAGCTTCAATATTCATTGTTGTAGGTGTAATAACTTAAATTTTAAGTAATTAAAGTTTGTTAATAGCTATCAAATAGTAAGTGATTTGTGTAGTTGTGTACTTATCACTAAACTAAACCTGCTGGGTTGATTAATTAAATATTATATTTCATGCAGATAAAGTTGCATAATTGGCGCCCGAGGCACTGCATTCTGCTTAGTAACAAATTTAATTAAATTGTTTCGATTTGTATTACGACCTAATATGATATTAATTAAATTATTTTATTTAATAAATATTAGGTTCTGATAAAAACGGTGTATTTTTATCAAATAAATAAAGCTAACATGATTAGTTTAGATATAAGTAGTCAAGCAGTAAAAGATACGAAAATTTATTGAAAAATTGTTAA
>JBAIZL010000003.1:121206569-121214069 GCA_036971475.1 Prosapia bicincta
TTATTTTATATTGTTTATTTGCTAATTTACTGAGCAGAAATAATTCATTAAATGGAACATGTGAAATAAAACTGCAATATTATAGGCCACTAAAGCGATATTAAAAGTCTGTAAAATATTTCGTCATTAGGTATCGTAACCTTGAGCTAAATATTTCTATTTCTTTATATATCAATAATATGAACCATGTTTACAGTAGGCTTAAACTTTATATATCAATAATAAGAACCATGTTTACAGTAGGCTTAAACTTTATATATCAATAATAAGAACCATGTTTACAGTAGGCTTAAACTTTATATATCAATATTAAGAACTATGTTTACAGTAGGTCTAAACTTTATATATCAATAATAAGAATCATGTTTACAATAGGCCTAAACTTTATATATCAATAATAAGAACCATGTTTACAGTAGGCTTAAACTTTATATATCAATAATCAGAACCATGTTTACAGTAGGTCAATTCAAATTTACCTATCTATATTTATTTGAATGAATGAATGAATCTACATTCAATATGAATGTAAAATTAAATTGGTTTGTATTCATACCATTTTGTATATTCTTTACTTAACCTTCAAATATAGTGCACACCGTAGTTAGTACAGAATAACCAAAATAATTTTACAAAAGTTTGTGTTTTCTTTCGTTCAGTTATAAACAAATACCTTCACATTTCCCACTTGGACATTACACCTTATTTTAGGTGACATGTTCCATTTTTCACTACTGTTATAGAGTTAAAAAAATCAAGTAACATGAAAGCTACATGATATTTTCTGAAAGGTATCACTTTGAGTGGGATTCACAGTCACCCAGGCTTTAACTTCTTTGACATTAAATTAACTAAGTATGATAAAATGAGCATTGATTTATGTTCTAATTATTTATTTATGTCCTAGCAAACATATAAGATAAATGCTTAAATAGGTGTGTAATATAAACAATATTGTACTTACATGATTTAAGACGGTTGGAAAACTCTACTACACTACTATTACGTCTTTCTCTTGATGTCATTTACACTCCCTCTAGGAATTCCAAATTCCGATGATAGCTTAACCTCATTTTCGCCTTTTCGTGACCGTTGTAGAATGTTATACTTAACAGCCAACGTCAAAGTTTTATAATTACCGCTTTTAGGCATTTCTTCTTTATATAACCATGGTTGGAAAAAATTATAAAATGAAGAAAGGAAACGAAAACTGAACTGTAAAATACAATTTGTCTAAACTACAGTGTAACTTATAATGCAAGTCAACGCTGTCTACTATGCTGCGGTCAGGCGATTACAGTAGACTTCTAATAACTTGCGTGTGAGATGTGGGAGAACAAAGAATCAGTTGAGAGAGTTTCTCAATAATGGAATTACTCATGTGTGGTATCGACCATATCTCATGGCCAGCGCCTATACTACGTGATTGTATAGACTTGCAGAAGTTTGTTATAACAGTATTGTGACGAATTACAGAAGGTGACGAGTTAGAGAGGTTTAACTGCAATTTGATTATCTGTAAAGTGAACGAGAAATTAAAAACCATCATACATTTCCAACACAATAATTTTTGAGTTGCTCATCCGACTTAAGTATATCTTTAAGTTAAGTACTAGGCCCTTACCTATGCATAAAAGTTTTTTTTTATACGGCCCCTGTTACTGCTTCCGGTCAAATTTTCTCGATCATACCCATCTCCTTGGTTGTATTTTTGAATTATCACATGACGATAATTTAGATATGTTGAAAAACAAGTTAATTAAGTGTTACCGGAGAATTGATTTCATAATATATACAAAATGAAATAAAAACAATGTCCGAATTTATGGAGGCTTTTTAAATAAAACTGATTCCTCTCATCCAGCAAAAATATTATACTCCAAACTATAATTAAAATTCCTAAATACTATTTTAAAATAGAAATAGAAGTATTTGTAAACGTAAAGTTATTGGAAGCCAATAAAACTTTTATACGTGTAAATATAATATAAATCAATAATGGTAAACTTATGTTGTTTGAAGTGTTAGTAATCAAATAACATATTCCTTTGGTGTGTTACAGGTTTGTGCTGGTGCAAAATTAAAAAGAAGAAAAAGAAAGATCTTGGTAAGGTTTAAATTGATACATTTTCTCACTTATCTAGTATATGGGACTATTGCTCCATCATGGCTTCTCTCGCTACTTCTTAACTACATACGCTTTCTTTCGTCTTCTTCTAAAAAAATTGTTACATTCTCTCATAAACTCTAGTATATGGGACTAGCGCTCTCCACCATGACTTCTCTCGCTGTGTCTTAACTACGTACGATACTCTCTCGTAATCTTGTAAAATATTGTTACATTCTCTTATTAACACTAGTATATGGGACTAGCGCTCTCCGTCGTGGCTTCTCTTGCTGCGTCTTAAATACATACGCTTTCTCTCTCGTCTTCACCTAAAAAATATTGTCACATTTTCTCACTTTTAAAACTTTTCTCACTTTGAATACATAATTTTTTCATCTTTCAAATTGTTTTTGTTGTGCGTATGCTACTTTTGAAGAGGGAGGCGAAAGGATTTTACATCACACCTACACTTTAAATGTATTATTCTTGCCATTTATAAAATAAATTATTTCCTTTTTTTGTTACTCTTTTTGTAAGTCATAGTTCATTGTAATTCATATAAAATAATTCATAATAAAATACTCACTGCCACGGCCAAATCCTCCATCGCTGTGACCACCCGCTCTTTACATCTCTGATCCTAGATCTCCTTTCTTTGGCTAAATATTGGCCTAATTTGTTATGTTCATTGACCGTTTAGATAAGCTAATTTGCAATAGTTACAAAGCGTAGTGGCCTCAGACTGATCTAAGTGTAACCGTATTAGGTTATTTACCACCTTAAAGGTTTTGGTGATGATTGCTACTTTAGAGTGACGATGACTTTGAAACGCGAGAGCGCTAGTCCCATATACTAGAGTTAATGAGAGAATGTAATAATATTTTAGAAGAAGACGAGAGAGAAGCGTACGTAGTTAAGACTCAGCGAGAGAAGTCACAACAGAGAGCTCTAGTCCCATATACTAGAGTAAGGGAGAAAATGTAACAATATTTGTAGAAGAAGACGAGAGAAAGCGTACGTAGTAAGGAAGCAGCGAGAGAAGCCATGTTGGAGCAATAGTCCCATATACTAGATAATTGAGAAAATGTATCAATTTAAACCTTACCAAGATCTTTCTTTTTCTTCTTTTTAATTTTGCACCAGCACAAACCTGTAACACACCAAAGGAATATGCTATTTGATTACTAACACTTCAAACAACATAAGTTTACCATTATTGATTTATATTATATTTACACGTATAAAAGTTTTATTGGCTTCCAATAACTTTACGTTTACAAATAATTCTATTTCTATTTAAAAATAGTATTTAGGAATTTTAATTATAGTTTGGAGTATAATATTTTTGCTGGATGAGAGGAATCAGTTTTATTTAAAAAGCCTCCATAAATTCGGACATTGTTTTTATTTCATTTTGTACATATTATGAAATCAATTCTCCGGTAACACTTAATTAACTTGTTTTTCAACATATCTAAATTATCGTCATGTGATAATTCAAAAATACAACCAAGGAGATGGGTATGATCGAGAAAATTTGACCGGAAGCAGTAACAGGGGCCGTATAAAAAAAAACTTTTATGCATAGGTAAGGGCCTAGTACTTAACTTAAAGATATACTTAAGTCGGATGAGCAACTCAAAAATTATTGTGTTGGAAATGTATGATGGTTTTTAATTTCTCGTTCACCTTACAGATAATCACATGCAGTAAAACCTCTCTAACTCGTCACCTTCTGTAATTCGTCACAATACTATTATAACAAACTTCTGCAAGTCTATACAATCACGTAGTATAGGCGCTGGCCATGAGATATGGTCGATACCACACATGAGTAATTCCATTATTGAGAAACTCTCTCAACTGATTCTTTGTTCTCCCACATCTCACACGCAAGTTATTAGAAGTCTACTGTAATCGCCTGACCGCAGCATAGTAGACAGCGTTGGGTTGCATTATAAGTTACACTGTAGTTTATACAAACTGTATTTTACAGTTCAGTTTTCGTTTCCTTTCTTCATTTTATAATTGTTTCCAACCATGGTTATATAAAGAAGAAATGCCTAAAAGCGGTAATTATAAAACTTTGACGTTGGCTGTTAAGTATGACATTCTACAACGGTCACGAAAAGGCGAAAATGAGGTTAAGCTATCATCGGCATTTGGAATTCCTAGAGAGAGTGTAAATGACATCAAGAAAAAGACGTATAATAGTGTAGTAGAGTTTTCCAACCGTCTTAAATCATGTAAGTACAATATTATTTATATTACACCCCTATTTAAGCATTTATCTTATATGTTTGCTCGGACATAAATAAATAATTAGAACATACCTCAATGCTCATTTTATCACACTTAGTTAATTTAATGTCAAAGAAGTTAAAGCCTGGGTGACTGCGAATCCCATTCAAAGTGATACCTTTCAGAAAATATCATGTAGCTTTCATGTTACTTGATTTTTTTAACTCTATAACAGTGGTAAAAAATTGAACGTGTCACCTAAAATAAGGTGTAATTTCCAAGTGAAAATTTCAAGGTATTTGTTTATAACTGAACAAAAGAAAACACAAACTTTTGTAAAATTATTTTGATTATTCTGTACTAACTACGGTGTGCACTATATTTAAAGGTTAAGTAAAGAATATACAAAATGGTATGAATACAAACCAATTTAATTTTACATTCATATTGAATGTAGATTCATTCATTCATTCAAATAAATATAGATAGGTAAATTTGAATTGAACTATGTTAGATCTATTGGTATTTATGTACATAAAGTTTAGGCCTACTGAAAACATGGTTCTTATTATTGATATATAAAGTTTAGGTCTACTGTAAACATAGTGCTTATTATTGATATATAAAGTTTAGGTTTACTGTAAACATGGTTCTTATTATTGATATATAAAGTTTAAGCCTACTGTAAACGTGGTTCTTATTATTGATATTTAAAGTTTAGGCCTACTGTAAACATGGTTCTTATTATTGATATATAAAGTTTAGGTTTACTGTAAACATGGTTCTTATTATTGATATATAAAGTTTAAGCCTACTGTAAACGTGGTTCTTATTATTGATATTTAAAGTTTAGGCCTACTGTAAACATGGTTCTTATTATTGATATATAAAGTTAGGGCCTACTGTAAACACGGTTCTTATTATTGATATATAAAGGTTAAACCTACTGTAAACATGATTCTTATTATTGATATATAAAGTTTAGGTCTACTGTAAACATGGTTCTTATTATTGATATATAAAGTTTAGACCTACTGTAAACATGGTTCTTATTATTGATATACAAAGTTTAGGCCTACTGTAAACATGGTTCTTATTATTGATATATAAAGTTTAGGCCTACTGTAAACATGGTTCTTATTATTAATATATAAAATTTAGGCCTACTGTAAACATGGTTCTTATTATTGATAAATAATGTTTAGGCCTACTGTACACATTTTTGTTATTATTGATATATAAAGTTTAGATGTACTGTAAACATGGTTCTTATTATTGATATATAAAGTTTAGGTCTACTGTAAACGTGGTTCTTATTATTGATATATAAAGTTTAGGCCTACTGTAAACATGGTTCTTATTATTGATATACAAAGTTTAGGCCTACTGTAAACATGGTTCTTATTATTGATATACAGAGTTAAAGGCCTACTGTAAACATGATTCTTATTATTGATATATAAAGTTTAGGCCTACTGTAAACATGGTTCTTATTATTGATATATAAAGTTTAAGCCTACTGTAAACATGGTTCTTATTATTGATAAATAAAGTTTAAGCCTACTGTAAAGATGGTTCTTATTATTGATAAATAAAGTTTAGGCTTACTGTAAACATGATTCTTATTATTGATATACAGAGTTTAGGCCTACTGTAAACATGGTTCTTATTATTGATATTTAAAGTTTAGGCCTACTGTAAACAATGTTCTTATTATTGATATATAAAGTTTAAGCCTACTGTAAACATGGTTCTTATTATTGATATATAAAGTTTAAGCCTACTGTAAACGTGGTTCTTATTATTGATATTTAAAGTTTAGGCCTACTGTAAACATGGTTCTTATTATTGATATATAAAGTTTAAGCCTACTGTAAACATGGTTCTTATTATTGATATATAAAGTTTAAGCCTACTGTAAACATGGTTCTTATTATTGATAAATAAAGTTTAAGCCTACTGTAAACATGGTTCTTATTATTGATATATAAAGTTTAGGCTTACTGTAAACATGGTTCTTATTATTGATATACAGAGTTTAGGCCTACTGTAAACATGGTTCTTATTATTGATATACAAAGTTTAGGCCTACTGTAAACATGGTTCTTATTATTGATATACAGAGTTTAGGCCTACTGTAAACATGATTCTTATTATTGATATATAAAGTTTAGGCCTACTGTAAACGTGGTTCTTATTATTGATATATAAAGTTTAACCCTACTGTAAACATGGTTATAATTATTGATATATAAAGTTTAGGTCAACTGTAAACATGGTTCTTATTATTGATATATAAAGTTTAGGCCTACTGTAAACATGCTTCTTATTATAGATATATAAAGTTTAGCCCTACTGTAAACATGGTTCTTATTATTGTTATATAAAGTTTAACCCTCCTGTAAACATGGTTCTTATTATTGATATATAAAGTTTAGGCCTACTGTAAACATGGTTCTTATTATTGATATATAAAGTTTAAGCCTTTTGTAAACATGGTTCTTATTATTGATATATAAAGTTTAGGTCTACTGTAAACATGGTTCTTATTATTGATATATAAAGTTTAAGCCTACTTTGAACATGGTTCTTATTATTGATATATAAAGTTTAAGCCTACTGTAAACGTGGTTCTTATTATTCATATATAAAGTTTAGGCCTACTGTAAACATGGTTCTTATTATTGATATACAGAGTTTAGGCCTACTGTAAACATGATTCTTATTATTGATATATAAAGTTTAGGCCTACTGTAAACGTGGTTCTTATTATTGATATATAAAGTTTAACCCTACTGTAAACATGGTTATAATTATTGATATATAAAGTTTAGGTCAACTGTAAACATGGTTCTTATTATTGATATACAGAGTTTAGGCCTACTGTAAACAAGTTTCTTATTATTGATATATAAAGTTTAGGCCTACTGTAAACATGGTTCTTATTATTGATATATAAAGTTTAACCCTACTGTAAACATGGTTCTAATTATTGATATATAAAGTTTAGGTCTACTGTAAACATGGTTCTTATTATTGATATATAAAGTTTAGGCCTACTGTAAACATGGTTCTTATTATTGATATATAAAGTTTAGGCCTACTGTAAACATGGTTCTTATTATTGATATATAAAGTTTAAGCCTACTGTA
>JBAIZL010000003.1:121219069-121326569 GCA_036971475.1 Prosapia bicincta
TGGCACAGTTTGAAAGACACAACACCTTCGTTTTAGATCATTCTTGCAATAAATTGGAATTAATTACTTGAAATCTACTTTGAAATATCTCAAGATATAAAGGTATTGTGAAACGCTAAGACAATAGTATGTACAATTTAACGACGAGAGAAAAGCTGTATTGATAGAGTGACAGGCAGTGACAGCTAAGTGTACGTAGGCTATTAGAGAGTTTGCTGCGTGCTAAGTGTACGTAGGCTATTAGGGAGTTTGGTGCATGCTATCTGTACGTAGGCTATGAGGACGTTTGATGAGTGCTAAGTGTACGTAGGCTATGAGGAAATTTGGTGCGTGCTAAGTGTACGTATGCTATTAGTTAGTTTGCTGCGTGCTAAGTGTACGTAGGCTATTAGGGAGTTTGATGCATGCTATCTGTACGTAGGCTATTAGGGAGTTTGGTGCGTGCAAAGTGGACTTAGACTCTTAGGGAGTATGGTGCGTGCTAAGTGTACGTAGGCTATTAGGGTGTTTGGTGCGTGCTAAGTGTGCGTAGGCAATTAGGGTGTTTGGTGCGTGCTAAGTGTACGTAAGCTATTAGGGATTTTGGTGCGTGCTAAGTGTACGTAAGCCATTAGGGATTTTGGTGCGTCCTAAGTGTACGTAAGCCATTAGGGACTTTGGTGCGTGCTAAGTGTACGTAAGCTATTAGGGATTTTGGTGCGTGCTAAGTGTACGTAAGCCATTAGGGACTTTGGTGCGTGCTAAGTGTGCGTAGGCTATTAGGGTGTTTGGTGCGTGCTAAGTGTACGTAGGCTATTAGGGACTTTGGTGCGTGCTAAGTGTACGTAGGCTATTAGGGTGTTTGGTGCGTGCTAAGTGTACGTAGGCTATTAGGGACTTTGGGGCGTGCTAAGTGTACGTAAGCCATTAGGGACTTTGGTGCGTGCTAAGTGTACGTAGGCTATTAGGGTGTTTGGTGCGTGCTAAGTGTACGTAGACTATTAGGGTGTTTGGTGCGTGCTAAGTGTACGTAGGCTATTAGGGACTTTGGGGCGTGCTAAGTGTACGTAAGCCATTAGGGACTTTGGTGCGTCCTAAGTGTACGTAGGCTATTAGGGTGTTTGGTGCGTGCTAAGTGTACGTAGGCTATTAGGGTGTTTGGTGCGTGCTAAGTGTACGTAGGCTATTAGGGACTTTGGGGCGTGCTAAGTGTACGTAGGCTATTAGGGTGTTTGGTGCGTGCTAAGTGTACGTAAGCCATTAGGGACTTTGGGGCGTGCTAAGTGTACGTAGGCTATTAGGGTGTTTGTTGCGTGCTAAGTGTACGTAGGCTATTAGGGTGTTTGGTGCGTGCTAAGTGTACGTAGGCTATTAGGGTGTTTGGTGCGTGCTAAGTGTACGTAGGCTATTAGGGACTTTGGGGCGTGCTAAGTGTACGTAGGCTATTAGGGTGTTTGGTGCGTGCTAAGTGTACGTAAGCCATTAGGGACTTTGGTGCGTGCTAAGTGTACGTAGGCTATTAGGGAGTTTGGTGCGTGCTAAGTGTACGTAGGCTATTAGAAAATTTGGTAGTTGTTAGTAGACCTTGATAAAACATTGATTTAACGTTCTTATACAAGTTCAGTGTAGATAGTAGTATTTAACGTAAATAATTGTAAGGAAATTATTAAATAGTTTCTCTAACATTGCCGTAAGTTTTATTGAGCCGTTATAGGAACGTAAAAATAAATTTTGTGACTTATTATATAACTCATATACAATTTATCTATTTTAGATGACGATATCGAAATTCCCCAGTCTCACATATCTACTTTAACACTTGAATATGACCTCAACAAGGAATGTCACTTATTAGTGGAGGAACAGTTACAAACTGAAAGTGGTAAGTTTAAACTAAAAATTGACAGTTTACTCTAGTTTATTACTACATATAGTTATTCTAAGCAATAGTTAACAAAACGTTCATTACATTTGTTTTGTCAGTTTTTTACTATATTTGAAAACTTCACCGGAATAACTTACACCGGAACAGCCTAACAATGTATAGGAATTGACAACTAGATATCAAGACGTGTTTGACGTCTAGAGTGATTCTAGAGGGAGAAGTGATGTTATTAACAGCATAGAAACTGAAGACTTCATGCCTATACGTCAGGAACCCAAAGAAAATATCTATAGCGTAGAATGAAAAATGGGATTCAGTCATTAATGAGATGGATAGTGACTGTATATTTGAACCGCCATTCACTCCATTAAAAACTCACACGTTGTACGGGTAAATCGTATCGTCCAGATATTGGGATTATTTCCGATTTTGTAACCACATACTGAACGAAGTTAGTAATGCGTTATCCCAGATAGACTGCACCTTAATCATACTGTAGTGGTGTAACGTGTTTTCGACACTATACCATGAGAACGGATTCTGGCAGATGGATGACGAAATGAGCCGGCCTTCATTCAAACATGATGTGCCTATGTACATTCGTTCCTTAAACCATGCATTTATTACAGGGGATTTGTCCAACGTTTCGTAACGTTAGATCAAAAAAGCTTACTATCGCAAGTCTAAGGTGCAGATTTTATTGACTGAGCATTTAAATTTCCAGGGATAAGATAAAAGAAATCTTTGGATTGTAAAGCTGTAATATTACGACTTATAAGCGACATGTCGCTCTTTCTCTAACCTCGAAAATACTGACTAGTCTTCAAGAGGACCATTGTGCTCACAATTAAGTCAATAAGGCTTTCGTAAATGAAGCAACTTAGTTACATTGGAATCAATCATAGCTATCTATAAACCAAAAGAGTTACTTTAACCTAGACCATCTTATTAATTGGAGTTTTAAAGTAAACTGAGAAATCAAAAGATGGAAAGCATATCTAGAGGAAAGCGGCTAGTTGGTCGAGATATGTGACGAGTCATTGGAGTCAATGTGTATCTACTGTGATTGATGACGGCCCGTTTTGGAGGATAATGGGTGATAGCATAGGTTATAGTGAGCGACATTAAATAAATACTAAGCTTCTCGTTAAATAAGATGACAACAAACATATTGAAGGTCCTGTTTATGGATGATATAGTGGTCACTTTGGATTAGATAAAACATTGAAGACAGTGCTCTACTAGGAGAATATGATGGAAGATATACAATTTATGAGGGAAATAACGGTACCGCCAGAAGAGGAAAAGCTTCAAAGAGAAAGTAAACGTGATTGCTCCCTTGAATTATGAGGATTTGATATGAGTACTGTTAGCTGTACATAACATGTCTTTCAACATATTAAAATGCAAGGTTTATTTTGATTGTTATAAGCTACATAAGTAAGAGGTTGGAGGCTAACGCTCTGGTGAAACCAGAAGCTGTAGCCATAACGGATACATAGTTTTAAGTCACATAATGAGCTTTTTTTTTTGTTTCCTCGTTGCTGCATTCAGAACTAGGATGTAACTCCGAGTTAACACAATTTTCCAGGACTTTCGCAGCGCTCTTAATTTAAAAAAACCAGGGCTAGACAGGCGCCCTCTAGATAGGTGCTGTTTTATAGAGAATATTATCTTCCCAGCTATTTATTATTTGGGGTCAAATCGGATTTGGATACTGCTGTATTAGACTACGTAATTAACCTGCGAATTCATTCCGATATATAGGATTCCTGCAATATAATAAAGAAAAGCTATGATCTGAAGGAAAAAGCAGGGTACTACAAACCAGGAAATGTCATTTGGCTATATAACATTCGAAAACGCCATAAACTCTTTAACTTTTAAAAGTAAAGAAATAGCCCGAATGAGATTTTAAAAACTGGAGACTGGAAAAACAGACAACAAAAATAGTAATTAAAATGTTATGCATTTTTAGCCACCCTTTCATTGCAAGGATATCAATACTCCTCAGAAAAACCAGGCGTTTAGGCATTACATAAAGAATTTGAGATACTATCATGCTGCAAGGGTGTGACGCCCAGCAGCGGATCGGCCTGGAAGGGAGGAAATACCGGTCGCGAAAGCAATCGACAAAGATTTTTTTTGCGAAAACACATGACGATGCCCTGGCACACTGCGAAAGGGAAAACCTAAGAGCGTTTTGTGGACCTGAGATTAACATTTTCGGTTTGGGATCAAGAAGCTTGCTATCTTAAGTCTGGTCTGGAGTTTTGATAGATTGAACTTAATATATTCCTACAGGCACAGTGCGAGTCCAGTAAACATGACTGACTATGGTGAGAAGAAGTCTTTTAAGTAAGGGCAGTGAATCGCAGCAATACATTTAGATTCTTAGTATGGAATTTGTACACAATTGAGCTGTTCCAGACACTGCTAATAGCCAAACTAAATTATGCGATCTGGCTCTTGAATTTGACCCGACCATGGACATAGCCCTTATAAAGAGTTTGACCCAACTACAGAAAGCGACAAGTTAAGCAAAATAGTTATTTACTAGTTTATTACTAAAACATTTTAAATGGTTTTAATAATTTATTTACCTGTTTTAGATGAACACGATTACACAGCGGAGGAAAAGAAAAAAGAACGAGGTAAATTGAAAATTAATAATTTTCATAAATTGGAATTGTTAACTAAAATACATAAATAATAGTTCTGAACAAGATATACAAGCTTTTTACAAACATAATATTACCTACTGTGTATTTTGTAAACTATATCTCTCATTGTTTCTATTTTAGTCACATAAAATGGTGGAGTGTTTTTATTTTTTTTTAGACACAGGTTGAAACAGAATGTTTCGGACATTATTCAAAATATTTTCATATAGTATTCCGTATTATTGGTAAAATGTGTTGCTAAGTTATTGGCCTTAGAAAATTGTAAGGAATAGGCGATATGTCTCAATAAAATACCTGTTTGTTTGTTACCGAAGCATCATTCATGATGAGAATTTGCAACAAGATTTTTCTTACCGCATTGGTGAATTATCCATATTTATATGCCTTAAATATATAAGTGAATATTCACTGATCACTTAAATTGTAGGAACCCTTGGGGTGTTTTTGAAATGAGATATTTTATTACATCTTTCCATATATTCAAGTTTTTTCTGTACTTTTACTCAGAGCATAATTCTTTACGTAATATTATAGAAAGCCAAACACACACACACACACACATGTATATATATATATATATATATATATATATATATATATTTGTATGTAAATTCATTCTGTTACTTCATTTATAAATTTAATATTCATATTTGCTGTACATCATTTTTTCATTTTTCAAATTCCTTTTGTTCTAGTGCGTAGGCTACAATTGAGGAGGGAAGAGAGAGAGTTTTATGCTACACCTTCACTAGAGACAATACCAGAAGAAAATGAAGAGACCCTCAGAGCCTGTAGGAAAAAATATTTATTCTTCTTCCCATTTATAGAAAAATTATTTCCTATATTTGTTACTCATTTTGTAATTTATAAATAATTTGGTTTGTTATTGGCGTACACTCGAAGCTTGATCAGGGGTTTTACAAATATAAAACGGCCGTTTGACACAAGATAGTTGACAATATTAAACATGAAAACAATATTGCAGTGCATTTACTCCACTTTTAAAATACTATTGCACTCATTACAATCATTTAAAACTTTTGAAAATTAAATAAAAATGCTATGCCTCCCCGGCTCAACCATTGGAGGTTATCTCAAGCGAACCATGAATAATCTGTTACTTTCCAATGTCGAAAAGTCCTGCAATCAAAAAAGGAAATCTATGACCTGAACGCCAAAGACGGGGACTACAAACAAGAAAATCTCATTTGGCTCTATAACTCTTGAAAAGGCCTTGGATTCTTTATTAAGCATTAAAATTCAAAACATGGGGCGTATGAAGTTCTCAAGTAGATCAATCAATATCATCTACTAGAGAGTTAGACACCCAAAACGGAAACCAAAAATCATGCACTTTATTCGACAAAGTCCTTACAAGGTCAAGGTGGCATGCATAGGATAGCAACTTAAGAGAGACGCACAGGTCGTGATAGCTGTTTAGAACTATTTTTTTTTTTCAATAACATACAGCGATTACGTTGTTCTAGATGACTGTGTAAGATATGTGAAAAAGTAGAGATGTCAGGGATAGTAACAACTGTCTTTCGAAACACGTTTTACTGAGATGCATTTTCATACATTTTACCAATCGACATTTTCAAACCATTTCCTTTATTAACATATGATGGTGAAAGTATTGGTGTACATATGTAGGTGGGTGGAATCTAAATTTCTGCAGAAATCAGAGGCTGTGATCATAGCGGAAACATTGTTAAGACAACTTGTAAACCGATTTTGTGATGCATTCACATCTAGGAAGGGACTTGAGAGTCAATACAAATTTCGAAGATGTACGAAGCGCTTGGGCTTCCGAAGAACCAGGATTAAACAGGCTTATTTATAGAGATTTTTTTCACAACGATATACTATCTGGGATTAAACCAGATGAAGATAATGCAGGGTAAGACTAAGTCGTCAATCTTGGGGAGAAATTGCTCGCAGGATAAGCGTGGTCGTGTTCGTTCCTTATCGAGGAGTATCGCATTATAATGATGAAAAGCTATGAGTTGAAGGCGAAAGAATAAGACTCCAAACCTCGAAATCTTTTTTGGGTATATAACATCCGAAAAAGCCATGGATTCACTCCCAAGCCGGAAAGTAATTGGAATTTCCTTATGAGGTTCTATAGGGAATAAATGATATCATCTTCATGATAAGGAGACGTTCAAAGGGCAAACTAATAATCATGCATTTAAAGCAATTCGCAACTCTCAAGGGGATTAATAACTTTGTCCTGGAAGAGAGAAGCAAAGGTCGTGACAGCTGTCTACAACGATATTTTTGCGATTACGATGGCTTTGTGTGTGAACACTTGAAAGTGTCTGGGATAGTAACGACGGTCTTTGGAAAAACGTTTTACTGAATTGAAAAACTGGAGGGTCAAGACCAGCGCATCGGAATACCAATGTAACTATAAAATAATGAGCACAATCTTTAATACATGATGAAAAGTTCCATTGTTAGCAAAGACCGATAGATCAAACTCTTCGAGAAAGCTTTGTGCACCTACGGGAATATCATTTTAGGACGGGGATCAAGTAACTTTCTATCACTAAACAAGAATTGCGGATATGATAGTTTGAACTGTAAAATTGGGAGAAGTATAATAAAAGAAATCTCCAAATACTCAGGTGTCGACATCGTGGTCTGCATCTTCAACCCATGGAGCTCTAACGAATATCGAAACACTAAATATATTCCAACAGGCACAAACCGAGCCCTGTATCCAGGAATATCTGTGCTGACATCAAAAGTTTTACGAAGGCCACTGAAACGTTACAAGAAATTTAGATACTCATTATGTAATTCTTATACAATTTGTCTGTTATAGACACGCATAATGACCCAACTTAAATGTGCGATTTAACTCTTAAATTTAACCTAACTTCAAAAATCGACCTACCTGACGAATTCGACCAAACTACCGAAATAGATAGGTCTAAATACTAATTTAAGGTTTATTTCAATATTCTTTAGTAAATACAGATTTTGTAACCAATAGTTACCAATTAGTATATTAGATTTGACGTGTTATTTATAAATTGTGTATCTGTTTGAAATTGCTATATTTAAAATGTCATATCTATCTATCAATCTCTATCTCATTTTTACTCTCTCTCTCTCTCTCTCTCTCTCTCTCTCTCTCCCTTGTACATATGTATATTTACCTATAGGTAGTAAAATCTTGGAAATTTGACTTTTTTGGTTGAAGGAGAAATCCAAAAAGGATACTGTTATTTTTAGTTTACTGTATGAAAGTGATATTGTACCAAATGATTGAATTTCAGATGTGTCTAATTTTGAATTTGTGTTAGAGTATATTGCACCGAAGTGAAATTATCTAATAGCAATTGTGTAAAAATAATAAGTAATAGACAGTTAGGTCGTTAGGTCTAAATAATATATATAAGGCCTACTAAATGACTTCAATCTCAAAAAATCTTTGTCAGCGATTTATCGAAACACCTAAGCACGCTATTTTGCGATGAATGATTGAAACACTGTCCGACAGACACCCATCACAGAATTCTATGGTTAAGTACTGTATGCACCTGATGAGTCCCAATACGAGACAAAGAGGGTCACCACTTGTCTAACAAGAAAAATAGGCTAACGATAGGCTAAATAAACTTTTTTGTAAAGAATTTTGATCATGTTTTGTAAAAAATATATATTATTAAAGTTGTTAAAAATTGCGTTGTAATTTAGCTTTTTAACATTTACAACGTAATAAATTTCATATACATCTTGTGCCACAATAAAATAATATAAATACAAATAATTTCAGCCATAAAAATATGGTAAAGTAATAAGCTATAATTAGATCATTCAACAAAATAATTAGGCTGATTTTAATGACTAGACCCAACATCGCAAGAACTAGAGCACACTTTCAAAATACACTTCAAGTAACGCAAGTCCTCTTGGGTTGACTAATTACCTGATTAATAATGGGAACATTCATGATTAAATAATGTTTACTTTGGACGTATGTAGAAGTTGCTTTTCTGAAACTGTCGTGCTTTTTATTTAATCCGTTACTTTTTGTCCCTATGCCTATAAGGCGTGTATCTGGTAGACATTTCCATTACAGCCTTTTCCTGGGAGACGTAATTCCCCTATTATTCCCCTCCTCAAACTATCCAAAGTCTTATATGCATACATTACTTTTATCCTCATCCGACCCCAGAATCACTCAGCTTCCACAAGGGCATACAATAATCCTTCGTAGCGTTAGTCAGAAAAATATTCCGGACTCATTGGTTTTCTCATTACTAAATGCAAGATAGTGAAAGAAAACTTGCCATACATACTAACATACGTAATTAATCAAAATTACTGACAACTTCGGTTTTACGCCTCGTCCATCTCATTTAGCAACTCGTCTCAAGATATTTTTGACAATTCACTTAAAACAAACAGGTCAGCTTTTTCTTCATGAAGGGGGGTGCATTTTTTGTACAATTTTTTTTAATTAGTAGTTTTCAAGATCAATATATTATAATAAAATATTCTATAAACAATATTAATTTACATTATATTCCCTAATCAATATTTTATTAAGGGACTGAAATTTATAAAGTATATTTTCATATATATATATATATATATATATATATATATATATATATATATATATATATATATATAAGTTATATATTTCCATAGCAACAAAGTTTTCCGTTTATTTCCCACAATATCAAGTTTTTAAATTACAATGGCTGAGTTAATTATATCCCATTGTTCAAGTTATTTGCCATACGTTGGTTTTCATAGTTAGGTTAGACATGAATAATGACCTATTTGATGGTAATCGAAAAAGGAAGCCCATAACGCAAAAGAACGGAAGATAAAGTTTTTGCTATAATGTCTCAATATGTTGCATTTGTAGTTTATACCCATACTGAAGTTCTTAGTCGAAATTTAATACATTTTAAAATATAACTTTTATAAAATAAATATTAATGCTATTAAAACAAAAGAAATATTTGGTATTTATTAAAATAAATATCTCTTTTATAAATATACTGTTATAAAACTTCTATAGATAAATGTACTGTCGTCTATAAATATTTTATGGCCAGCATTTAAATTATAACACCACTGTAAACAGTAACATACTGACAAAATATACTATAACACAACACTATATACTGTCTTTGGTGTTTTCTTAGTTTTTTGTCGGATAAAAACGTCGTTTAGATTGTCCTTAGTTCTGACATTGTTTCATGATCATTGTTGTTTAGTGACATTGTGTTCCATGATTTAAACTTCCTCACACCCTTCTCTCGTCCTTTTTGCTGTACTTGATAAAACTGTAATGTTCCAAAGGAGGACTAGGTATTGTGAGCCCTTATCCGATCCGTTTCCTAGCTTGATTAGAGAACTGATCTGACCCAAAATCCTTCCTTCTTTATCAATACCGAAAATTTGATTCTCAAATTAATCAATCCAAGCAGAAAGAAAAAAAACATATACGAGTAAGCAACAATAGTTGTCAATATCATTCTTCAACAGAGTTTTGCTTTGAACAATCCCCCCTTCACCTCTCTTGCAACACAGCCAGGTAGTATTAGCTACACACATATTAGAATCCAAAACTAGATGTGTAAATTTCGATTATATTTTTAACACGATGTATGTGGCGTTGAGCCATTTAAGTATAACGTTCTATTGTACAACCAAAACAAGAAAAAACAAAATATATTTGTCTGTAAAAGCAAACATGATTTATAAAAACAAAAAATACGCTATGTATAGAACCCAGAAAGCAAATGACGTCAGAGGCTTTTCGTATACATATGAGTAGTAATAATACCGAGCAGGAAGCACGATACTGTCGTAAGCAATATGTGGAATAACCGTTAGCTATGTGATAGTGTAAATAAATTATAAGTGTATTTGTATTGAGAATTAATATTGAAAAACTGCTGAGGTAGTACATGGCGCTTCTATCCATCACTAACAAAACTCTCATTTTTTTATTTCTGCCTCCCCGTCACAGAAACACTTATTAGTATTAGACTACGTAATATTGACCACTCAAGTGCTAAGCCTAACTGCGATTGCTAAGGTGAAATTACCATTCGAATTGGGTTTTACTTACTAACACGCATCAGTTTTGCAGGCAAGATACTAGCATGTATCGTTCTTCCTTTCATCGTATTCTAGTAGTGTTTCTTTTATCTTTCTTGTTTTTCTAACTACTTTTTGTTATTTCCTTTCTCTATTCTTCTAGTTTTCTTCTTTCCTTCTTTCTTTAGCATCATTTCCTAACCATCTTCCTTGTTTTTTTAAATCCTTTTCTTTTTTTTCTCTATTTATTGTGGTTTTTTCTATCTTTCTTGTTAATTTTTCTTAATCGGTTTTTCACAAAACTTATAATTTATCGATGTTGGACTTTGACATTGTTATGTTTTGTATATATGCATTATTTTAACTTATATTTATCTTATTTTTCTAAAGGACATTTTGTTTTTCAGATTTTAACCAAGATACTGAGAACTGTTGCCCGTCTTCCTCCAAATTCCCCGGCTAATCATTTATTTTCTATTATTTTTTTTTATTAATTTTTTTTATTTTTCATTTATTTTTTATTATTTTTCCCTTATTTTTTTATTATTTACCCTTTATTAAACAATTTTATATTTATGTATTTATTTTTGTATTATTTTTTATTATCCTTGACTCTATTTGTTCAAAGCCTACAACATTTTAAATATTATTAGTAAAACACATTTAGTTATGCCTCGTTCTTACATACTTTTTTCCAATTATTTTTACTTTTCTCGCCTTAGCCCTCCTTTGTTTAACTGAATATTTGCCTAATTCTTTGGAGAACTCAATTTACTTTCTCTAATTTCTTTGCATGAAGTCCATGCATATATATATATATATATATATATATATATATATATATATATACCATTATTTAAAGTACTTTGAAATTGCTCGTTAATATACAAAATAATTCATAAAATAACTAATACAAAAAAAAATAATATTACAAGATATATATATAATTTTAGTTTACACGTATACCATGAGAAAAGTAGATGAACCAACTTCCATGTGATTTCATTAGAGTTTATAATTGTGTTCCTAAATATAAATCTAGTGCATTAACATTTAGCTAGGCTATTTTCACAAAATCCAATTCCCACTAATTTCAACTCTACCTAAATTTCACCATGATTCCTGGATATATTTTATATAGACACAATATTTATGTTATAGTTTTAAATACTCACTAAATATATATATATATATATATATATATATATATACCATTATTTAAAGTACTTTGACATTGCTCGTTAATATACAAAATAATTCATAAAATAACTAATACAAAAAAAAATAATATTACAAGATATATATATAATTTTAGTTTACACGTATACCATGAGAAAAGTAGATGAACCAACTTCCATGTGATTTCATTAGAGTTTATAATTGTGTTCCTAAATATAAATCTAGTGCATTAACATTTAGCTAGGCTATTTTCACAAAATCCAATTCCCACTAATTTCAACTCTACCTAAATTTCACCATGATTCCTGGATATATTTTATATAGACACAATATTTATGTTATAGTTTTAAATACTCACTAAATATATATATATATATATATATATACCATTATTTAAAGTACTTTGACATTGCTCGTTAATATACAAAATAATTCATAAAATAACTAATACAAAAAAAAATAATATTACAAGATATATATATAATTTTAGTTTACACGTATACCATGGGAAAAGTAGATGAACCAACTTCCATGTGATTTCATTAGAGTTTATAATTGTGTTCCTAAATATAAATCTAGTGCATTAACATTTAGCTAGGCTATTTTCACAAAATCCAATTCCCACTAATTTCAACTCTACCTAAATTTCACCATGATTCCTGGATATATTTTATATAGACACAATATTTATGTTATAGTTTTAAATACTCACTAAATATATATATATATATATATATATATATATACCATTATTTAAAGTACTTTGACATTGCTCGTTAATATACAAAATAATTCATAAAATAACTAATACAAAAAAAAATAATATTACAAGATATATATATAATTTTAGTTTACACGTATACCATGGGAAAAGTAGATGAACCAACTTCCATGTGATTTCATTAGAGTTTATAATTGTGTTCCTAAATATAAATCTAGTGCATTAACATTTACTTAGGCTATTTTCACAAAATCCAATTCCCACTAATTTCAACTCTACCTAAATTTCACCATGATTCCTGGATATATTTTATATAGACACAATATTTATGTTATAGTTTTAAATACTCACTAAATATATATATATATATATATATATATATATATATATATGTGTGTGTGTGTGTGTGTGTGTGTGTGTGTGTTTGTGTACCATTATTTAAAGTACTTTGACATTGCTCGTTAATATACAAAATAATTCATAAAATAACTAATACAAAAAAAAAATAATATTACAAGATATACGAGTATATATTTTTTGTTTACACGTATACCCTGAGAAAAGTAGATGAACCAACTTCCATTTGATTTCATTAGAGTTTATAATTGTGTTCCTAAATATAAATCTAGTGCATTAACATTTAGCTAGGCTATTTTCACAAAATCCCACTCCCACTAATTTCAACTCTACCTTAATTTCACCATGATTCCTGGATATATTTTATATGGACACAAAATTTATGTTATAGTTTTAAATACACACTAAATATATATATATATATATATATATATATATATATATATATATATTAATTCCCTTTATTATTGTTCTTATTATTTAAAAATATAATTTAAAGAATTTTTTTTATTTTGACCTAAGACAAAAGTTACGTAAAGACCTATATCAATGCATAACCTATCACAATAGCTCCGAGAAGACAGCTGCTAATGCATACCCAATCCCAATAGCTCCGTAAAGACGGCTACCAATGCATAACCTATCACAATAGCTCCGTGAAGATAGCTGCCAATGCATAACCTATCACAATAGCTCCGTAAAGACGGCTACCAATGCATAACCTATCACATTAGCTCCGTGAAGACAGCTGCCAATGCATAACCTATCACAATAGCTCCGAGAAGACAGCTGCCAATGCATACCCAATCACAATAGCTCCGTAAAGACGGCTACCAATGCATACCCTACCACTAAATCTACGTAGAGACAGTTACCTAGTAAACAGTTGCGTAGAGACTTCTATCTATGCATGACCTAAAGCAATAGCTACGTATAGACATCTACCAATGCATGACTTAAGAGAAAAGTTACGTAAAGGCCTATATCAATGCATAACCTATCACAATAGCTGCGTGAAGACAGCTGTCAAAGCATTCCCTATCACAATATCTCCGTAAAGACAGGTACCAATGTATGACCTAAAGCAATAGCTAGGTATAGACATCTACCAATGTATGACCTAAGACAATAATTACGTAATGTCCTATAGCAATGCATAACCTATCACAATAGCTGCGTGAAGACAGCTGTCAAAGCATTCCCTATCACAATATCTCCGTAAAGACAGGTACCAATGTATGACCTAAAGCAATAGCTAGGTATAGACATCTACCAATGTATGACCTAAGACAATAATTACGTAATGTCCTATAGCAATGCATAACCTATCACAATAGCTCCTAGAATATAGCTACCAATGCTTACCCTATCACAATATCTGCGTAAAAAGGCTATCAAAGCATGCCCTATCCCAATAGCTACGTTAAGACAGCAACCAATGCTTAGCGTATCACAATAGCTACGTCAAGCAGCTTCCAATGCATGCCCTGTCACAATAACTCCGTGAAGACAGGTACCAATTCATACCCTATCACAATAGCTACGTAAAGACAGCTACCAATGCATACCTTATCACAGTCGCTCCGTAAAGACAGCTACCAATGCATACGCCATCACAATAGCTACGTAGAAACGTTTATCGACCTATGACCTAAGGCAATAGTTACGTAAAGACCTCAATCAATGAACTAAGGAAATAGCTCCGTAGTGACATCTACTAATGCATGACCTAAAACAATACATACGTATAAACGGCTACTTACGAATGACCTAGGATAATAGGTACGTAAAGACCTCCCACTAGCATTCTCTGTTTCATACAAGAACTGAAGTGCTGATGGGTTTTGTAGAGAGATATTGAAAGAGTGTTTTTAATGAGTTTGTGCGTGGAACTGAAAAGTTTTTAAAAGCAAGGAATTTGTCATGGAAGGGTATTTTACTGTTAGACAAAGCACCGCCGAATCCCGTTGAAGATCAAATATGCTCTGATGATATCCTAGCTTTATATCTTCCCGCAGTATTACAAGCCTAACCCATCCGATGGATCCTCATCTTCTGATATATATATATATATATATATATATATATATATATATATATATATATATATATATATATATATAAGCTACCCTTTTACAAACACCCTTGTAAGCTTTCTAAAACATTACAGTCAAGCGAGTTGTGTACTGTATACTGAGTCAGACTGTATAATCCTGAGACGTAATAAAACTGTTGGCTGTGTTATCCATCCACAAATAGAAACATATTCGACATTTCTTATCAAGAAACTCTCAGGTTATGAAAACTCCGACGTGTACAAGTTGAGATAACAGATGTTACGATTATTGAAATGGTACAAAAAACTACTGAAGACAGTGATGACGATAATGAAGATGATGGTTCGACCGAGTCAGTACAAGAAGATAAAATCACTCACCGTGATGAAACGACTGCCTTGGAAACTGCATTACTCTATATTGAACAATAGACACCACGCTAACAGATGCACTTCTGCTAAGACGACTAAGCGATACCGTAACACGAAAACAATCAGATTAGCAAACGCAGAAGACACATAACAACCTTTCCAAAACAGTTTAGCAACCGTGAAGAACAATGTATTCCAAAGCAACATTATTTTATGTAAGTACTGTAATCAATAAAGTTCTATAAACCGAGTTTTTTTTTGTTTTCGATTCGATTTAGACCCACCTACCACGAATTATCGAGGCTCTACTGTATTTGTTTCCGTACCAATGATCACCGTACTTGAAACAGTTTTTATGGAACTCTATCAAGCGAATGACATTACCACAGACCTTAAAGTTACTCTTTGTTTAGAATATCGTAACCTAAGATAAAAGTGCCATATGAATCAACAAAAGAGTAGAGGAAATATGTTTACCTGTCGTAGAAGTAGTCGGAAGGATCAGAATTTCCATTTTAACGGATTGTTGAAAGTCATTTCACTGTCACCGTTAACGATACCGTCCTTTTTTAAAGAACAAAAGAACTTAACGCGAAAAGAGAAGAAAACGGAAGAAATGAATTACCCGAAGAAGAATGAGAAAATAAATAACATAATCGTTTAGATACGTAAAAATGAAAAGAAAATCTATGACAATTAGGTTGACAAAATACAAATTTAAAGAAAAAAAATCATTTTTGCATAAATATCAAACTGGAACAGAAGGTAACTTATACATTTACTCGGGACCTTCGAAAACCTTTGAATACCATTTATGGGTAATATTTTAGATTCTGGCAAGTTTCTCTTTAGTTAAACCACGACGACACCCGCAGTCCCAACCCTAGAGTGTACCGGGCCAACTTCGGTGCTAAGGTTAAACTCAGAAATCCCTAAAATACCCCGAGTGATAATTTTATAGCGATCTCTTGAACTCTAACATTTATTCTCCAATTCTCTCTTTGCTACTCCTGTAGAGACACATCCGTGCAATCTCGTTGACATTCGATCACGGCAAAGAACTCAGAACGCTCAGAAACCACCGAGTGATAATTTTCTAGCGGTGTTATTTGCTTCTGACATATTTGATCCTCAAAGCACAAACATTTCGTCGCCATAGAGCCATACAGGCTTGTATCACCAGACTTTCGATTGTGATTGTAGGGTATAATCGCTCTAAAACGCCCAAACAATCATTTCCTAGCGATTCTTTGACTTCTTATATTTTATACCACAATTCAACAAATTGTTACTCCTGTAGAGGCACACTTGTGCACCCCCGTTGACCTTTAATGACTGCATTAGACTTAGAAATATCTAAATCCGCCGAATGATCATTTACTAGAAAATATCATAGCTTCTGGCATTTTTCACTTCAATTTACCTCCTTGCTATCACCATAGAGCCAAACAAGTGCATATCTGTTGACTTTCGATTACGGTACTGAACTCAGTACCCTCAAAACACCTCCTGTAATCATTTTCAGCCGATGATTTAGCTTTAGTCATTTTTAAACCAATTCACCCTTTTGGTACATAAGTAGAGTCACTCCAGTGCAACCCCATTGGTTTAGGCACTCGTAAAAAGTTTCAATTGTTCAATTTCAAACGATTTTATAGATTTCGCTATTTTTACTCCAAGTAGTCGCATAGAGCCACATCTATCCATCGCCAGTGTCTCCCGATGATAACATTGGACTCAGCGACATTAATAACCCCGAGTGGTAGGTTTTTAGGCCATTTCTTGACTTCTGACACCCATTTGGCACTCACATAAGACCACATCCATCCATACCCGCTGACTTCCGATGACAGCATTGGATTCAGCCTCCTCAAAAACTCCCATTTTCCAACGATTCTTTGGCATCTGACATTTTTACCATCATTTAAGTACCTCCCCGCATTTTACCTCACCAGTATTTCCCTGATGGTTTTCAATGATCAAAATGAATTCAGTTTCCTCGAAAACCCGAGAGTGGTTATTTTCCAACGATTCTTTCGCATCTGACATTTTTACCCCGATTCATCATTTAGGCACCTCCTCGCATTTGACCTCACCAGTATACCCTTGGTGATTTTCAATGATCAAAATGAATTCAGTTTCCTCGAAAACCCGAGAGTGGTTATTTTCCAGCGATTTTTTGGCACCTGATATTTTCGCCCCCAATTATACCTTTAGTATTCGCGTAGAACCACAGCAGTGCATCTCACTTTCGGTGACGACATTGGATTCAACAATTTCGAAAACCCCCAAGTGGTAATTTTCCAGCCATTTTTTGACTTCTGACATTTTTACCCCCAATCATCCCTTTGAAACTCGTGTAGATTTGAAATTTACAGTAAATTAGTATACACGAGGCGAAAATATATATACCTGGCGGAAATGTACATATACGGATTCTCTGTTTGAATGTAAAATGACTTATGTATGATCTACTTATTGTTTATATATACTTGAGTGTGTGTGTTGCTTGGGTGCTTGTGTGTGTGTGTGTGTTTGTGTGTGCGTGTGTGTGTGTGTGTTTGTGTGTGTGCGTGCGCGTATGTGTGTGTGTGTGTGTGTGTGTGTGTGTGAGAGAGAGAGATTAGTGTGTGTGTGTGTGTGTGTGTGTGTGCGCGCGTGTGTGAGTGTGTGTGTGTGTCTTTGTGTTGGCATTTGACATTCATGAGACAAAGGATTTTGTATTCTCTAGGTATTTTCCAGCTCGTGTGACGTCACTTACTGCGGCATGCATTTTAATAAGAAACGTTTTAAACATATTGCAAACAAGAAACAAAATTATTGGAAAGGACAAGACTTTTAAGTCTGTATTGTGTGTGTGTGTGTGTGTGTGTGTCTTTGTGCTTGTGAATCTGTAAGTAAATGTCATTTGCATGACATGAGCTAGTTTCAAGCATGTACCAATAAATCCAACATGCATTTTAACAGAACAAAATAGTGTCTGTAATGTTCTTTGGGAAGTAGAGGTGTGCTACAAATCAGATTTGGGAGCGACGCAATCTGAGCACGTAAGATTACACCAGAGGCCAAGTGTGAGTTAGAGGAGGGTAAGCTTCTAACTCTATTTGTATTATCTTTACTTTGTGTGTTTGCCTGTGTCTACCTCGCAATATTAGGCTCGCCTGGAAAAAAATGAAATAATTACTGATTGATTTTGATAGTATTTTAATTTTGCCATTAAGAAATAAAAATAATTTCCATTTTTTAAAAAAGTTACCTATAATATGTTACCTATTAACTTTGTATATTTTTTTTTTTTTGAAAATTCAAACAAGATTTTTTCTTTAGTCTGTATTTCTTCAGAATAATTACATTAGAAGAGAGTCTGCCTGAGTCAATTGTTAGATACAATTCTGTTTGATATATCCGGCCCGATATAAAAATACTGTTGGAGGTAGTTGCCTGTAGACCAAAATTATGAAAGGTGTTTGGCGAAAATAAGAGAAAGCTTAGTAAATTAACGTAGAATTAAAATGTGTAATTTTGTATGAAATAGCATAGCTTTTAGAAAAGGCGTTTGTAAAGGCCTTTGTAAGAGGAGAAGGACCACCTATTAATTATACGAGTTGTTAATTGAAAACTAAAACATAGAGTCCCTACAGACTCTGAACTTCTCCCCTTCCTCGCTGCACTCGCGTAACACACATTATGGATAGGGTAAGAAGAGATCCTAGTCGTGATTGTCTAATGTTCATTAAATACACGGGAAGGTATTACGACACTGGACTCGTCTAACACTTCGCTAATAGAGGGAAATGTTACAAATAATAAGTTTTCAATGCTCGCGTACAAAACGGTCTGGCTCGTTAGGAAATTAGTGGAGTAACTTTATTCACACTCACGCATATATAACGAGCCGCTTTTAATGGAGGTCTGTCTGGTAGTCAATGTAAGATGTTCTTACTCTTATACAATACTCTCGCTATTGGTATAAACGACACGACTAGAACAGATTACACTTTGGCAGTTGCGTTCATGCAGGAAGATTAAAGCTGTTCTTACGTACGGACACCTTCTCGTAGTCGTGACTCGTAGCAAAAACATCAAGGAAAAATATTCTCTATCTCAGGCGAAGAGACTTCTAGAACCAATCCACGCTTAACAACATTATTTTATGGCGGAAAATATTTGAATCGGGATACTCCATTCAGGACTGAACAAATTAGGAATGTAAACACTTGATCCAGTAAGTCTTATTAAAGTGTAAATATTAATTTACATTAATCACTTAAACAATAGTTTATGACTATCCGAACTTTAAAATTAGTAAATTTGTTAAAACCTACTGAGACAGAAAGTTTTCGATCGCTATGTGCCGATCTTCATCAGCGTCTTCTGCTTGGAGATGTCGGGACAAACGGTGACGGTTTTAAAGGTATGTTTTCGATAGTATCAAAGAGTATCTGTGATTTGTATTGTGTTTGTTCGTTTAATACGTTTGTACTTTGTAATTTTGTGTAACTGTAAATTTCATATTGTTTTAGTGCAAACATAGTGTTCAAAGTACAAATATATTAAACGAACAAACACAATACAAATGACACATATTCTTTGATACTATCGAAAATCTAACTTTAAAACCGTCACCACTTGACCCGACATCTCCAAGCAGAAGACACTGATGAAGATCGACACATAGAGATCGAAAACGTTCTGTCTCAGTAGGTTTTCACAAATTTACTGAATTTAAAGTTCGTATAGTTATAAACTATTGTTTACGTGATTAATAACATTCACCGAACGTAATGGACTACAAAATTCAAGAATAATTTACATGTTAACAAGGGATCATTAAATTAACTTAACACATTAAAAAAAACACCCGGAGGGTTACAACAACTACTTTAAACCCTTCTATAACTACATAAATAAATTTATACGATATCAGAAATTTATCATTGTGCTTACAACTTCGCCGATATGTTGTAATATGAGATTTTATTTACATTCGTGTCATTTCTAGAATTCGCTCTCAAGTCATTAGATGTTAATACGTTTAAATCTACGACCGGTTTAGGTGAACACTGAGGTTATGCATATTTGAAAATTATAAATACTTGAACGAAATCTCTGCCAAGCTCAGCATTAACTCGCTGCCGTGGGGTCTTGAGGCTCACAGGGCTGAAGTAGGCCGTAAGATTTTATTTTAACTCCAACATAAAAGCTCATGTCCAACGCATTAGCCATTAGCGCTCAGGTAAATGTAAAGACGAGAGTGCATAACTCAATATAAGAGTAAATATTGGAGTAAAATTCAACTTAGCTAACCTAAATGACTAAAAACATGCACGTAGGCCAGACATAATCTGATAACACTACGGATTATCAGGACGTGTGTGAGTACTGAACTATGTCGTGTTTGTAGAATGTTTAGTCTAGATAGAGCTTGTTACTGAGTTATTGTGTTTGCACTCAAGGATATCACAGGAGTACAGATAAGAGTATTAATTTAATATATAGTCCTTTACTAGATTTTAGTTACTAATTCAATTTGTGAAAATATTCATATAATAAAAACGTATTTGATTGAGTCGACAAGAGATGTCTATTTTTACATCTTGTATTAAATAGAAGGATAAGCAGGAATAAATAGAATCATACAGGTGTAAGGAAGGGGCATAAAGTCCCCATAATACGGAACATTATGTTATAGCTTGGACACTTACATCAGAAGCAGATCTGATGTCACTGGGGTCAAGAGAAAAATACATAGTTACGGAAGAGACAGGTAAACAGTCACCCTAACGGCTGTCAACATTGAAACTTTATAACCCTTTCGTATCAACTGTAGATTGTTGTAAAATTTATAATAGATAAACTATTAACGGATGCAATATGAACATTCTAATAAATCAAGTTTGTGTGAAGTTAGGGATAAGTAAATTTACCTAAGGCTGAACGGAGAAGTGGCGAGATAGATTTTACACTTGTGCAGTAAGCAGTAGCCTAAAACTTTACTAACTTGCTTTCCCTGACTGTTCTGCTCCTTGATCTGTTCTAACTTGCCTAAGCCTTTGCTAACTTGCTTACCCTGACTGTACTGCTCCTTGATCTGTTCTAAATTGTCTAAGCCTTTGCTAACTTGCTTACCCTGACTGTTCTGCTCCTTGATCTGTTCTAACTTGTCTATACCTTTGCTAACTTGCTTACCCTGACTGTTCTGCTCCTTGAGCTGTTCTAACTTGCCTAAGCCTTTGCTAACTTGCTTACCCTGACTGTACTGCTCCTTGATCTGTTCTAACTTGCCTAAGCCTTTGCTAACTTGCTTACCCTGACTGTACTGCTCCTTGATCTGTTCTAAATTGTCTAAGCCTTTGCTAACTTGCTTACCCTGACTGTTCTGCTCCTTGATCTGTTCTAACTTGTCTATACCTTTGCTAACTTGCTTACCCTGACTGTTCTGCTCCTTGAGCTGTTCTAACTTGCCTAAGCCTTTGCTAACTTGCTTACCCTGACTGTACTGCTCCTTGATCTGTTCTAAATTGTCTAAGCCTTTGCTAACTTCCTTCCACCGACTATCCTGCTCCTTAGATCTGGACACTTATTCAACTAACCACATTTTAATCTTTACATATTTGCCTTAATAATACAGATTTTACCATATATAATCTTGACTGTTCCAATAATAAATTTACACTGGCATTTCCTGGATAGTCTCTATTTAACAATTTTTACGATATTATTGAGTATTTTATGAATGTAGCGTAAAGTTGTTTAGTGCTTATGTCAAAAAATATTACAAAAATGGTTCAGTAAAATAAGTTAAAAAGCTTTACAATAAAATTAAAGATGAATGAAAACGTCCATCCGGTCCCGTTTCGCAGCGTACTTCCGGTTCCGTTAAAGTTACTAAAATAATTATTTTGCAAATTACTATTGTTTTTAGGTGACTTTATTTACATAGGTTTGCTCAGAACTAAATTTTTCAACAGTTTTAATTAGATCCATTTAGATGTGAATATTATCTAATATGCGTCAATTGTAATGACAAATATAACGTCTTAAAAACTTTTACCCCAATTTATTTGTATTTTAATTCTAATGTCACAAAGCCTACGAAGTATACGGTTCTTTAGCCTATTTTATTCGCTTTTACAGATCATAAAAAAATAAGAAAACACCATATCCACCATCTAATATAGTTCCAAAATCATTAGTGACCGCTTATTCCATGGAAGGAGTCAAAATCCGGGCTAAAATTTTCGCAAGACATAACTCGCTAAAGAAGGGAGAATTTCGTAACCTGTGTTTGCATAAACATTTCAAAAATATTTCAGTTTCTTCGTGAATTCCATTTTGATTTGCAACCGATGGTAATTTAATATTTGAACACCAAATTTGGATAGACCTTTGTAAAAAATGTTTATTATAAAAGTTGAAATTAATAAAATTGATATTTTTATATCACAGAAGGAATTGCGTATAATAAGGAATACATTGCAACAGTCTACTGCAAAAACTCTGGCTTTTATTCGTAAAATTTGTAGAAGAATTGAAAATAAATTTAAAACACAGCTGTTTACAGCCCGTATTTTCACTGCTGTTTATACAGGGCTATCCCTTCACTATACAATATAGTATTATACAACGTATGTAGAGAAATAATGAAACAGAATAAGTTTGTAATAGTACTAATACAATATTTATAGCTTATATAATAATACAGTTGTTATGAATATATAATTTTTTTATATATTATATTATTTAATTTTTATAGTACTTATATGCAGTACAACAATAATATATGTAATGAGATTTTCAAAGTTTATTATAAGTAAATATTTCAAAGTAACCTTTAACATGTATTCAGGCTATGAATACTGTATGTTATTCAAATTCTGTGCTTTTCATAACGGTTTTCGAAGTTAGCCACATCAAAGACATGACTCGAACTATTTATTTATAGAGTTGAAAGCAATTAAATGGATGCCATTACCTGGGTCCGACAGGTTTGAAAATAATACCAACATTGGAGACAAATTGTGCAATTAGAGAAGATTTCTTAAGTGGAAAATCACAACTGAAAGAGTGAGGTATTACTTATTTAGGATATCAAAGTTTTAATCTACGTTTATTGAAATATTTCATTACAAAGGTTGAAATAAATAAAATATAAATTTTACATCTTACGAGTAAAAGAATATAAACCTAATTACATTGAAATAGAAAATGTTTTTTGACGAACACAAAATGGTAGAGTGCTCTAGGGTTAGCAAGAATACGTTTAAACCCCTCGTGTTATATTCCCTTGTTTACAATAACCTTCACACCTGTAATTGAATTCGAAACACTTGATAACAAATCTTAAGTCTCTACTTTCACTTTCAGAAATTGTTCCTGTTATCAGCTCATATCTGGCTTATGGCCATGTTTTTATAGTTTAAGAGTAGCTAAGCTGCATTTCACCTGAGTATTTACCTTTGTATTCAATCCTTCACCCTTGACCTTGCACTAACCCTAGCGCTAATTGCTAATGCGCTGGCCATAGGCTTTTACATAGTATTAAAATTTAAACCTACGTCGTCCCGTTAGACTACAACAGAGAGTTATTACTCAGCTTAGCAGAGATTTCTTTTAAGTATGTATGGTTTTCAAATATGCATGACTTTAGTTCACCTGAACTGGAGGCATATTTAAACGTCTAAAGAAGTGATACCTTAAAAGAGCGAATTTTAGAACGACTTTTTTGTTGTAGGCATAATGGTATATAGATATTATTTATGTGAATATATTATATAGCCACAGAAGAATTTTAAGAAGTTGGAAAAATATTTTAAACAAATTTTATCGAATAGTTTTATATAAAACGTATTATGAATATTAAGAGAATGTTTTAATAAATTGACTCAAAGCACTATGTGCGTGGTTGGTTTCGGTGTTTTATTAGTATTATTATTTTCATAGTGTTTCTCAGTGTTGTGTTACATGAATGAGAACCTCGAGGGGCAGTATCTATGATTCTTTTACATCCAACTTCTGCAGCATCATGAGACATATCTTTCAGTGTATCCAGCATTTAATCAAATTAATGAATAAATCTCAATCCGCCATTGTATTCAATAATTTGAACTCTATTTTAATAGAAGGAGTAATATGAAACAGTGTCATAAAACTTCTATTTGTTTTCTTTTTGATCACTTATTAACTTTGTTGTTAATGGAAGTTTCAGACAGAACAAATGGCATGTTCTAGTCTAAGTTTATTGGTGTTCGTATTTACGTAATTTTATACCGTATAATATCAGAGGTGGAGTCTGGGCATATACTACATTACAATGTGTGTGTGTGTGTGTGTGTGTGTGTGTATGTGTGTGTGTGTGTGTGTGTGTGTGTGTGTGTATGGGTGTGGTGTGTGTGTGTGTGTGTGGGTGCGTGTGGGTGTGGGTGTGGGTGTGAGTGTGGGTGTGTGGTGTGGTGTGTGTGTGGGTGTGGGTGTGGGGGGGTGTCTGTGTGTATGTGGTGTGTGTATGTGTGTGTGTGTGTGTGTGTGTGTGTGCGTGTGTGTGTGGTATGTGTATGTGTGTGTGTTTGTGTATTGGTGTGGGTGTGTGCGGTGTGTGTGTGTGGTGTGTGTGTGAGTGTGTGTGTGGGTGGGTGTGGGTGTGTGGTGTGTGTTTGTGTATGGGTGTGGGTAGGTGTGTGTGGGGGGATGTCTGTGTGTATGTGGTGTGTGTGTGTGTGTGTGTGTGTGTGTGTGTGTGTGTGTGTGTGTGTGTGTGTGTGTGTGTGTGTGTGTAAGTGTGTGTGTGTGTGTGTGTGTGTGTGTGTGTGTGTGTGTGTGTGTGTGTGTGTGTGTGTGTGTGTAAGTGTGGATGTAGGTGTGGATGTAGGTGTGTGTGTGTGTGTGTGTGTACATATATGATACCAAGTTCTTTTAGAATTTCTATTCTAGCTGAGGTAGATATTTATAGTTACCCTTGTTCCTTTAAATGATGAATAACATAAAACCGATACACCGTATTCAGCATATTCTGATGACAATTCGCGAACAATACAGTCAACATCTTTCGATCGTCAGCTAAATATACTCAACATCCCATTTATTTGCACCAAATTTTACAAAATTATTTTTAAAACATGATACGACAATTGTGTTTACTAACTTCTAATGTTAAGAGTAAATCCGTAAAAATTATGAATTCTAGAACTTTTTTCTGTGAATTATTAGGAAATATAAATCCTAATAATAAACACACAACACAGCATAACCTACTGGAATAGTAGGAAATATGTTTCTTCCCACAGATATTATCACTGCCTAGACAATACACCTGCAATAAGAGCCTAAATCCTCTTAGAGGGCGCCATCACAAAACCAATTTGCAAACTACCCTTTGCTTTACAAGATAACAACGGCAATTTTCTTTCTTTAATGCGCTCGTTCTTATATATTTCCTCGCATTTTAAACTGTCTCAAGCGGCGAGAAAGTAAATTATCTTTCTTTCCCCCTCGACGACGCTCACACAGCCTACATTTATTTGTTGTAAAATTTTACTAACATAAGAATACATCCAGGCAGACAAAACAGATGGGGTTGTGTGTTTTAAACACGTGGCGACGTTATACTACAGTTTGTGTTTTTATTAATTTTTTTAATACTTTAAATCCAATGTTTTAAATATAGTTGTTTAATCTTTACCAACGTAAAGATTTGTGACTAAATACAACTAAACAAACAAATAAAGCAATGAATGTTTAATTTTTCAGACCACTACTGTTCCTAAAGTTTTGCCTAATTATTAACAAGTCGTACACATTGGACATACTCTGTCGGTAGTTTTTATTATTCTAACGAGTCTATTGCTTTTAATGTTTAAACCCTTTAGGAGCACCTGACAATTTTGGCATAAAGTAAAATTCTTCAAATAACTTCATTACGGACTTGAATATGTTAAACTTACCGTTATATAAGTAAGGAAATTATATGGAATAGAGATCACTTGTATAACATGTGTTTAGAAAATTTTGTCTTTATTTGTATATTTTCAAGAAAGTTATTTGTTGTTGTTCTACCTGGATTTGGACCACTAAAACTTACTCAGCCCTCTTGGAGTCCAGCCTCTAGCAAGCCACCTCCAGCTCCCTGTGTCCGAAAGTGAAATGAGTCAAGACTAATTATCCAAAAATATAAACTTTATAGTACTTTATATCGAAATCTTAGGTGCTGTCACGTTGTTTGTTTCTTTTAATTTCTGACAATTTTTAGCAACCTATTTCAATTAAATTTATTTTATATATTTTTTGATTCAGTGAATTTTTAAAAATCTAATAAAGGTCAACTATTAAAAACAATCGTTTAATAATAACTTCATTAAATATATTGCACTAAAAACTCTCAGCTTCTGTAGGCCAGTCCCACTGACGATGACGTTTTATTTAATATGGTTTGTTATTTATGACTTTAACGAACTTTGATGTTGGCAGTAATTTTACGATACATGAACTTATATTGTGTTTATAGTGAGTTTCGTTAGACTGCCTATTTTTTTATTCCTTGAAAGTAGCCACTATTTGTATTCCCAAATGACCTCTACTTACATTTTACCAATCACCGCGGTGTCCTGTAAATCGCGCCCTGTGAAAATCTCGCCATGTACATCCGCACGCAGTGTAAATCTCGCCCAGCAGGTCCTCACTTCACCTGTCAATTTTATTCAAAATAAACAGATTCCCATCACACTTTATCCAGGCTTTGGACTGGCTAAATGACAAGTGCAAGATATTGTCATCTAGGCGTGTTTAAAACAGCTTTAAGCTTTGTCATTTTTATTTCAATGTTTGTATTTTTTATATTTTAATAGTTTTTCAATAGTTAGTCCAATCACTCAAGCTTTTGTAGGAACGATATTGATCTCAAACATAAGACAATGTCCCCATCTTCTTCGTACCCCAGCCTTTCGTCTAGTTGCATGTAGGTTGTTTTTCTTCGTTTTCCTTCCATACTCAACTCTATCCTCATTAACGAGCTGAATTTTCTGCCTCTTTCTTCATACATTGGATTACATCTCTGACTTTAGGATGCGGTTTTCCAAGTGTGTTATTAATTCTATTGTGCCAACCTTCTACGGCGTTAGTTGTACGATGGCGGCGTCTGTAGCAATTCCAAAGGCTAACCGGCACTTCTTCATTTTCCATCCATATCTCTTCAAATTAGTCAAAAAATTCTGACAGCTTTGTGACATTGGGTGCTTGTGAATTTATTTGGAGCCAGCCATCAATCACATCTTTGGGCCGAAGAAACGCTAGCGCAGCACACATGGGAATCGGCATTATTGTTTCTTCATTTTATCTGTATTTGCGAGTCAGTCCCAATTCTTGCACTTTTCGCCATAGACACTTCTTCATATGGAAATGACAACCGTGTACTTGAGCAGATGGAAACACAACTCCCAGTGCAGAAATCATTGCCGCTTCAAAATCCACAGTTACGTTTTTTGGACTCCATTCTGGAACGTGTTTTAATATATTACGGAACAGCTGAATATATGTCTCCTTTTTCGTGTTTGGTAAAAATGCGAAGACTACTGGATATATATGGGTTTCGGTCTCTGAACTTCCATAGTCTGCGTGGATTGTATAAACTTAAGCAAATTGTTTACTACAACTTTTAAAGGTGCCGTTCATAAAAAAGTCTATTTTACTATTCAAAACTTCCTTTTCTTCTTTTTCCACTGACAACTATTATTTTTTCTCCTAAATCACTGTCGTCACTTAGAAGAAAACTGCTACCATCGTTCATAGTTAGAACTTCAGGTGGAAGATCAATTTCTTGAGTTGTATTCGGTTCGGTTTGATTTCCTTTAGACTTGTTCGGTTGATTTTATAAAGTCCTCTTCGTTACTTGCTGCTCTGGCATTTCTGTCACAAACTCATATCCTCGATTATAGAGATCAACAATTTCTTCTAAATATATTCTAGAAATCGGAGTGTCTTCTTCTCGTGCCCTCTTCTTCGCAACACTCAGTTTATTGTGAACTTCCAAGCGAACGTCATCCGGAGGTCCACATTGATGGTCGCTGGAACTCAGCACAGCGGCGACCTTGATCTTGATGACTCCTCGGCAACGAGTTGACCTCTGCTTCAAGCAGCGCCAAATAATCGCCCCATCTTTCAAAGTCTTCTTGATACTAACGAGTACCCTTCGTAAAGAGCACATGGCTTACCATGACTGGTTGTTGTCACTTCCATACCGGCCAAACCGCAGGAACAACACAAAACAGAGAACACACACAAGCCAAACGACATGACCACTTAAAAAATTGGAACAGGAATGAGGGAGGGTGGGTAGGTTGCTAAAGAGAAAGCTATCAGGGATGAACCGGGGAGGGGCAGGTAATTCCCAGTAATTCCCCTTATTAACCGGCTGTCAAATGACGCTCGCGGTCCATGACTCAGTGGTTCGCTCGGTTCAGGTAGACAGGGCGCGATTTATACAGATTTTTGTTTGCTTGGGCGCGATTTTCAGGCATTCATCGCCGCAGTTTGCCCACGACATGATCACACAAGAGTACCAAGATTAAGATGAATCTTTATTTCAGATTATAATATAATCTGAATGCGATGCAACTGGAGAGACTTGTTCTTGGTAATAAGCCATGTAATTAGGCTGTTTTTTTTTTGTTATCTCTTCAGAATCTAAAGACTTGGTCATGGGCTTCCGAACTACCTGCGGCTCTATTTTAGCCTTACTTTGTTTTGCTCTTAGTCTCAACTGTAGCTCTTTTTCCCCTGTCCTTCGTTTCTTTATCTCCTATATTGACTCCCTCCGGTCTCAAATTAATTTCTTCTTTATAATGCTTTCTTTTTTGTTTCTTAAGTTTTTGTTTTTACTAATATTTTTCTCTGTTTCACTTTCTATTTTTTTTACGTTCATTTTTTATATTTAATACTTCCTCTTCATTTGTTTCCGGTCCATCATCACCTCCTTTACTCATTCGGCAATACCCCTGCTTCTCGCACTCTCGCATTAACCCCTCCTTGTTTTACTTGATGCCTTATTTATTGTTGATGCATCATTATTTCTTTGGGTTACCTGGTTTATGTTTTTGACTTCCTTTACTTTTTCTTTATTTTCTTTTTTGTTTTGTTTATGAAGTCTTGGTACACCATCCTTCCTTCTATCTCAAAGGTCACAAAGTGTCTATCCATGTTTATCCGTGCCTTTAGGTTATTTAGTGTGTTGTACCCCATATTCATCTCCGACCGAAGTTTGAAGGAGACCACTATGAAAATGCAGTCCACTTTTATTCCCTGAATTGTTAATGGAATCAAGCGTTGCCGGGTAACTTTTACCTGTGTCGCCTGAACGGCTGTTACAACTCCCACATTATTGATGGGTAGTTCTAGGAAACCCATGCAACTTGAGGTTGTTGTAAACGTTTTCTTGAATGACTGACACGTCCGCTCCCGTGTCAATCTCTACATCTATAGAGTGCTCTTCTACCTCACACTCTGTTATAGGGCTCTGTTTCCTGGTTACCTTTGCCAATCACCTCGTCCTCTTCTAACAATTCAGCACGAATATCAAGGGATAGCCCACACACTCTCAACTGTTGATCTTGGTGCACCTCATATTATGTTGGATTTGCATTTTTTCTTCAATTTTCTTTTTTATTTCCCTTTTTATCCCTGAAATGTCGTCTTTCTTTTTGGATCTCTAATGTACCTCTCCTCTTTTCCTTCCTACCATTATGGATCCTTTCTTTTAGTTTTTTCCCTGACCACTCGGCCCTGGAATTTGTGGTCTTTGTTCTCTATTTTTTGAGCCTTCTTTTGTTTGGGGCTGTGGCCTGTATTCTGGCCGTTCCTGTTGCCACTTTTTTACCGCTAATTTTCTGGTCCCTCTCTTTGGTAGGGCCCCATAATCTTACCCTTTCCTTGGACCTATCTAGCTCCATCTA
This sequence comes from Prosapia bicincta, assembly GCA_036971475.1. Classification (NCBI taxonomy): domain Eukaryota; kingdom Metazoa; phylum Arthropoda; class Insecta; order Hemiptera; family Cercopidae; genus Prosapia; species Prosapia bicincta. The sequence continues at coordinate 121,249,317 of JBAIZL010000003.1, forward strand.
TACTTTGTTTTATACATTTACCTTTCTAATTATTTTTATACAAGATACTATACCATATATACACTACTCTTTGACGTAAATACCCGTGATATAAGCTTGATTCAATTACACCTAATGATTCGATCGTGCCTCTTGTATAAGTTTCTCTCCTGCTTCTCTTGTCTCACCATTAGTGGGAAAGCGTCCCTAATACTATATCTACTGACTACCAATACTTACTTCCCAAACTATATTGTTTCTATTTTCTCTCTCATACTTTCTGAAACCTATATTCTGCCAATGATACTCCAGGTCGGTTTTCACTGTAGACAGGAAAGAATATAAATTAAAACCTCTTATCAATATTTCCTCCTTCACCCTCGCCCGTACACTTAGCTTAGCGCTAATGGCTAATGCGTTGGGCATGACCTTCTATGTTTGCTTTAGAATTAAAATCTTACGACCTACATCACCCCGTGACACGAAAGACCCCACTCAGCTCGGCAGAGATTTCGTTTAAGTATTTAAGATTTTCAAATAGGCACGACTTTACAGTTTACATTCACTGGACGTAGATGTAAACATGTAAATGAGTAATGGCCGAAGAGCTAGTTTTTGAATTGACAGGAATATAAATAAAATCGAGTAATACAATAGTTTTTCTTAGTTGGATCTGTAATGAAAATATGCTAATATTTATATGAATATAGTTACAAAACATTTATTAGTAGTTGAAAAAGTGTTTTAATTAATTTTTTTTGGAATTATATTAATATAAACATTTTACGACCATCAAAGTATTTAAAGTATCGGAAACATGATATAATGTGCATACTAATGTGATATACTGAAATAAAATTAATATATAGATAAAATAGACCAAATATTTTTGTAAACAAATAAAATGGTAGAAGAAAATACAAATTTGCCTAAGGATTTTATATGTTACAGTAATTATGATTAAGGAACTGTTAAGTATGTTTGAATAAAAAAATAGAATAATTAAAACATTAGCTAGTTTTGGATAGGATAATATATAAAAATTAACCCAGCATTAAGGGTTGCAAGTAAAACTGGTTAGAATTTAATAGATTAAAATTAGTATAGAAAACAAATGTCAGACGACATATAATTTATGTTGAAGTAATTCTCAGATTTACAGAAAGAAAATATATATATTGTTCAAAAACACACAACAGTTAAAAAGCATATTTAAATAAATATTTATTTATATACTTAAATAAGTATGATATATATATATATATATATATATATATATATATATATATATACTATATTTCAAATGGTGTGTTCATATTAGGATCTAAAATATGATGTTTAAAATAAACAAGATGTAAAATAAAATATTAAGATAAATGTTCTGATGGCATTAATTATCAATTTGGGTTATATTCTAAATAAGATTTGTTGATCAAAATAGGTGAGGTTTACTTAATGATTTTAAATATTTGAATTGTTTTTATATATTGTTATATGTTAATATTTCTGGATTTTTCTTTCATAAATTGTTATTTATGTTCGAAAGGTTTATTGCTAAATCGAGAAATGAGTTTTTGCTAAATTGTTTCCTAAATATGAGCGTTTGTTTTGAAGGATAGGAAATCTTAAATATGCATAGATTTTGTATAAATTAAGAATAATAATATGTGAAAATATTGTGTGTAATTTGATTATTCTGAATAGGTGAAACATTCTGGCAAAATGTGACTTTTTTTATGAAATCATAAATGTTAGTATGTTTCTCTTTTCTGGCATAATTTGTTTATTTTTCTATAACTTAAATTTAACAGTAAATCGTAAGTCTTCAGAGTATAAATGTATACTAGAATTAAGTATATATCTCAAAGGGTTACATTTAGAACCAAAATGTTAAGAGACATTAAAACATTTAAATAGCTAAGCTAGGGCAAAGTCATTAACCAATAAATACTAAGTTCATTTATAAACGTTTTATTGGAATTTAGAAATTTTGTAAAACGTATAAAATAGTTTTGTAAGAAGTTAAATTTTATGAAATTGATAAATCTGTGCTGAAGCGAAAATTTATATAAAACAAAAAACAGTGTTTTTTACTAACTCGCAAATTGAGTTGAAAATTATTTAATAAACAAGTGTTGTACAGACTCTGATACCCAGGTCATTAGGCTAATATGCCTGAAAAGAATTCATTCCCCGGGAGACAGTATCCAAAGGATTAAATCCCCGCGAGTTTTTAAAATAAAATCTAGTGACTGGGTCTCTGGCAGATTTTGGTCGGTGCTGATTTCAATCGTCGATGCCTTTTTAAATTTTTTACTCTAAGATATCTTTTTATAAGCGTGTAATGTTTCGGTACAAACATAGTACTGTTTATCGAATCCACAGGTTTTGTATAGGGTCTTTACAGGACATAAATATTCATGTAGCGTGGTGATAAATAAACTGTATCAATACAGCCGTAAATACAATGGAAAAGTTATATATTACAGTAGATTTCAAGAATTAATATTTATGTGAACCCGTGTTGAATACATTGGGCATAAACTTGCTGTGACCAAGTTGAAGAATAAATAATGTCATATGAGTCTATTTTACTTTTTGACAATATTTCTTTCTTTTTATAAAATAGCAAACTTTATTCATTATATTGACATAAAAGTAAAATTTTATAAAAAGATAATGGATTCATGATTTTCTTTTTTACAGGATTTTTTCACTAATCCAATTTTATACTCTTATGTTCGGCTGTATTCATTCGAAACTAATCGTAATATTCCTTAATTTTATTGACAAGATTTTATTATATTTTCAGTTTTCACGATCTTTTGTCTGTAATATAACTTTCTCATAATATACTTCCAGCAGACAATATCTTGTTCCTCTTAGAAACGTTTAATCCTTTCCTGTGGTATTATTTGACATCTTCAGTATCACTAATCTTTTCCGTTCGTCTATATTCATCTTTACAGGGATTTAGAGTATGTAAATGTGACACCGCCAGTTCAGGCTGATTGAAATAGTTGACCTGATTATCTAAAACATATATGGGCTCAGAAGAAAAAGTACATGTTTCTGTTACGTTTCTTTCTATTTAAATAATGTGAAAGAGGAAAGAATCTTTTATACTTCAGTAGGATATTTACTTAAAGAGCATAGCCACATATGTGGGACTTATAATCCCCTCCTCAATGCACCTCACAGTTTTTATAAAAGTACCTTTGGACGTAATTAATAATCCAATCTCTCTGAACTCTTCCAAGAACAGGAGAGCTTTGGGTTTTTTTTTAATTTTATTCTTTTCGTTTCTAAAGGCCAAATGAATCATAGCAGTACTCAATCAGCGTACAAATTTCGGACAAACTTCACGTAACACAAAATATTAACTTCTTTCCCTTATTATACAAGGTAAAATTTATGGAACAAGAAGTCTAGGCCGTAGCAGGGTATCTTGACTAAAGATCTTACGACAATGATATAGAACCAGCACAAGGACACTTTTTCGAAAAGCGATGGACAAGGTTTAAATTGTGCTGATGATTGCCAATGTCCAGTAGGGCACGGCACACTAAGAAGTAAAAATATTCACAAGTGATTATGCTATAAATATTGTAAAATGTATTTTTTTATCTCTTTAAAATAGTCATGTTCTTTGGGGAAGTTATATCTATATTACCTTAGCATTGTTGGTATTATTATTGTCGTGGTTTGTCACACGCAACCTGTCCCTCTTGCTCCTTAGCACTCGTACTTACCATAAGCTATTCTAGTGATTTATATTACTATTTTATGTTACTTTCTTTAGCGAAGGCAAAATAGAACGTCACAAAAACAGGTAATAGTCTAAAAATAAGGCATTAAGTGAAATTACCGTATATTACAAAACAATAAACAAGGTAGATTAAGCCAGTGAGAAATAAACATTAGAACAATATTTGAATAAGAAAAAATAATTACAATAAATCTGTTAGTAAAATGACCAACATGGATCATTATTTTTCCAAGTGTTACTAGACCAAGGATGTGCATTTGTTCTAATGTTAGAATAAGGGATAAGGATAGGCAACCTTAACCCTCAGAAGGCGGTTTAGTCGCAAACGTTGAGACGTCGTCCGTTATAGAATAAAAATGTCATATTATTTTTAAACACTCATATGTTTATTTTAAATATATAATACGATTCAGAATTATGATTTAAAATTTAATAAAATTGCGTTTGTTGATATCTGGAGTAAAGTATGAGGAGTTTATAATGAATATAACACACTCTCAGCTCAATTATTTAATGTTAGCATGATATAACATCTGATGGCTACAGCTTTGATAAGGGGATGGCCGGTGAGGCAAATTAATATAGTATTTGCTATTGTTAATCATGCCTTTAAAGACTGTTACTTTGCAACCCGATCATACAATAAGAATAGTAAACAATAATTATGGTTATAGGGTACTTTTATATATTAATTAGTTTATTTGAATTGGTAAAGAAGAAACAAATAACGACTAATTTCAGAACTACGCCACCACTAATACCCTGATAAATGATCAACGACTGTAAGCTAGATTTGTTTACGTAAGGTAGGCTATGATTACAAGACTCGCGGTTCCTGAAAACTGTTAAAGAAATTAGGACACATTTAGTTATATTCTGGTAACGATGCAGTTACATATTTAGAAGATTTAGACGGGTCACATTGTGCTCCTTTAGACCAAACGTCATTAACTATTATGCGAAACATATCGGGTTGGCAGCTGTTACGGTAGTAAAGTAAAATAACCTGTAAAATTGTTTTTATTAATTTTTTTCAGGGCAATAAAAAAGATTGTCGAGAAAATGTTAATAGTATTTGCTAAATGTTAAACTAATCCATCTTTTGCTCTTAACTTTTACTTGAAATTTTTTAAAATGTTTGTGTATTATTAAATGCTTGCCTCGCGGGCTACCAAGTAATATGTATCTTTGTATTGAAAAATATCCAGAATTCTGTGTAATAATGGGCAACGACAATGAAAATTCCCAAACAGGAACTACAATGTCATGCATTCATATGAAGTACAACCACCTCAAAACCATAAACCTTGATTTGATATTAAATGTAAGTCACTAGGCACTTAGGCACATGTGTTAAATTAGCCGTCAAATTATTTTGTCGCATTAAAACTTGTACTTATTCCTGAAGCACATGTTACAAGTGTCATTAAAACATAAGCTATTTAACACCGCCTTTTGTATTAGGATATTAACTTTTACAATAGGAGTGACAGAGAGATTTACAGCGTTTGTCTTCATTCCCCCAAGGGAAAACTTAAGATGCAATATAAGATTCTTACTTTGTATATAAATCACGTATCTTGCACGTGGTCTTACACACCCTGAATCTCATTGTAAAGTGATCCATCCTAAAGGAAGTAGAATAGATTTAACAAATAAAATGTTTACATTATAATAAACGTCTTCCTCAAACATTGTTTAGCATTAAACAATACAAATACGTTTTCTCAATTATAAGTTAGGTTAGGAAGGATGTACAAGATTGGATAGCTTAAACGTTGATATAAATATCCATTCTCAGGAATTAGAGACTTTGATAACAATAGCCTAATATGTAAATCATCTATTTTACAAAGTAAACGTATAAATAGATTCAGTAAACCTTAAGTTGTGTTTGATAAAAATACAAAGCTCGGTTCCCTAAACTTACTGTAAACTGATTGTTATCATACGAAAGGAATAAGTAAAATGAAGAATCAGAGAACTTTCTAACATACTTAACTGTGTATTACTTAGAATGAAGTTATGCTTAAAATTTGTTTTTAAGAATAAAATATAAATATAATAATTTACCGCTTAGATAAGAGATAACTGTGTTCGTGTGTTGTACGAAATGTTGTTGAACATTTCACTCTTTAGATGAGATTAGAACCACCATTAGGGTTCATTTCCATTACCCTCACCAATTATTTGATATGGTTATCTGTTGGAATGTAAAGAGGTAAAAGCTTTTCAAGTCGTTCACCTTGGGGTCCATTTAGGGGTTATTTAGTTTCTTATTCTTCGTATACCAAATTCCTTATAGCTGTTTACTGCCTTATAGGGAGACCTTATGGGTTACTTATTGAAAATAGGGGTTTAAAAAAGATTATATTTATGTCTTAGTATAAATTATACGTCTTTCATGTATTTTTGTGTATATATTTGGGCAAATACGAAACATTGGTTCTGTGTTTAGTTTCAATTTAAAACTCCAATCCTTTTCAGGAGCAAACATATGTCTTACAATTGTAAAATTATGTATTATCCTTTGTTTGAGAAATATTTAGAAAATAGAAACGAAAAAGAGCCGATTGAGACGTAAAAGTTATTCGAAAATATTTTTAAAATAGAGTACAAATAATTGTATTTCTTAAGTAGCATTATCAAGAGGCAATCAATGATAATCTTTAATCATTTCATAGATTCTTTTTTCCAAACCTACCTAATAATGTGACTTAGACAAAGGCAAACATACAAAGTAAAGATAATACAACTACAATAAGAAGCTTAGCCCCTCCACCCCACAATTGGCCACTGGGGTAATCTTAAGTGCACAGATTGCGATCCGATTTGCAAACTCCCAACTCGTCGTACAGGTTAACAGATATAATTTTGATCTTTTTAAAAGTACGTTGTAATATATTGGTTTACGCTTCTAGATACGTTATGACGTGAAACTGGCATTTACGTAGGTGCATGACTACGCACTCACGCTCGACCTGCACATACACTGACATACAAACGCAATCTCATAGTAACCCATTATTTGTCAATATTTTAAATTAACAATACTATTAAAGGTATAAAATGTAGTTGAGTTTTAATTATACATGAGTGTTACTAAATTAATATTTTCTTCTGAAACTTTAGGCTAACATTGGACTAGGTGTCTAGAACAAAGCAGTATCTAGAATTAAACGAGAAATAATAAAGACCACAAAGAAAAGCTGACGTGACAGAGAGACATTCGGCGTTCTCCGCGACTATATATTTCTGAGGTTTTCGTACTCATGTAATTAGAAGTCCTAAACAAAATCTGATTATTCGTTTCGAGTTATGAAACCACTCCTTTCCTACCCTTTTTCTTTCCATCAATAACTAAAAATGAAGGGATTTAGGTAAAGACAATATTGTACTTCAATCCTTCTACTGTCAAGATAATCCTATTTTTGGCCTAAAATATGTAGAAAACGTCCCTTATAAAATGCCTCATAAAAAGTGACGTCACACGAGCTCCGTCTACTAAGTGTCAAATGGTACTGTAATAACAATGCACACAACCCACTTAGAACAAGTTCTACTTGCACTCTAAGGATCAGTATAGTTTTATCTACTATTCAATAAGAATATGTTTCTTGTGATCTCCAAGAGTGTTCCTCTTCCTCTCTTCTTTACATAAGTATATGCGCGCGCATAAATAAGTCACACATTGCAACAAGCCCTTACTTAACCACCCCAACCAATCAACTCGGCAAATACCAGATGAGGTTTTTTAATTTTCCTAAACCTACCTACGGATGACGTCAACCCGAGTTTGGCTTTCTTGGTGTTGACAGTTCCTAATAGTCATACACGTTGCTGAAAACATAGATATTTGATGAAACTCTGAAACGTATAGAATATCTTACCATTCGCCGCTTTACTGAGGTGATTTCAGCTAGGTTGTTCAACATATGACTGCTTAACTTAACATTTTTAGGCTCCTGTTTTATTATTAAACAAAATCTTACAGTGGAATCCTTGGACTTTATTTAAAAACCAACTAGCTCCTTAGTTTGTTCGATATTTATTAATTGAATGATTCTCACGTGTGAGTTCTTATTGTTTTACATATGGCCTTTATTTATTAGCATTTACTAATTTATAATAAAAAATATTTAACTATATATGGACAATCATTAAATCTACTAAGTTTTAATTTGTTTGTCAACAGAGGATGCTTTAGAAATAATCCAAACTAATTTTTGTATGTACTTTAATTGATTTATGTCTTTTAAAAATGACTTATACTATAATATATAACAATTTTTTTTTGTTTTGTTTTTTACTCTAATGCTTTTTTTATTCTTTAATCAAACAGAAAACATTTGAAGAATTTTAGTTTTTAATAAAAGTTAAATTTCTCATAGCCTTTAATTTGTTTTTCTTGTTATTATTCTTAAAATTTATAAAATATTGATTTTCTCTTAATTCAATCAATTTATTTCATTTAATAAGTTATTATTAATATTTGTATATTAAACTATTTCCTTTTAAAAATATTTGTCTTTGAAAATCCATTTTAATTTATATCATGACTATTGTAATTTATATAATTATAATATTATTTATTTCTTAATAAATTCGACATTGTTGACTACTATTTCATAAAATCGTACTGTTACATTTAGCCTATACCGTATTGTTTAGGTTTTCTCATTTATAAGTATGCTGTATCATTTAGCAGAATACTGTAGCATCTAAGCTTAAATAAAATTTTTGCTATTGACAATGACTTCGATTTTGATCGAAACCATTATCTGATTTACATTAATTTTTCTATTGAATAACTTCTTTGTGACGAAACATATCTATACAGTATTATATTGAAAATTGTCTTATTTTACCTTTTTTACAATTGGCTTAATGTGTTGCATTACTCGAGTTTTTTGAACACTATAACTATGTATTTTACATATTTACTTTTCTATATTTAACCAACAAAATTTAATAGAGTGTAGTCATGGATAATGCTTGTTATATTTGCAATTTGAAACATATTTTTAAATGAATTTAATAAAATTAAATTAATAACTTTTGACTACAAATTACTTCCAAATATTTCGTACTGTATTCGTCTTCCATGCTCCTGGATCCCAGATCTCTTTGGTAGTTGAAAATGTTTTTGTTTCTTGATCCTTTACGTCCTTGGACAGCGGAAACTATTATAAGCTATAAATTATTTGCATTATTTAATTTGAAGTAAAGAGCACCGATTTTCGACTCATAATTCACTTTATAAGTAAACGACAAAAACGAATTTTGTAGCCAGCCATCACAGCCTCTCGGACTGAACTTCTACACAGAAACCGTCAATACGACGTCTGGCAACTGATAAAAATGTATTTTTCTTTCCTTTTTCAGCTACACTCGAGTCTTCCTCCCAACGTATTTATGCACTGACCGCTTACCCTTCTCCTTATAAGCTCCTGTCCTCCTCCTCACAAGCTTCCATAGCCCTTTCCAAGGGTAGAGCTATCCGTGCTAAGCTCTACCCTCTCCTCTGTCGCAGAAGTACTATCCCTCTCAAAATCCAACACCAACTGTACCGGACGCTCCTTCATCCCGTCCTTACTTATGCAGCTCCTGCCTGGTGTCCTCTTTACTCCAACACGTCTCGGAAATCTCTTTGTCTTTCCAATCCTCTTTCCACAGACTCCTCTCCAACTCCCCTTGGTTCCTATGAAAGGTCACCATCCGCGCCCGCCTCCGCACTCCCTCGCTTGCTGTTTATGTCAGATCCTTTTGTGCAAAGCTCTTCGGTAGTACCCTCAGGCATCTGTCAAACTCTGTTAGACCCCTCCTACTTTCTGTCCTCGTCCAAAAGTCCTTCTCGATCCTCCATAACCCCTCTGCAACTCGCACTTCCCCTCCCAGCCGTAACACTTCTCGCCTCCTAGAATAGGTACTAGTTTTAGGTTTTAGTCTTGACGCTTTAACAGTTTGTAATAGTTTTTAGGTTCACATTTTGTATTGTTACGTCAAACCTGTTTGCTTATATCAAATTTATCTTATACATATATATATATTTCATTGTAGTTTCATGTATTTTGTTAAGTTCAAATGTATCTTACTTATATCATTGTAGTTTCATATATTGTTAGGTTAAGGGCACTCCGAACGCCATTTAAACTCAATGCACATAACTTTTTTTCCACTTGCTATATTGTTTTAATTTTTGTTTGTTTTAAAGATTACCATTTTGCCTAGTTCCTAACAGGCAAGATTATTGTTTTACAAGTTCATGAGAATTTAAAATTATATTTTACTTATTAGTATTTATAATTTTAAAACAATTGTTTAAAAATATTTTTATTTAGTACCTACGAGTATATATCATATTTATAATTACTTGTGTTAGGAACTTTATTTGGCAGTTATAAAACCACAGTAAACATTTCAACAAGATATATTGAGCCGTTTCTGAGATATGTATAGTGAAAGTTATAAAATGTTAACTTTCGGGTATTAACAAAATAAGATAAATAAAAGTTTTAATGTACAATCATATCTGTGTTGATCAGGCAGTTTTCTTCGTCATTCACAAGCGGCTATCCGAAACCTATCGCGCAATACAGATAAGAACAATGGAGACAAGAAAAGCCCTGGAACACCTGACGAATGGGGTTTGGCTTATAGCTCTACAATGGATCCCAAGCCATGTTGGCATCTATGGAAATGAGAGGGCAGACTTTCTGGCCAAGAAAGGCACATCCATGGCACAACCCATTTTCATGCCTTCGCTGCAAAGCACGAAAGCCCTCATCAGTGCAACTATCGACCGGGCCAGCAAACTGCACCTCACCCAGCAATCAGCAGGAAGAAGATGGGAAAACCTAGTCACCACAGGGCCCATCGACCACAGACTCCCACGAGCAGTAGGCGTTGCCAAGTTCAGAATGCAAACCGGCCATGACTACCTGGCCAAACATCTACATCGCATCGGTGTGTTCCCAACACCGGAATGCCCTCTCTCTAGACACGATAAAATGGATGCGGATCATCTGATGAAGTGCAACGCGCTCGACCATTCCGGAGATGATTATGACTCACTGGTTCGACTATACTGGTCAGCGCGTCACCAAATGGCTCAACAGCCAAGGGTGGGCGTTAGCTAGTAAGTAGTAAGTATACCTGTGTTAATGCCCACCAGCACTGTATGAGGGGTTGTCTGGGTTTTCTAGCTCTGCTTATTGGTCTTCCAGGTTTCTTTTATCCATTGTTCTCTTCATTCTTATTTTCTTCTTGAGTTCATTAATCGCCTTGTCTACTTCTTAGACTCACTTGCGATCTAAGATTTCCATTGCCTTCACAAGATGTTTTCCAACTTGAAGCCCTAGATGTTCCAACATCTTTGCCTTGGAGACATGTCCATTTTTGAAAGATAATACAGCTTCTGACACTCCAAAATTCAAAGTGGACAGTCCTACAAATGTTTTTTTCGGAAGTCGTGACCATATCAAATTATTCAGTGATTCATTTGGGTTCTGCGACTTCAAACATTTCTTTAGAAGAACAGGATCAGACATAGACTTAAATATTGGCTTCATTTCAAGCATTATTACTTATAGGTGAAAATATTTTGAATGATCATATGTGAGACCCGAAACCATACCTTTCTTGTACTTACACCAAGTGACATCTCCGGATGGGCACAGTTGGTGCGTCGGTTTGTCGTTGTTAGACTAAATAGGTAGCCCATACAGCTTTCTGCATGTCTTTCCCACTTGTTGTATTCCTTCTTATTGCTAATCCATAAAACAACTGAATATTATGAATTGCCAGGTCAGTGAGTCGGTTTTTTCCGGATAATGGTTTCCCATCTGATAGTTTTCCTTTATTCATTGATTTCAGTCTCCGTAACAGATTCCGTAACTACTCACACAACCAGATTGTAATTTTGTAATAACCCTCTGATAATGTGTTATGAAGATGACATGGTCATTTTAATGTACATAGGGGGTATATCTTAGGTAATTTGTATGATTATTTATTTTTAATTATTATTGGGGATTTAAAATATTTTCATTTTAGCACAGTGCTTTTTATATTGTATATTAATACAATAATTATGGTTATTTATTGAATATACTATTTTATTATCATGTATTATATAATTATACTATTTTATTTCATTGTTATAGTATCTATATGTGGTAGAATATTAATATAGTAGTGACATTTTAAAATATTTATTGTAAACGAATATTTGACAGTAAGGTTTTACATTATTCAGTTTATGAAATAATAGAATTCATATTCTAAGTTTTTAAGAACGCTTTTCGAAGTAAACCACATCACAGACATGCATCAAGGACTTTATTTATAGGGTTGAAAGCAAGTAAATGGATTGCCATTGCCTGAATCGGACAGGTTTGCCATTATTACCAATATTTGAAACAAATTGTACAAGCGACGAACATTTCTAAAATGGAAAATGACATCAGAGAAAGTATGGTAATATTTACTTAGGATATAAATTTTCATTTAATTTTAACAATAAAAGAAAAAGATATAAAAAGTAATATATTGCGCCACAGTCGATGATAATTAATGATCACCAATTTTTAATTTGAGTTTACCGAAATATTTCAATACAAATTTTGAAACAGATGAAAATCTAAAGTTGTATATCATATGAAGAACAGAATATAAACGTAAATACATTGAAACATAGAGAAATACACAGAGAATGTTTCTTGAAAAACACACTAAAAGTGGTACGGGTGCAGGGATACGATTAAAGCACGCGTGTTATATTCCTTGTTTACAGTAACCTTCACACATGTTGTAGAAATCTAAGAACTTCATCATAAAACATATCTCTCTATCTCTCGGACGTGTTTTAATTCATTGAGGGTAGCTAAGCTGCATTTCGCCCCGATATTTACTCCTCCACCCTCTGTGTCACACTTAACTTATCGCTAATGGCTAATGCGCTGGGCAAAGCTTTTATGTTGACATTAAAATTAAAATCTTACGGCCTACTTCCCCTGTGAGCCTCAAGACCCCACGGCAGCGAGTTAATGCTGAGCACGGCAGAGATTTCGTTTAAGTATTTATGATTTTCAAATATGCACGACTTTAGTGTTTTGAGCAAATTATAGAACTGTCACGAGTATTTATAAAATCGATATTACAAAAAAAAGTGTTAATTACATAAATAATGAAAAACGTTGACATTTATATAACATTAAATATATAACAGAAGAATCTAAAGTAGTTGAGAAAATGTTTAAATAAAGTTTAACGAATTATTTCCTTGTAAACAATTTAAGAATATCAAATACAACTATTACCAAATTTAATGATAGTATTTGAAACATGGTGCGTGGGGTGTTGTGTGTTGTGACGACGTTTGTTAGTATTTTTGTTGAAAATAATGTTATTGAGTGTTGTGTAATTAAACTGAGGTTCCCGAGGGAGAGTAATTATGGTTATTTTACACGATCCCACTGCGTCCTCGTGACAGACATTTTTATTTAGGTTGATATAAAAACTTTTCATTACGTGAGAGCTGTTACAGATTGTTATATTCACTGAAATTATCCGACTGTTTAAATGTTAACCTGGCCTGTTACATGAAAGTTCCTGGAATTCCTTAGTTATTTTCATTGGAAACAACTATGAAACCATTGTCGTATTTAAACTCACCGTTCAATCATAATTGTGCAATCATTGGTAAATCACCATCTTAGATAATATTAACTGTACTATAATTAATAATTATTGAAAACATATTTTTACACTGAAATCATTTGCAAACTAAGTCAGTTTATGATAGCTATAGCTTTAATATACATTTAAATTAGACTCACAGTTTAACATGTCAAACTCCATTTATTGTCATGATATGCTTTAATGACGTAGGCATACAGAATAATTAATGTAAACAACTGTCTAAAGAAGACGTCTAACGTTCATATCCTGCTTATTGCAAACTACATTTCCTTTTGCTGTCTTGGATATTCATCATTTATTTCAATAGTAAATATAACGTTAAATAAAATCTCGGTTGATGCGTGAATCAAATAAACTTGATTTATTAAACATTTTGCAACGTTGCGACGACTAAACTGTCGTCCACATTCGGCCCCATTCAGTCGCCAAAACGTTTCCAAAGTTGTAAGAGATGTGAGCATCTCCTTGCTTTAGTATATGCAAAGAGATGTGTGCTACTTACTACTGTGTATGTGAAGAAATGTGGCTACTTGCTACGATGTATAAGAAGAATTCCTAAGGTATATGTGAAAAGATGTAAGCTACTTGCTATTGTGTATGAAACGAGATGTGTACTACATGCTATGGTGTATATGAAGAGATTTGTCCTACCTGCTATGGTGGATGTAAATAGATGCGTGCTACTTGCTACGGTGGATGGGAAGAATTGAGCGGTACTTTCTAAGGTGTATGTGTATAGATATGTCTTACTTGCTATGATGTATCTAAAGAGATGTGTGCTACTTGCTACTGTTTATAACTCGTATTAGGTGTTGATAGTTATTAAATATTTTTCAAATTATAAAAACTTATAATTGTTGACATATCTCCTCCAATATTATTACTTCGCAAATAATTATGAATGTGCCAGTTTACTTCACTAACTTTCCAAGATAGCCTGGATAGAATTTGATGTAATCACAAATGTGTGATTGCTGAGCATTTACTATCTTCCCATGCAAGGAATGTACCCTTCTTGTTATTCCCACATACTTTCATAGCGTGTTTTAAATTGGTTTGTGATACAAATAAAAATTATTATAAATATTTGTATTCCTTAAGCAACAGAGTCAAGAGGTAATATTAAATATAATCTTCAATAATTTCAAATATTTATTTCCAGACATCCCTAATATTGTGACTTAGACAAAGACAAACACACAAATAAAAAGATAATACAACTACAATAAGAGGCTTACCCCCTCCACCCCACGCTTGACCTCTGGGGTAATCTTACGTGCCCAGATTGCGTCACTCCCAAATCCGATTTTCAAACTCCAGAAATCGTACAGAATAACAGATACAAATTTGTTTTGTTTAAAAGCCCGTTGTGATTTATTGGTTCACAACGCTTTACACTACCTTATGACACGAAACAGACATTTACTTAGAAGCAAGGCTGCCCACTCGTGCGCGATCGCTTCAAACACTTCCATGCTACAAAATACACTCAAGTTTCAATTACACTTGTATGTTACTAGATTAATAATATTTTCTTCCTAATATTTATGCTTACATTGGAAAAGGTGACTAGAAGAAAGTAGTACCTAGAAGTAAACGAAATATAATGAAGACCACCAAGAAAACCTGAAGCGACAAAGAGTCGTTTTAATTATGCGGTCCTTAGACTCATGTAATTAGAAGCAGTTAATAAAAGGCCTTAAACAATATCAGATTATTCGTTTTTAATTACTCTTCTCCTTTTCATCATAAATTGAAAATATAGGTATCAATATAAAGACATTAATCCACTTTATTCTTGTAATGTCCATTCAGATAATCTTATTAATACTTATTAATCTTAAGCGAGTAATATTATAAGGTGTAAATTAATTATTTACATTATTTAGATTGAAGTAAGGAATGCCGATTTTCGACTACGTAATAAGAAGACGATAGAAATGAATTCTGAAGGCAACCATCATAGCCTCTCGGACCGAACTTCTACCCAAAACCGTCAAATTGACGTCCGGTAACTGATAAAATATAGATATTTATTTTTCCTTTCTTTTCGAAGTGTGCTCGAGTCTTCCATAACGTATTTATGCATGAACGCCTTCCATTTTTCCTATAACCTCCTGCCTTCTCCTCACAACCTTCTTTATCCTTTACCTAGGGTAGAACTATCCGTGCCAAGCTCTACCCTCTCCTCTGTCGCAGAAGTACCATCCCACTCAAAATCGAACACCAAATGATCCTTCATCCTGTCCTCACCTATGCAGCTCCTGTCTGTTGTCCTCTTGCTTCAACACGTCTCGGAAATCTCTTTGTCTTTCCAACTCGGAATGTCTCTCCAATCCTCTTCCCTCAGACTCCTCTCCAGCTCTTCTTGGCTCCTATCAAAAGTCACCATCCACACCTGCCTTCGCTTTCCCTCGCTTGCTGTCAGATCCCTCTTTGCAAAGCCCTTCGGTAGTGCCGAGAGCTCATATTAAGTTGTGGGACCTTAGGGATCTGTCAAACTCTGTTGAACTCCCCCTAATTTATGTCCTCATCCGAAAATCCTTCTCGATCCTCCATTAAAAGGTCGTCGAATGTTAAAATCATGTTCTCACACCTTCATACAAAAACATGATAGAAAAACTACCTAAAAGATGATTTTGTGAAGCACTTGGAGAGCGATGGACTTGTGATGTTACTACACCTCGCAAAGGCTGTGCTACCAACTGTATATGTAACGATATCAGAGCACGCATGTTATAGTTGTAATGGGATTTTACTAAATATAAATTGTAATATATCTTTTGTTAATGATAATATTAACTGGTTATTATTGCAGTATAACATACACACACCTCATGACCTATGCACATCCTATTAAAGCAGATCTACTACAGATTACTGACCCTTCCTAGTACTGAACTATAATTTCAATATCGTGGAAGCATCATTTCCTCTTCTTAGACCTCGTCAAACTTTCCTCATGCTTTTCCTTACAAACGTAACAGATAAACACCTAATTGTGACTCAATAGAGAACAGGTCTACTCCTGGTACGGGCTCTTGAAAGATTGAGACAATAGTCCCCTTAAATCATCCATGAGTTGTTTTTTTGACCCTCCCTTAGTCTTATTTACTGTCACAACAATAGGCATTAATAGTTAAATTCGGTAGTTGTCAGTATACTGCAATAATATATATATATATATATATATATATATATATATATATATATATATATATATATATATATAAATATCGCAGTATGTTTTCTTGTGTATTAATAAAGAACAAAAGTCTAATTACAAATACAAGAATTATAATTGAATATACAATTCTAGATGTAGATTCAATTATAATTCTTGTATTTGTATTTATACTTTTGTTCTTAATATATATATATATATATATATATATATATATATATATACATATATATATATATATTAAATATATTTAGATTAATAACAATTAGAAATGTAAGTAGTCTGTTAGATTATTACGGTAAATATTATTAAAGTTAACCTAAATAAACAACTATGCAAAATATTTCAAATAATTTATATTTGTTTAACACGAATTAAAATTTCAGACAACAGAAAATTTAGACCGTATATAATGATTCATCCAAAAGGTTTTAAAAAGAGGAAAGTATTTTAATTTCCCAAGTGACGCGATCAAAATGACAATAGCAAAATCATTCCGCAATAATTTTATTTCTTTTTTCACGAACTTGTCTAATATTGAGAGTTAGACACAAGCAAAGAGACAAAGTGAAGATATTACAACTACAATAAGAAGAAGCTTACCCTCCTCCACCCCACGCTTGGCCTCTGGGGTAATGTTACCTGCCCATTTGCGTAGATCCCAAATTCGATTTACAATCCCCTTCCCGGCTAAACAAATTTACAGGAACTATTTTGTTAAAAAGCATGTTTTGATTTATTGGTTCACGCAAACACATTCCATAGGATCAGTATTGTTATACGCTCTAGTAATTATGAATAATGTTTTGTGTTCTCTCCTTTTCCTCTTTTCTTTTAAACATAGTTGATAATTAATAAATAGTATGTGAATTCTTTGTTCTCATCACTGAACTAATTCTGCTGGCTTGATTATTTAAATACTATATTTCATGCTGAGAAATCCGTATAATTGGGGCCCGAAGCGTTGCTTTGTTTTTATTTATTAGTAACAAATTGTATTAAATTGTTTCCATAAGTATATATACGATAATTAATGAATTCTTTTAATGAATAAATATAAAACTCTTTAAAACCTCTCATAAAAGCATATAGGGTAAGAAAGAATGGCACAACATTCAGCGTCGAGAGTGTAGGCGATACGTGATAAAAGAACTTAGAGACCTATATAGGGAAAGATAAAGAGCCACCGGAAATGAATTGAAAAAGCAGTGGTCATAAAAGAAGATAAAAGTTCAATAAATTGTATGGATACAAATATTGAAAAATTAAACATCGTTGTAAATAAAACTTATCAAGAATAAAATCAAAAAGGGCAAAAGTGTGTGTGTGTGTGTGTGTGTGTGTGTGTGTGTGTGTGTGTGTGTGTGTGTGTGTGTGTGTGTGTGTGTGTGTGTGTGTGTGTGTGTGTGTGTGTGTGTGAGTGTGTGTGTGTGTGTGTGTGTGTGTAAGTGTGTGCGTGTGTGTGTGTGTGTGTGTGTGTAAGTGTATGTGTGTGTGTGTGTGTGTGTGGTGTGTGTTTATATCTATTTTTCTGGAAAACGAATTAGTCCATATTTTTGCTTGCATAACTCTTGTCTTATTATTAACACTAGGAAACTTTATATATTAAGTACATAATACTCTATTTTTAAGTACATTTTCTATTTCAAAAACAACCGTTGCTTGTACATTTAGAATCAAATGTTGGTAATAATGGCAAACCTGTCAAATCCAGGTAATGTGAGTCCATTTACTTCGTTCCAGTCCTATAAATAAATTTCTTCGAAACATCTGTTTGATGTGGGTTACGTCTGAAAACGTTGTAAAATCCACTACATTCTATAATACAAACAACTTTTATTCCACAACCTGAACACATGATGAAAAGTTCCTTTTACAAATTTATTTGTAATGAAAATTACAAATGTTAATTACAAAATCTGTTTTCCAGAAGAGAGTCTACATTCAGGGAAACGTTTTTTTGGAATATCGATGATGCTTCGATAACTAATAATTACCATGAACTCAGTTTGTATTGTTTAGCCATGGAACAGCTCTGGTAGCTGATATTTAACAGTTTTATGGATTTGATAGATATTAGCTTTGATAAACAAATTAGAATAGTGTATAAGATCATACTGAATTGAAAACTCAATAAAGTTTCAAAATAAAATAAATTAATAATCTAATATGCTAATATTTTAAATTAGAGTAAAAAGAGGGATGTTAAATCTTATAGGAAGTTATTTATCAAGTCCACGTTTCTACAGCTAATTTCTTATACTAAAGTCATTATTGGCCTAAAGAAAAAACATTGAATACAGATTAGTAGTAGTGACGTCATTTTAGTAATGTGATTACACTTGATTCGTTTAACAGTCGATTTTCAAATCACAACTCTGTTCTCCTACAGTTTCATAGGAGTGCCGAAATGGTGAATGCCTTAATATTATTGTTAATTCTTTGTCAATGTCTAACCCTAATGATATAAATTTATGAGTTTATGGGTAATGACAGATCCCAAATAAAAATGCAGATAGGTTTCGATTGTTTGTCTGAAAATTCTATTGAACATAAGAGTTTTATTAATAGACGTAAATAAAGTTTAAATCATCTATTCTCATCGAAAAATTGAGACCACACACACACACAAACATATATATTGGTTTAACATAATTATTTAAAATTGAAATATAATTATTGGGAAACAAATAACTTATTTTATAATAGTATTTATGTTTGTTTTTTTTTTCAATTAAAAATACAAAATACTTTATAATTCAAAATATTTATCTGAAACACAGAGGGTTGAATCGAAACAATATACGTTGTTTTTTTTTACTTTATTTTAGTTTTAAACTGATTAGTTATTTAAAAAAGCATTTTAATTTGACTAATATTTTTAAGTGTTCCTGCCCACTTTATGACCGAATGAGGCCCGTGCCGCCCAAATAGGAAATCTTTAAACCTTTTGGTAATACCTTTGTTCAGAAGGTTAATGTTTAGTGGAGCTAGTACTCGGGCTTTACAGAGAATCAAACGGAATGGAGATAAAAGGTAACGCGGTGCTTCTGGCTTAAAAACGAGGGCTAGCCGTTGCAGATAAGGGGAAATACTAAAATATCTTTTTATAAGCGTTGATTAGCGAGAAGTCTTCCTTGGGCTAACAGTGTCTGAAACCTCAAATCTTATTTTATAATTACCTTTCAACTGTTGCTACACTGCCTCGTAGGGTTTTCCCATTACATATGCAGTATAATTCATCTAGTTAACGTTGCAGTATCAATAAATACTTTATATAATTTACATGTGTATATATTATTATACACTTAAATATTAAATATCTTTTTGTGAGTTCTAAATTTTTATTTTTATAATAATAACACCCTAAAATAGTCACAGAATATTTTTTTTACTTAATTATTAACTGAACTGATAGAATATTTCCCTGCTTTAGAAAACAATATACTAAAATAACTTTATTTCTAAGCAAACTGGTAAAGTTTTAAACTTGTAGTTTTTTAAATTTTATTTTGTAATTAGAAATGAAAAAGTGTTTCATGGGGAGATGAACTGTTTCCAGATACCTTTTCCACTGAAAAATATACCCGCTAGAGGAAATAATGTCGACAAATAAGTTTAGTATACATAGATACAAGTAAGGAGAAATTGAGAGAATTTTGAAAAGGAACAAGGTGAGAATTCTATAGACTATAATATAATATAGTTAGTGGTAATTAAAAGTTATACAACGAGATAACAAATAATATTTCTTACATTTACTCGTGTATGTTAGAAAATGCAGCTGTGCATCAGTGTTTAGACAAGTATTCATTGTAGGCAAAGAAGCTTTATGAATACACAAACCCGTCTTTCAAGAAATATTAAAAATGAGGTAAATGTAAATAGTAAAAACAAAGATCAAAAGATTTATTAACTGACGGATAAATGAATGTTGTTTTATTCAAGTCAAAGAAAACTTCTAACAGAATAAATAACTGTTGCGAAAAGCATAAAAATGGCCGTTTGATTACAATTTTTACTAACTGAAGCTAAAACTGTAAACTGCGTGCCTTTGACTGTGCATAAATATTTCCAAATTAGCAGTTTACAAATATTCTTCCTAGTAATATTCTAAAGATTTACTTCAATGGTATTACTTATATTTTAATTATGCTTTTTTTAAGTATTATTTTTACATCTTTGCCTTTGTTACTTGGTTAAAACTTTCTCCACAATGTCGTTAAATATTGTGAATTAATATGAATTTGATGATCTTTTATTATTGACACGAGCTTTCTCAAATATTATACTCTCTAAATTACAAATATATATAAATAATTTATCAAATTTCCTGTATTCGTTCAATACCTGCTATATTTATTCATTTTATAGCATTAAAAAATATAACATTAAAAATTAAACATTAAACATATTAGGCTGCAATTAAACATTAAACATATTAGGCTGCAATTATTATTTCCAAAATAGAAACATTTTCCACTAGATTGTGTTTGGGGCTTTTCCTTTTACAACCTAAATAAGTTACAATGAAGTAAAATAAATATCTGATTTGATTTTAACTAGTCAGGTGAAAGAAAATATATTATTTATATAGGCCTAATAGTTTCGTCCTACTTAATCATTGAAGATCAAAATAACATCCTTATGTATAAGCTTTATACTATATATATAATAACGTATTGTACCCTTAGAATTTCATAAAAGATATTTCTAGGAACGTTTTCCCGACTGGCGTACAACGCGAAATATTAATGTGTTTATAATTAACATATTTTAAATAAATATACAAATATATTTTTAAAGATAAAATTAATTAAAACTTTTTAATTTTAAATTGGAGACGGTTTCAAAAAAATATTAGGACGTTAGTTTTAAAAATGCTTAGCACGATTTTATAATGATTTTTAAGGTAAATAGTTATGTACAAAATTACAGAAATACCATGAAGAGACGGTTCAGGCATTACTGACATGGGGGCAATTGGACCTATCCAAAAAATATTTCCAAAATGTTCCATGACAATAGCTTGTCTGTGCTTTGGATACGACGATTTACAAAAGCCAAGAAAAAACAGAAAGGCAAACACTTCCTTTGTCTGACTGTGATTTCATGATACTTAGGCTGGCAACACCAAAACCATTAGCTTAAGAGTGTCGCCGAGAAAAAAAAGGTAATTTATTTTCTCACAGTATGAGACAGTTTTAAATGCGAAGAACTAAATAAAAATGAGTTTTTTTCAAGAATTAAAATTACTCTTCTTATCTGATGTAGCAAGAGGTAGTTTGTAAACTGCATTGAACGTTATCATAGTCTGAGTCGGTCTGAGCTACTGAGCTTTTGATTCTAATAGGTTATGCTATTTATTGTGTTCCCATGGTTATCAATAACGATTCCTAAATATTCTTGGAAAGTACTACAGGAAAGATTGTATATTTTTATTTATTAATAAGCTTATGGATTTACCTTTTTTAGAAAGTAATTAAATTAACATTAAAAACATTATTATTAAAATAATTTTGTAAAGTTTGATGTAGTTAAAAGTGCTGTTAATGTTTTTAATTTTAATGACTATAATTTTTGTGCTTTAAACGTATTCCTGCTACCCCAAGCACTCTACCATTTTGTGTTTTTTCGTCAAAAGATATTTTTATTTTGATGTAAATATAATTATATTCTTTTATTCGTATGTTACAAAGTTTTAGATTTTGTTTATTTTAGCATTTTTAAAGAAGTATTTTAATAATGAACTGCTATTTAAAATTCGTGTTCATTATTAAGTTATCAACGGTTGTGAACACACACACACACACACACACACACACACACACACAAAATGGTATTTATATTTTATTGCTTCTTGTGTATTATTGTTCCATTATTAAAATTAGATTAAACTTAAATTATATGTAATACTTCACTTTTCAGATGCCATTTTAGAAATGTTTATTGCTTGAAAATTTTGTTTCAAATGTTGGTATTAATGGCAAACCTGTCGGATCCAGGTAATGACAATCCATTTACATGCTTTCAACCCTATAAATAAATTGGTCGATGGGTGACTTTGATATGGCTTACTTCGTTTGATGTGACTGAATATGAATGAAATATGGTATTCCATAATCATTTGAGAGTTGATTTTCGAATATTTATTATAATAAAAAATATAAAATGTCACTACTTGTATAAATATTATACCGAATATAATTATTATAACTATGAACTAACTATTAAAACTATATAACTATTATACCTATTATAACAAATAGTAAATAATACAATATATTAAATGACAACATTATATTTAATAGAACTAAATTACTGTAGCATACGTTTAAAATTATTACTATATTGTACTATTTCAAAGCCACTATCTTTCATTATCTGTTTATATAAGATTTATTTATATAGGGATAAGTATACCACTGTAACTATATAAGTAGAATGTATGAATGGCACTTATACTCTTATTAAGCATTTATGCTAGGATTTACTGAGGATATATATATATATATATATATATATATATATATATATATATATATATATATATATATATATATATATAAGCTAAACCAACCTCGTCTCCCAGTGCACAATGTGTTTTAATGGATGAAAAATGAGGAACAAAACAAAGGATACGTTTCATAAAAGTTTACATTTTCAATACTTGAGGGTTTAGAAGTTGTTTTGATTTTCCATGTTTGCGTAGATATAAAGGCTACTTCCCGTCACGGGAACACGCAACAAATAATTGTGTATGTGAAAAGCCATCAACTTTTAAATCTATACCCTACAATTCTAAAGATTGACTTTGAGGTTTATAGACTTAGTAATACAAATCGGATTGGAAATTGCAGTTTTTAAATTAAAATGTTTATTATTTGGTATCTTGAAAATTCTAGGATTAAGAATATCTTCAACTTTGAAAGGCCCCGTCGAAATCGATAAAATCGTGTTTTCCACTAAGCTGTTTATCAGTTTCCTAACTGCGAGTCGAGTGCCACTGCTATGATGTGGCTGACTAAAACTTCCTCATCATGACAACTGCACGCCTATTTTAAATTTTAATATGTGTGTTAGCACCCCTGACAGATAGTGTGAGTTAAAATATTCCATTAGATAATTAACTACTTCATCTGTTTCTACAATGTTCTCTATCGATTTCGGAGTAATTTTCTTACGTTGAATGCTGGTTTCAATAGTTTTATTAAACTGATAGCTTACTGGAAGCTAAAACTTTCATTCCTGTAATAAATTTGAATATCGGGGAATACCTTTCTCAACAGTTTTCCATTCCATGTTACTAAATTACAGAAATTCTCAGGAAATGATATTCGTCTTGATGTCTGGTCGACTGGCAGCTGTCCGTTCCCAATCTTCAGTAGCTATCGTGACCATTGATCGGTGGATTGATTGTTCTGCAGCTGTATACGCAAATACGTGTCCACAATGTTGAATAATTCTGGCAAGAGTTTATTTCATCAACTGGTGTTGAACAAAATATTACTGATACTACCTAAATTCTCTTACTAGGAATATCAGTGGAATCAGAATGGTTGAACGTTTCCAACGAAATCTTCGAACGATCGATCAAGAGGTTCAAGAGATATTTTATATGTCACCTCACATTCACCCCAAAAAATGTTTACATTTTTGTAATATGTTTCCCAAACAGATTGCTTTAGAAGTATTGGTTATGGGAGTGTCAATGATTTTCAGTTTAGTGGCCACTTCTGAGTTGAAGGAGCAGAGCCTCCAACTGACACCAATGTCACAGGTATTCCAGAAGAAGATGGAATTCTGATAAGATATTTTTCCCCAGTTTCTCTTGGCACAACAAAGAAGAAAATCCCTCTCCCATTTATCGATTGCATCAAGCAATCATAAATCCTATTCTTTTCAGGCGTTAGTTTAGGGGTGCTTGATAGCACTATGAATGGATATCACCGGTGCTGTAACGCTGCTCACATCCAAATCCACATCAAATGAAGTGGTCGTAGCTCGTGTGGTTGCTGGCATTCGCAATGGCCTAAGAACTTTATTCGCAATAGCTAAGCACTTGCCTTCAGTATTTATCAATGTTTCGTTGTAAATGCCTTCTGTAAATTTCATAGTTATACTGGCATTTTCTAAACATTCTCTAAGCAAAATGTCCTCAGCCATATGAACTATCTTCTTCTTTTCCACAAGTGGCAGTTGGAAAAGTAAAAAAAGTATTTAATGTTTGTCCACCTGTCTCGTGATTCTCTTGCTGCATTTTGAAAACAATGAGACAGTGAATCGAATCTATTGGCAAGTTGTAAAAATATCAATACAAAGTACACAAAGCTTAAGCTGTACTTGGCGAAAGCACAGTAAAAACCCAATGCGGTCAAGAGAAATCAGTTTAATCACAATGTTGCCTATTATAGGGAAAAAGAAACTACAATAAATATTTTGCAATTCTAACTTGGAAAAATTATTTACTAATATTTTTAACGCCCATCCCTCATATTATTTACAACTCCAAGCAGACAACCTTAAGACAAAGGACAGTGAGACGACAATGAGACAAAGAACAGTGAGACAACAATGAGACAAAGGACAGTGAGACAACAATGAGACAAAGGACAGTGAGACAACAATGAGACAAAGGACAGAGAGACAACAATGAGACAAAGGACAGTGAGACAACAATGAGACAATGGACAGTGAGACAACAATGAGACAAAAGACAGTGAGACAACAATGAGACAAAGGACAGTGAGACAACAATGAGACAAAGGACAGTGAGACAACAATGAGACAAAGGAAAGTGAGACAACAATGAGACAAAGGACAGTGAGACAACAATGAGACAAAGAACAGTGATACAACAATGAGACGAAGAACGGGCATTTTTGAAACGTAGTTAAAAATTAATAACATTAGTTAAAAGTTCAATCTCGACATGATCACACAAAAGTAACGCGATTGGGTTAGATTGTTTAATAATCTGAATTAGATGTAAATGGGCGCATTTGTTTTTGTTAATAATAGGTTATGTTTCACATGTAACTGTGGTTTTCGTTGGCTAGTATGGCGAGCGGTCTCCTCAATTTCGGCAGATGGGAACTGTAGACACACGGCTGACCGATAAAAAAAGCTGTTTTCTCGCTGTCGTAGGTAAGTTACAAAACCAAAAATATATAAAAAGAATTGTTGAAGGTGGTTGTATGTTGAGACAAAGTTTGCGCTCAATCAGTCCAGAAAGTTTTGAATTATTGATGCGTACACAACCAACTTTTGTACATGTGCCTTCCACCGACTTGGATGGAGGTACATAATTATCTTAACTTTAATCCCTACATTTTTAATTAATGGGAAATGGAGAGGGTTGGGGGGAAAAGGCCCGAATCATAATTAAAAACGAATAATCTGATTTTGTTTAGGGCTTCTTATTAACTGCTTCTAATTACACGAGTCCAGGGACCGCAGATATATTTGGAACGTCTCTTTGCGCCTCAGGCTTTCTTTGTGGTCTTAATTATATTTCGTTTACTTCTAGATACTACTTTGTTCTAGACACCTTTTCCAATGTTGGCCTCATGTTTAGGAAGAAATAAATTACTTATTAACACTTAAGTATAATTAAAACTTAAGTATATTTTGTACCTTTAATACTACGATTAGGAAGTTATTAACTTGAAATATTGAAAAATTAATTTTTTAATATTACAGTGCGATAGCATGAGAGTGTTTGACGCGATTGCGCATGAGTCTTGCTTCTAAGGAAATGCCTGTTTTATGCGATAAGCTAGTTTAAAGCGTGAATCAATAAATCACAACGTGCTTTTAAACAGAACAAATTTGTATCTTTTATCCTGTACGATGAGTTGGGAGTTTTCAAATCGGATTTGGGGGCGACGCAATCTGGGCACGTAAGATTACCCCAGAGGCCAAGCGTGGAGTGAAGGGGTGGACTTCTTATTTTACTTGTATTATCTTTATTTTGTGTTTTTGCCTGTGTCTAGGTCCCAATATTAGGGATGTTTGGAAAATAAATTTATGAAATTATTAAAGATTATCTTGGATAATACCTCTTAATTCTGTTTCATATGGAAAACAAATATTTGTAATGTTTTTTAGAAATATTTGCGAGTAACATCTGCATCCTAATCTTGATTGTTTCAATTCTCTAATGATCTCAAGCAACAGAAAACACGCCGTACGACGATTTTAAGACAAGTGTTTAGCTCCTGAAGAGAATTGGTTATTTTGATTCGTAACTAAATAGAAATTATATTTTCATCGTAATAGCCTAAATATGTATACCAAAATACATGAACGACGTATATTGTTATTCTAAGACATAAATATAATATTTTTAAAACACGCCTACATCCAGTAAGTGACCCACAACGCAGTATTTGTAGTAATAGGACTAAATGAGTCTAAATAATTAGTAAAACTCCAATCTGTGCACGTAAGATTACCTCAGAGGCCAAGTGTGGGTTGGAGGAGGGTACGTCTCTTATTGTAGTTGTATTATCTTCAATTTGCATGTTTGCCTGTGTCTATATCCCATGTTTGGAAAAAGAAATACAATTATTGCGGATAATCTTTGATATCGCCTCTTGATTTTGTCACTTCGGAAATACAAATATTTGTACTCTGTTTACAAGTATTTTCGAATAACATCTACTTCCCAATCGTTTCTTTTTTGTATCAACTTTCTAAAAATCTTTGCAAAGAAAAACACATAATATTACAATTGTAGCTCCTGAATATTACAATGTTTAGCTCTTGAAGAGAGTTGGAGTTTTAATTAGAAACTTAGGACATTGTTAAAAAACTATTTAAAGGAGTTTCAACTTTTATCTCTATAACTTGTAATCACCAAAATCTGTAAACTAAATCTATAACAAAATACATGACATGTGTTACATGACAAAATGTTATTTTAGGACATAAAAATTATCTTTTTAAAACGTTTACGAGACCAGAAGTAGTATATTAAGTAATAGGGTTACAAAATAGTCTAAATAAGTAGTAAAAAACAGTAAGAAATTGGCTATATGATGAGAATACGAAACTAAATAAATCCAAAAATAAATAAACTAAATACAAAATAAATAAACAAAATGACTTTATCACTTATTAAATCAAAATATTATCACAACTTTTTAGAATTGCTGTCTAATAACACCAACGTCCTAAACGTTTATTTTTGTTTGAATTTTTTTAAAATTTCGACCAAAGGAGAAACCATAAGATTGCCGTATATAATTTTATTTTTTAAAGAGGGTTGCAGTTTTAAATAGAAACGTATAACAGTGTTTAAGAACTATTTAAAAGTTGTTTCAATTATTTTTCTTTTATAATCACCAAAATACAAGAAAGATGAATAATGTTATTCTAGGATATAAAAATTATCTTTTAGAAAACACCAACATGACCAGAAGTAATATTTTAAGTAATAGGGTTACAAAATAGTATAAATAAGTAGTAAAAGGTTTTAAGGAATGGGCTATTTAACAAAAATACGAAACTAAATAAATCCAAAATAGACGAGATAGGTTTTTTGTGGTTAGACATTTTGAGGAGTTAAACGGCAAAGACAAAGAAAGTAATGAACTTGTGCTGTAGTGGAAGACCTATAAAAGCTTTTACCTCTGTTCATTCCAAGTAGATAATCGCATTAAAAATTGATGAGGGTAATGGAAATAAACAAAAATGGTGGTTATAATTACGTCATAAGGTATAAAGTGTACAAAATCATTTCTTAAGATACATGAGCAAAGTTTTTCTTCTCTTAAAGGTAAAATTTTATATTACTTTGTCAAAATAATAATAATAATAATAAAATAATCGTACAATATACTAATGTATTGTCTAAAATGTATTTTAGGCATAACTTTATCCGAAGTAATATACAGATAATTATGTTAGAAAGTTTTCTACTTCCTAAATTTATTTTTTTGTCTTTTATGACGAGATTCGCTTTACTTTATTTTTATCAAATACAACTTACTTTTACTGAATTTATTTATTCATTTAGTTTATAAAATAGACCATTTACATATTAGGCTATTGTTATCAAAGTCATTCCTGAGATTGAGTGTTAGTATCAACTTCTAACCTGAGTGTTAGTATCAACTTCTAGCCTATCAAACCCTCAGTACTCTCCCTAACCTAACCCATATAAGAGAAAACGTTTTTATATTAGTAAATGCTTAACAAAGTTTTATGAATAATTTTATTATAATTTAAAAATATTTAATTTCTTGAATTTATTCTACTTGTTTAAGGGGGATGCTAAATCTGTCACTTTACAGTGAGGTTCTGGGAGCGTAAAACCACGTGCAAGCTACGTGATTTATATACAAAGTAAGACTTTTAGATTGCATCTTATGTTTTGTCTTTAGAGAATTAAGACAAGCGCTGTAAATCTCTCTGTCACTCCTATTGTAAAAGGTAGGCACTACCTGATACCAGGTAGGCCTATCCTGATACAAAAGGCAGTTCTAGCTGCTTATGTTATATTGACACTTGTGACATTTGCATTATGATTTGGTACATATTGGAATGGGAAAAATATTTTGACGGCTCTTGTAATACATGTATTTAGGTGCCTAGTGACTTAGATTTGGTAATAAATCAAGGGATATAGTTTTAAGCTGGTTGTACTTCATATGAATAC
This sequence comes from Prosapia bicincta, assembly GCA_036971475.1. Taxonomy (NCBI): domain Eukaryota; kingdom Metazoa; phylum Arthropoda; class Insecta; order Hemiptera; family Cercopidae; genus Prosapia; species Prosapia bicincta. The sequence continues at coordinate 121,278,615 of JBAIZL010000003.1, forward strand.
ATGACATTGTAGTTCCGGTTTGAGAATTTACATTGTCGTTGCCCATTGTTACACAGAATTCTGGATGTTTTCAATATACAGATATCTATTATTTGGCAATCAGTAGCCCGAGCCCGCGAGGCAAGCATTTATTAATACACAAACATTTTTAAAATTTCAAAATAAAAATTTCAAGTAAAAGTTAAAGAGCAAAAGATGGATTGGTTTAACATTTTACAAATCCTATTCACATTTTCTCGTCAATCCTTTTTGTTGCCCTGAAAAAAGTTATTAAAAACAATTTGACTGGTTATTTTACTTTACTACCGTAACAGCTGCCACTTAGATATGTTTCGCATAATAGTTAATGACGATTGGTCTAAAGGAGCACAATGCGACCCGTCTAAATCTTCTAAATATGTAACTGCATCTTTACCAGGATATATTATTATATACAAATCGGTGTATGTTTCTATAAGAAAAACAAATAAATTGTTTAAAATTTATTTCCCAAAACTTTTTAACTTCCGTTTGTTTAACTCCCTAATTTAATCTAAATATCTATATACATAAAACATTAAATGATACAAAAATTTATAGATTTAAAGGTTTTTTAATGTCTTTCGCGACATAATTCTGCAAATATTGTAGGTTCATTGTAGATTTTTTAATAAAAATGAAATAGATATTTTAATTCTTTTTTGTAAAAAATTTTACAATAAAATTGGATTTACCATTTTATTATAATGTAGATAGAATGTTATACTGAAACAATTTGAGTTGTGAAAAGCAACAGAAATTGAATGTTTTATACAATGCTATCAGTGTTTGAGGCTACGTTAATTGTAGAGACCTTATCCCTAAAGAGTGTTATTCCTAAAATATGTATTTCTCTCTCTTTCTTTCCACCTAATCTATTTCGGCCTTGGTTTTGAAAATAGTTTAATCACAGCTTAAATACTATTTAGTATTTATTTCGTTCTTTATTTCATTTTAAATTATGTTTTATAATTAGGTTAATATAAATCTTTCAAATAAAACTAAAATAATTATAAAAAACATAATTATTACAAATTTATAAATTTCCAATTAAAACAAATATAGTACAGTATACTTTCAAAAAAGTAAATAAAAAAAAAACAGAGACCTATTATCTCGAAACAATTGAAAATCCGGAATAAAAGGAGCATGAGTGAAACTAAATTCAAAGAAAAGTAGGATATCCGATGTCTTTTTTCTTGTAGCTATACAAGGCTGTGGAGATTGTAACATAATAACGTTTCAGAAATTCTGTATAATAATCGGTAAGAATGATACAAAAATATATAGATTTAAAGGATTTTTAGTGTCCTTCGCGACATAATTCTGCAACTATTGTAGGTTTATTGTGGGTTTTTTAATAAAAATTAAATAGATATTTTAATTCTTTTTTGTAAAAAATTTTACAATAAAATTTAATTTACCATTTTATTATAATGTAGATAGAATGTTATGCTGAAACAATTTGAGTTGTGAAAAGCAACAGAAATTGAATGTTTTATACAATGCTATCAGTGTTTGAGGCTACGTTAATTGTAGAGACCTTATCCCTAAAGAGTGTTATTCCTAAAATATGTATTTCTCTCTCTTTCTTTCCACCTAATCTATTTCGGCCTTGGTTTTGAAAATAGTTTAATCACAGCTTAAATACTATTTAGTATTTATTTCGTTCTTTATTTCATTTTAAATTATGTTTTATAATTAGGTTAATATAAATCTTTCAAATAAAACTAAAATAATTATAAAAAACATAATTATTACAAATTTATAAATTTCCAATTAAAACAAATATAGTACAGTATACTTTCAAAAAAGTAAATAAAAAAAAAACAGAGACCTATTATCTCGAAACAATTGAAAATCCGGAATAAAAGGAGCATGAGTGAAACTAAATTCAAAGAAAAGTAGGATATCCGATGTCTTTTTTCTTGTAGCTATACAAGGCTGTGGAGATTGTAACATAATAACGTTTCAGAAATTCTGTATAATAATCGGTAAGAATGATACAAAAATATATAGATTTAAAGGATTTTTAGTGTCCTTCGCGACATAATTCTGCAACTATTGTAGGTTTATTGTGGGTTTTTTAATAAAAATTAAATAGATATTTTAATTCTTTTTTGTAAAAAATTTTACAATAAAATTTAATTTACCATTTTATTATAATGTAGATAGAATGTTATGCTGAAACAATTTGAGTTGTGAAAAGCAACAGAAATTGAATGTTTTATACAATGCTATCAGTGTTTGAGGCTACGTTAATTGTAGAGACCTTATCCCTAAAGAGTGTTATTCCTAAAATATGTATTTCTCTCTCTTTCTTTCCACCTAATCTATTTCGGCCTTGGTTTTGAAAATAGTTTAATCACAGCTTAAATACTATTTAGTATTTATTTCGTTCTTTATTTCATTTTAAATTATGTTTTATAATTAGGTTAATATAAATCTTTCAAATAAAACTAAAATAATTATAAAAAACATAATTATTACAAATTTATAAATTTCCAATTAAAACAAATATAGTACAGTATACTTTCAAAAAAGTAAATAAAAAAAAAACAGAGACCTATTATCTCGAAACAATTGAAAATCCGGAATAAAAGGAGCATGAGTGAAACTAAATTCAAAGAAAAGTAGGATATCCGATGTCTTTTTTCTTGTAGCTATACAAGGCTGTGGAGATTGTAACATAATAACGTTTCAGAAATTCTGTATAATAATCGGTAAGAATGATACAAAAATATATAGATTTAAAGGATTTTTAGTGTCCTTCGCGACATAATTCTGCAACTATTGTAGGTTTATTGTGGGTTTTTTAATAAAAATTAAATAGATATTTTAATTCTTTTTTGTAAAAAATTTTACAATAAAATTTAATTTACCATTTTATTATAATGTAGATAGAATGTTATGCTGAAACAATTTGAGTTGTGAAAAGCAACAGAAATTGAATGTTGTATACAATGCTATCAGTATTTGAGGCTATGCTTAATGTAGACGCCATATCCTTAAAGAGTGTTATTCCTGTACTATGTATTTCTCTCTCCCTTTCCACAATTTCGGCGTTGGTTTTAAAAATAGTTTAATCACAGCTATTTAGTTTCGTCCTTTATTTCATTTTAAATTATGTTTTATAATTAGGTTAATATAAATCTTTCAAATGAAACTGAAATAATTATAAAATGCATAATTATTACAAATTTATAAATTTCCAATTAAAACAAATATAGTATAGTATATTTTCAAAAAGGTAAAAAAAACAGAGACCTATTGTCTCGAAACAATTGAAAAGCCGGAATAAAAGGAGCATGGGTGAAACTAAATTCAAAGAAAAGTAGGATGCCTTGTTCCTTGTAGCTATACAAGGCTGTGGAAATTGTAACATAATAACGTTTCAGATATTCTGTATAATAATCGGTAAGAATCAGTGGGGGCTGGTATCTGAAACCTATGGGGGTTGCAGATCGTCAAGTGTTATTTTATGCAAGGCTAAGAATGTGTTATCATAAAATCAAAAAGGGCTGTTATAGGGAAAATAGATAGATACTGCTTACGAGTAGATATTTTCTAATACTATACAATCCGGTTTCTTTATTAAATCGATTTTAGTTTTATTAAAATCTATTTAAATTCCAATCAAATAAAGAACTTAATTGTTCTGGTGTTTGTTATACTCCTACCTAATAATAATATTTACAACCGAGAGAATATTGTTTATCAAAACAAATGTTTGCTTTCCAATTCTAACGACCGAAATATTCGTTTTTGTTCCTAACTACAAAATACTGGACATTTTTGGTTTTACGTGACTATACGTCTCTTCTCATATACCTGAACACATTGCGACAGCTGGTACATATAAACACCAAGCAACGTGTTTGCAGAGAGTGCAAGCAAACAGTACAAAACAAAGTGTGTTTTGAAGGAAATGTTTTCGAAGCTTAGTAATTAGTCCCTAACACGGGTTTATACCCTCATCGTGCTGCCTTCATGGGAAACTTATACAGTTTTAATGTTCCCATAAAAGTAAAAAAATATCGTGGTCATTAACGCTTGGAGTAGACCTACGAGGGTTGGGGGTTGCCAGATAAGGGCAAGTAAAGGGAATAAATGCCATTTTGTGAACAATAATTAGTTAAAAGAGCTTTGACATATATCTACATGTTAGGTTGATCGTTTAAAATATTTGTTTGGGAATTATTTCTTAAAATACTCCTAATAATAATACGGGATTGAAAAGACGAGGGAAGTATGTGTGAGTTACTAGTTTCCTCCAAACTAAGAAATTGCCTTAGTACTCGAAAGAATAAATATTATAACTATGTAGAACTGTAAATAGTATAGTATTATTTTGTATGTAATCATGTTTAAAAAGAATTTACCGAAACCGCGTTTTCGCCCAGTATGTATCTTGCAGGCTATAGCAAATATCTTTGTATTATAGCTTTTATTTTTTCAGTTTCGTATCCAAACCAAGATTTAAAAAAACTTCAAATTTTAACCTCAAAGTAATAAAATAAAATAAACCTATAACCCTATTAGATTAGAAGAGTTTTAAATACGCTTTCGCCTTTCATGATTTTAAATTAATTTACTCCAGTTTAAAATGTAAAACATTACTTCAATGAGTGTTTACCTTATGTAAAACCATTGTAAAACTATTTTTTACTTTAGGTTGACCATAGATACTACTTTTTACAGCTTAGCCCACCTATGACTGAACACATACACGTATGTGTATGTCACGTAAATATATATCGTTTAGTGTATATATATATATATATATATATATATATGTGTGTGTGTGTGTGTGTGTATGTGTGTGTGTGTGTGTGTGTGTGTGTGTCGTAATTTTCTTGTACAATACATTTAAAGTATGATGCGGCATCCGCACACTACAAATACTATAATAGAAATTATCGCCCCTTAGTTATGCCTACACCCACTAACCCGATTTAAGAACTATATTTTTGTGTAAAGGGATCGTATTCCTTATTTTCAATATCCGTGTAAGTCTCCCTGCAAACTTTAAGCAAAAACCTCCAGAGCTCCCGACATCTAAGTTTAATCAAACGCTGATTCAAAAGAGATTTCAACTTATATATGTAGTCATAACCTAACCCGTTATTAACCAAGTTATCATTATTTGTGAGTAATGATAATTATTTGCTTAATATCCACACTACAGTGATATATAATACAGTGTTTAGATGTCATATGATTATGAGAATGAAATCAGCTGGTACAATAAAAATGTTACTGTGAGTTGATTATTGCCATTATTCAATTTTTACAACTGCAAATATATATAACTAGCTACTGTACACAAACAAAGAATTTCTTCCCCGAGATCTAAGGACAGACGCGAATAGCGGGGAACGGGCGTTAGGTGGATCCGTTAAATATCAGAGACCAGCTGTTCCATGGCTAAACAATACAAACTGTGTTCATGGTAATTATTATTTATCGAAGCATCATGGATATTGCAAAAGAGGTTTCCCTGAATGTAGACTCACTTCTGGACACAGATTTGTAATTGAAACCATGATGAGGATTGCTTAGCTTGATGATAAACCTTATGCAATGTATTAATGGGTTTACAATAGTTTACTTAAATTATAGGTTTAGCAACTAGTAATTAATATTCTTTAAAAGTAATTAAAATAATAAAAAAATATTTAATCTTTAAACATGGCAGAAAATATACAACCGACAAGTTAAAATTTCTTCGTATCATAAAATTAGACTTAGTAAATACCTCTGCAAATTTTATTAATTGTCAGGTTAACAAATGAAATGGTCTTCTGATTTAAAAAAAAAACACTCGCATGATTTTTAAAAATCGTTAAAATGTCTTGATGTTGACTTTTAAAAATTAAGATTTGTTACAAAGACGTTCTTAACTTTAATTTCAAAGCACATGAAATGCAATCATTTAATGTGCTTTACAAAACCGAGCACTAATTTATACAAAATGACAATACAGCCTCAATCTATCTGCTTTGGATGGATTTTGTTTTAAAAACAACTTCGTTGAATATGAGTGAGGAAAACAGGTAATGTCTGAAGTAAAGCAGCGCCTCTTAGTTTTTGCACTGCGGTGGTGCAAATTTATACAAAAAACGTAGGTTCTTCATAAAACTTCAAAAAGGTGATTAATTATCTTTTTATCCTTTATATTATGTACAGAGATACACCTAAGAGAACAATCTCTCTCTCTCTCTCTCTCTCTCTCTCTCTATATATATATATATATATATATATATATATATATATATATATATATATATATATATATATATATATATATATATAAATATCGCAATATATTTTCTTGTGTATTAATAAAGAACAAAAGTCAAAATACTGTATTTTGACTTTTGTTCTTTATATATATATATAGAGGTCACATTTTGACACGACATACACCCAGCTTCAAAAATTGTTATAATTTTTTTTTCTCACCAGTAACATATCCAGGAATCCAAAATAACTGCGTTTTAACTGTCTGCTGTCTAAAAACAACCACGCCATCTGCCATAAGAAAATCACTTTTGGTACTTATTAAACACCTGTGTATAAAAATATTATGTTGGTTTGTTAGCCTACACTTCAAAAACTCAAAAGGTTCCGCAGTGATTGATCTCGAATTTTGACACGACATAACCCCAACTTGGGTGATTGCTTTAATTTTGTTTATTAACTCACAATTTTAATGGTAAATCAGTAACAAATATTTATTCTTGACGTATTACAATTTTTTCATGCGAATATTTAAAAAATGTAAATGTTAATAATAAACACACAACACAGCATAACCTCCTGGAATCGTAGGAAATATGTTTCTTCCCATAGATGGAATCACTGCCTAGACAATACGACTGCAATAAGAGCCTAAACCCATCACAAATCCAATTTGCAAACTACCCTTTGCTTTACAAGATAACAACGGCAATTTTCTTCCTTTAAAGCGCTCGTTCCTATATATTTTCTCGCATTTTAAACTGACTCAAGCGGTGAGAAAGTAAATTATCTGCCTTTCCCTTTCGCCGATTCTTACACAAGATACATTAAGTAGTTTTAAAATTTTACTATCATAGAAATACATCCAGGCAAAAGGTAATTGTTCCTGAAGTCTTAAGAATTAGATATTGCGTTATATCACAATAATAAGTTATTACTAAATATCTTTCATCAACTAATAATTAAACTAATGTCTTAAGTAAAACACGGCCATTTACATTATTCTCTGCGGCGGTATTTATAAGTATTTCAAAACGTTTGGGAAGGTAAAATTCACAAAAGTAACTAAACCTCTTGTACCCTAATCAAACGTTAGGCTATTAATATTCCCTAAATATTTTGGCTACTTATATTTAGAGAAATATTACTATAATGAATTCAATATATAAGATAATGGTTTATATGTTTGTATTCTAATTTTAAAAATGAAACTTTTTTAGGGACGTCTGATACGTTATAGGAACAGATTTAAATTCAATTCGTTAAATAAAATTGTTTCCAGTCAATTTCACAACTTCTAATAGAGGTTTTCTATTAATTACAATAATTTATAATTAGCTACAATAAAGGTTTGTTGCTGAAATATCTATTAAGTGCATTCTTCAAATCTAGTAACCTTTCTGAAGGTCAATTTAAATAATTAATTTTTTTAACCTATACAACTTATTGTAAATGTCTTTGAACAAAACTTTAATGTTCACAACAGTTTTACAATTTCCACGAACTTATACGCTATTTAAAGTAAATATTTGAATGCTTAATGAACTAAATCGCTAGCAACCACTCTAAGAGAAATTAGACACTGATGGCGATTGCCTAGTAGGTGAAAAAAGTAAGATATCGTCGGCGAGTTTCCAGACTTTCTTTTTCTTAACTTTTTCATTCTAAACCTTATTTAATGACCAAACTTAAATATTTGGGATTTCAATACAAACTTTATGTACGACTAGGTATTAAAGAAATAATAATAACTAATGTGACAGTTTCCAATTTTGAAACCATTTTTCACCATTCACTGGCTGTGATACAACAGTATTAGCTTGTGATCTGGCTGACTTTTTGCTATTCATTGTTCAGTGTAGTATATGGTTTAGTAATAACATAGCATTCAAATCTTGTTTAGCGTTATTGACTGTTTCAAATGATAAAGTCATATAGTCATGGTATATGAGACTTGATTTTAAAACACAATGGTACGGTTCAATTTATGACCAAGGACATAATCAATTTCCCATCTAAATTACACGTGTCGTGTTTAATTACACATGTTGTAATTATTGCATGCTCGGTATATTTTTCATTGTTATCTAGTGCTGTCTACTCTTCCAGGAAGGTTTCTCCAGCATCTTTACACCCTGGTACGCTTTGAATGAGCAGAAGGACCTCAATTTCATCACCCGGTGTTTTAAGTGGCGTTTCTACAAAGTCGAGGCTAGGCTAGAGCTTCTTCCAAGATTTCTGCAGTAAAGTGTTACTGTTATTATTCCAGGATTCAGTTGCCAGGTAAGTTATATCTTTTTTTGTAATCGTCTTTAGTTTTTCTGGAATAGAAAGAGAACAATCTGCTTCAATTAATGTTTGCAGAAACTTTTTTCTGTTGCTCAGTTTTATGTTCTGCAGCACACGTTGATCCATAGGCTGAAGCAACGATGTCACGTTAGGTGAGAGATAAATTGATTTTATGTCTTTACATACCAACTGCATATCTGAAGGACGTGAAGGAGCATTGTGTATTAAACGTAGAGCTTTTCGTGACAGACCATTTTTCCCATTAAATTTTGTTACTGAAGGAACAAATTCATTTTTGAACCACTCCTTGAAAATATTACCAGTCATCCACGCCTTACACTGGTTACTGTAATGAATCCCTGAGGATTCATGTTCATATCTTTAAGGGCTCGTAGCTTGGCGGATTTTCCAATTACCATTAATGGTAGCTTATTTGTTCCCGCGGGCTACAAGCAAGACTTTTAGAGGATGGGCTTTAAAAGTCAATCCAGCCCCGTCTGCATTATACACGTGCTGGGGTGAGTGATTTTCAGACGAAATCAAATCTGTGAGTTCGTATAAATATTTTTTGCAGCACGATTATCAGCTGATGACTTCCCCCGCTTACCGGTAATTGTCTAATTCCATGCCTTCTCTTCCATCTATCCGACTATCTATTGCTAGCAGTAAATTCCAACTCACCGTTAATTAATTTGTTTAACTCTAAAGCCTTTTTTTGTATTAATGGGCCTCTAATAGGAACTCCTTTCTGCCTCTCTTATGTAAATCATAAAAATACAGTCACGTCATTTTTTTCATTCACAGAAACTTTCGCGTAATGGTTTTGCTCCAAAGACTATTCACTTGTAGCACTGCCAAACGGTTCAACTATTGATACAGAAATATGTAACAAATGCTCTAATATTGTTCGTTAATTTAAAAAAACCCCACTCCTGTCAAATGAAAAATACACACCAAATCCGAAATCCGAACCTTTTCCGCAAATCCGAACTTTTCCAAATCCGAACAAGTTATAGCCCCAATTAGTTCGGATTCGAGGTGTTCCACTGTATATATTGTTTGACGTTAGAGCTTTATACAAACGTTTATTTTCAGCATTTATTTCCTGAAAGTCACGCGTTTAATGCTAAGCGTGGGGGAAGAATAAAAAGGTTCAGAATGGATGGAATTGATTGTTCCTGTAATCAATATAGGTTCACATAGGACAATATATAATATATATGTTGGTATTTAAAAGTTAAATATTACTTCTTTAAAAGTTCAGTATTACTTACTTATAACTGTGACCTCGGTATGTCCTGAGGACAGAGAAAACTCAGGCACAAACATTTGGATAACTTATACACATAGTTGTAAAGCATAATTATCAATCAAAAAACTGTTATTATAAAGCTGTAAATTTATATTACAAAGTAGTTTAAGGTTTAGGTACTTTACGTTTGAATGTTATTAAAGTGACTGTTATATTTTTGTTCATTTATTACGCAAAAGGTGCATATTGTAGGCATTACATACCTGGCATATGAACTAGGTGTAAGTTGCACGTAAATTCCCTAGACTCTGTTCTTCCCTTATGACGGACAAAAAATAGGAAAACTTATCACTTGCTTTTTGCTTTTGTGAAATCTAACTTGAGCGCCAGGGACTACTGAGCGGGAAGACACGATAACTACTTCCTCACTGCTTCAGAAAGTTTAAAATACGAGGAAAGTTTTAGCAACGAACTTTTAAAATATGAAAATTTATTTCGTTATTTTGGAAAGAAATATGAATTTAGCAAATTGGCTTCGAAGTAGCACACCTGAGCCTATTTAAGTTTGTTACTGTAGGTGATATCGCAGGTTTGTCTAAGCAGTGTAATCATCGATGGCTAGAAATCTTTTCCTTCGATTCTGTTATGCTAAATATTTCTAAAATTACCGTTGAGGATATAACTGAGGAAGACTGCGAAAACCATGCAATTATGTTCCTAGATTACTTGTAAACATTGGAAATTATTAGAATAAATAAAAGAATTATTATAAATTATTTCTTTTTAAATTTGATGCAAATATTTGCATTTTAAAGAAATGTATACAACAAAAACAGAAAAGAACGACATTCAGATGTAAAAAGAAATAAGGTTTTAAAGATATCAAGAAATGATATTATTTGACAATCTTAAAATCTGTTGCTACTCGTGAAACAGGATACTCAGGTTGGTGTCATGAAATTAACACGAAGGATAAATAATGATATAACCCATTTATAATATTACATTAAAATAACTTATTGCAATACATTATATTACTATTATATTATAATGAATTAGTTTTGGTTTAGGAAAAATGTTACATATTATTACACAAATATTGACAAACATTCTGTGCTTGTTTTTAATAAATACTTCATTTGATCATCGTGCGGTACTCTTGGTTTGAATTTTCTATAGATGCCATAAAAACTGGTCGTTATAGGGGACAGCCTTTATGTAATAAAATTAACACAAATTTTACATATTTTGTGAAAACTATCTGGTTACAGTGTTGCAAGATATTCTGCATTAAAAATACAGTTTTAAAGAAAAGGTATTCCTGCCAGCTTTATGTGCTGAATGTGACCCGTCCTAATAAGTACCTTTTAAAATTTTAATGCTTTCATTAGGACTTTATTTTAAACGTGTTCGCTAGCGTTGGGGTTTGTGTAATATCTAATATCAAGAAAGGGGGGTTGTAGATAAGGGTAAACCCTGGAGCGGAATTCCACTTGAGAGAACATCAATTAATAACAAAGAAGCTTAGAAACGTAAAATCTGTTAACTGAGATAAAGCAAGTATGGATCTGTTATTTTAAAATGTGATTAAGATAAGAAAATTCCTGCAATAAGAAAGATTTGTGTAAGTTACTGTGTTCTATGTTTCTCTATTTGTGTAGGATAAGACTTTAAACCTTTGGTGATATCTTTGTTCGGGAGGTTAATGTTTAGTAGTGTAGTACTCGGGCTTTACAGAGAGTCCAACGGATTGGAGATAAAAGGTAACGCGGCCATTGGCGCTTCTGGGTTAAAGACGAGGGCTGGGCGTTGCAGATAAGGGGAAATACTGAAATATCTCTTTGTAAGCGTTAATTAGCGAGAATTCTTCGCTGGGTTAACATTATCTGACACCTCAAATCTTATTTTATTTTACGTGTTGCTAGTCTGACTCGTAGGGTTTAACTATTTACATATGCGTTATTATTCATCTAGTCAACATACTTATTAATAACAATATTTTCATTATATAATTTATATATGTATATATTGTTATAAACTTAAACAATAAACATCTTTTTGTAAGCTATAAATTGTTGTTCTTATAATAATAATACCCGAAAATACCCACAGTACATTTTTTAACCTAATTATTAAAAAAACAAATAAAATTGTTTCCTACTTTAGGAAAACTTATACTAAAGAAACTTTATTTATAAGAAAACTGATAAAGTTTTAAAGTTGCAAATTTTTTAAAATTTATTTTGTAATTAGAAATAAAAGGCCGTTTCGTGTAGAGACGAACTGCTTCCAGACACTTTTTCCACTGACAAATATACCCGCTATAGAGGTCGACAAATAAGTTAAATATTCATAGAACAACTTAGGAGAAATTAAAAGGATTTTGTAAAAGAACAAATTATGAATTATATAGATCATATTATTATATATTTATTGGTAATTAAAAGTTATACAAAGAGATAACAAAAAATATTTCTTGCATTTATTCGTAACTGTTACAAAATACAGCGGTGCATCAGTGTTTAGACAAGTATTCATTACAGACAAAGAAGCTTTATGAATACATTAACCCATCTTTTTAGAAATATTAAAAATGAGATAAATGTAAATATTAAAATCATGGATCAAAAGGTTTTTAATAACTGAGGGAAAATGAATGTTACTTCATTTCAAGTCAAAGAAAAGTAGCAGAATAAATACAGACAAACTTTAGCAGAATAAATAACTATTGTGAAAATCAATAAATTGTCGATTGATTACAATCTTTACTAACTGATGCTAAATACTGTAAACCAAATAAGTCTGACTTTTTGTAAATATTTCCAAATTAGCAGTTAAAAAATGTTCCTCCGGGTTAAATTCTAGATTTATTACAATGGTATTACTAATATTTTCAATATGAGTTTCTTTATAAACTATCAACTTGGCATTTTGCCTTTGCTAGTTAGGTTTACGAATTAGCCTCATTAGTGGTACATCCGATGTATTATAATGAAATATACACTCTTTTATTATTGACACAAACTATCTGGAATAATATACAATTTAAATTAGAAATATATAAAAATAATTTAATAAATATCTTATAGTCGTTCATTATCTGCTGTATTTAATCATTTTATACAATTTTATTTAACACAAAACAATAAAAATATTAGGCTCCCATTATTATGTCTAAAATAGAAACATTTTGTCGAAGTTTTGTTTTAATAACCATTTTAGATCAAAATAATAAATAGAGAAATATCTTTTTAATGAAATAGGTTTACACTATTATTTTAAAAAATCGTATTGTAGAATTAAGTAAGATATATTTAAAGCAAAGTTTTCCGAATATCGTACAAGCCTAAACATTAATTTTTATAACGAACATACTGTAGATAAATATACAAATTATTTTTAAAGTTACATTGAATCAGAAGTTTAAATTTTAAATTGTAGAGAAGTTTAATAAAATTATTATTTACATTGGTTTTAAAATTGTTTGGCAGGATTTTATAATGAACTGTAAAGTAAATAATGATTTATACAAAATTACAGAATTGCCATGAAGATCCTGATCAGACAATACTAACATGTGACAAATGGACCTTTACGAGAAACATTTCTAAAACTTTGGCCAAGAGTGGTTTTTCTGTGCTTTGGATATGATGATTTACAAAAGCCACGAAAACACAGAAAAGCAAACACTTTCTTCCTTCTGACTGTGTTTTTATGATAAACAACAAACAGTAACTTGTTGCGAAACAGTAACGTGAGAGTGTCGCCGAGAGAGAAAAGATATACTTCCTCGCCGTTTGAGATAGTGTTGAATACTCATTTATACAACAATGAGTTTATTTTCAAGAAAGAAAATTACTCTTCTTATCCGATGCAGCAAGAGGAAGTTTGTAAATTGCATTGCGCATCGTCTGAGCAGGCCTAAGCTACCTATTTATTGTACTTTCGTATTTACCATGCGATATACTCAGAGTTGGGAAACTTATTGTTTTCGATACTAACGCGTTATGCTTTGTATTGTGTTGTCATGGTTACCAATAATGATTCCTAAATATTTTTGGGAATTGCTACGGGAAAAAGGTTTGTAAGGCTTCATATATTTATAGCCTTATGGATTACCCTTTTATTGGAAATAGTTAAAATAGATAGATGGAAGTAGTTAAATCAATAGATGAAACATTATTTTTAAAATCGTTTTGTAAATAAAAGTGTTGTTACGATGGCAAAATACAATGAAATGCAATATTTCCGTAAATTAGTTACAGCATCTACAAATTGTTACCCCGCGACAGCTTTTTCGTCAAACACCCAACTCAGCTATAGGATTTAATAGCATATACTCAAGGAAGCATTGTAAAATATCAAAGGAAATCAGAACCTGTTGGTTACTTATGTGTTATACAGCAACTTGTTTTTACGAAATCAAGCCGTCCTTGACAACATAAAGATTAAAATCTCGTTCTCGAAATAAGGTTGTAAATATGTTTTACAGAAGTGCCGGAAAATGTTTCGGTTTTAACTTTTGTAAGCATTATCTCATTATGTTTCTTAAACGCTACTGTTGTTCGAGTTACGTTACGAGGAAAATAGCTACTTGATTTTACCCAAAGTTAAGTTTTACCATTTTGTTTCAAATTTAAAAAACCAAAACTGTAGATTACATTTTGCGTTTAACACAAATATTTAACCCAAAACATCACGTTTTACGTCCAGTTCAGCTTGGCGATCGATTTATTCAATTCCTCAGTCACGTATTATTAGCATAAATACTAATTGCTAAATATAGAATACTTGCATAACTTTTTGTGGTTTTACTAAATTTCAAATACTTAAGGAATTTTCTTGGAAATTTAAATCTAAGTTTATTTTATAAATTACTTTTTTAATAGTATTTTAGAAATTTTAAGTTATTTCTACTTCTTTTAAGTAGAAATATTATTCAATATAGTAGACATAAATAAATCATTCATTTATTATGTAAACAATTCAAGGTTTCAAATTAAAAACTGATATTTTTATATTACATTTATTAAACCATAGTGCGAATCAGTAAGAAATATTTCGCCTCTCCCATTAAGTTAAAGTATGTGAAAAAACGTCCCAATTTACTTCAGATCATATTCACACCATGGCTATATTACCTAAGCTTAGGAATTATTGCCATTGCGTCTGTGGCAGTAGAAAACTGGAAAAGTGAAAATGTTTATTGCTAACTGTGTCAATATCTTGGTTTAATCCGCGAGGGGTTGCTTCTACCCTTAACTTTAGAAATATATCGGTTCAAAAAAGCTATGGACATTTTTATTAAAGTTTCCGTTCAGAATCACTTTCAAACGGACATATGATTCGGTTTTCTTTACACTCATTGGTTTAGTGTTAAAACATGGCAATGAGTGATAACAAATTACTTTTTTTTAGAGTAATTATTTTAAAATTCCATTCCCTAGAGTAGTCTTGTTTTATATTTTTTTAAACCCATATTTAGAGCTTTTATTTAGGCGAGCTTGTATTTATCAAACGTGTAAGGTCAAATACAATGGACGCCGTTTGGCAAAGGAATAATTAAATGTCTAATCAGTCACTATATATTAACCTAGACAAGGCAACAAATCCACTTTCTATAATTGGGCGTTAAAATACCCATATGTTTAGAGGTTATTATATCATTTATTCGGTTTTGGTGCTGTATTCTTTCAGGATTTCTCCTATAATGTACATCGTTGGGAAACTTTCCCTGTGGCTACTAACAAGTATAACGCTACGACAAGTATTTGTTTGTATGTTTTTATGATATTTGCTAAATATTACTGTTCTCTAAACATTTTATTTCTCAAATTATTTTTTTTTTTTAGCGTGGTACCTAACATGTAAATTTTATCCCTCCTCGTCAGTCAACCGGTTGGGCTTGGTAGAAATAACCGAGTGCTCTGACCGGGGAGACTGGGGTAGTTGGGAATTAAGTCCTCACAATGCTACTCTCACCTCCCGGGTGAACCAAGGGCAATGCGACAGTGAAGTAGGGGCGGGAAACTGCCCAAACGACACAGTTGTAAAAAAGAGAGTAAAGCAGGCTGTTCATCTGAGCAGTTAATAATGTCCTGAACTTGGGGTGTGCTTCAAGGTCAGTGACTGAATACCCAATCCAAGGTGGAAGGCATCGTGCCGAAGGATGAATGGCTGCAGGGTATAAAATGCAGTCCCAAACGATCCCCTTGAGGAACCAGACAAAACCTCATTGTATGTTGTCTTGCCAGGGCAGTGGGGGCTCTGCTCTGGTCGACCGTTATTTCCCCCATACTCGTGGGACTTTAATGGACCAAGTAAGTATAAGAATTAATTTCGAGACTGCACAGACAGTGGGAGCCAATGAGACGGCAAACCGTGAGTCTGTAGCAGATGTGTCAACGGCAACCATCACTGGGGGTGCGGGGGCGGCTGTCAAGCTGCCGACTGCAGAAACCGGTGAAGTGGCTGTAGAGTTGAGCTCAATGTCTAGTCCTGGGGCTGCTCTGCGGACCCAGGCGACTGCAAATTAAGCAGAACAATGATCAAGATCCTCCAAGTGAACCTACAGCATAGCAGGGCGGCGAGTGCTGTCGTGTGTAGGATGCTGGACAGGGGAGAGGTGGACTTGGTGCTCATCCAGGAACCATGGATTTCTGGAGGAAAAATATGCGGGCTGGCGACATCTGGAGGTAAGTTGTTGTATGATAAGGACTCCGGTGTTCCCAGGACGTGTATCCTGGTTAGGAGGGGGTTGTGTGCTTTTGTACTAACGAACTTCTGTTGCAGGGATTTGTTAGCAGTGACGGTGGAGCTGCGGGCGGAGGGGGGGATGAAGAGGCTGAACCTGGCCACGGCATATCTCCCCTTTGACTGCGCGGGGGCTCTGCCAACACAAGAGCTGAGGAGCCTGGTCGAGCACTGCGAGGCTGTGGATGAGGAGCTGCTGGTGGGTATGGATGCTAACTCCCATCACACTTCGTGGGGTAGTACAGGTACAAACACTAGAGGTGAGGAACTTTTAGCTTATCTTAGCTCTAAGAATCTACTAGTCCTAAATCAGGGGGAAGAGCCGACGTTTGTCACTAGGGCCAGACAGGAGGTCCTGGACATTACGGTGGCATCGAACCAGATGGCTAGGTATGTACTAAATTGGCATGTGTCGGATGAACCATCTTCTTCTGATCACAGACATATTAGGTATGATATCTCTCTAAATCCAGCCATGCTTCGTCCAACCAGGGATCCAAGAAGAACAGACTGGGACTCCTACAGGAGGGACCTGGGTGTTCGGATTGAGGAGGCTGGATTGGAGTATGGTGGGAGGAGAGAGCTAGAAGACTCTGCCACATTGGTTGGCGAGGCTATAATAGAATCCTTTACCGATAACTGCCCTCTCAGTGAGGGGAGGAAAGTAGGGGATCCGTCATGGTGGAACAAGAAGCTAGCCAAACTTCGGAAGACCACCAGGAGACTCTTTAATAGAGCAAAAAAGAACAGGGAGTGGGACCTGTATAGGAAAACACTAACCGAATACAACAGGGCAATTAGAGAAGCGCGCAGGAAGTCCTGGAAGGAGTTTTGTCATGAGATTGACAAAACTCGGGAAGGGGCACGACTGTATAAAGTGCTCTCTAAGGACCCAGTGAACCCGGTGGGGATGCTAAGAACTCCACTGGGAAATATAACAAAAACGGCAGGGGAAACTGTGGAAGAATTAATCAGGACACATTTCCCTTCCAGTACCCTGAGGAAACTTGGGGGAGCAGACACTGAACCGGTTACCAAACTCTCCACAAGACGTGGTAAGAGGGAGGACTGGGAAGTGGCAAGGAGGATAGTAACTCCACAAAGGGTAAGATGGGCTATTGGCACTTTTAAACCCTACAAATCTCCAGGTCCAGATGGGATCTATCCTGTGCTGCTGCAGCAGGGAATGGATATGCTGGTGCTGGTACTTACTAAATTATACAGGCTAAGCATTGCTCTAGGGCATGTGCCGGCAGCCTGGAAATCTAGTAAGGTGGTCTTTATACCTAAGCCCACCGGTAACCAATCGGAAGGGAAAGGATACAGACCTATCACACTCATGTCCTTTGTTCTCAAGGGACTTGAAAAACTGGTTGATAGGCATATTAGGGGGGGTGCTTTGGCTATCAAACCACTGCATTGGAACCAGTATGCTTACCAACCGGGGAAATCTTGCGAGGGAGCTCTCCATCAAGTGGTTGGTAGGATTGAGCAAATGATCGCTAAGAAAGGTTGTGCCATAGGTGCCTTCCTCGACATTGAAGGGGCCTTCAATAACCCCTCAGTGGAGACGATGGTAAGTGGTGCAAGACGTCATGGAGTGGATGCGACCACGTGTGGTTGGATAAGTTCCATGTTAACAAACAGAAGCATTTCTGTAGAGGTGGCAGGGGAGGTCAGAAGGGCGGAGACAAGTCTGGGCTGTGCACAGGGGGGGGTTCTCTCTCCTCTGTTGTGGTGCCTAGTGGTTGACAACCTTATTGAACTCCTGAATGAACAGGGGTACTTCTGTCTAGGATATGCGGACGACATAGTTGTCCTGATCCTGGGCAGATTCCCTGATACAGTCCTTGAGGTAATCAGAAATCCTCTACGACTGATTGAAGAGTGGTGTAAAAAGGAGAACCTTAGGGTAAATCCAAAAAAGACTGCTCTCATTAACTTCACCAGACAGCGAAAAGATCTGACGACCAGGATGCCCCGCTTGTTTGGTGAATACCTTGAGTTTGTGGGGGAGGTGAAGTACCTGGGAGTTACTCTGGACAGGAAACTCACCTGGAATCCACATCTTGAGAGGACAGTTAACAGGGCCAAAAGGGCACTGATGACTGTGAGAAGAATGGTGGGTAAGAAATGGGGACTGAAGCCATCAATGATGCACTGGATGTATCTGAGGGTGATAAGACCTATGATTACCTATGGAGCTCTGGTGTGGTGGACAAAGGCCAACCAGGCACAGACAAGAGCTAAACTGAGCTCTATCCAGAGATTGGCCTGTCTGTGCACACTGGGAGCGATGTCAACTACACCAGGTGCAGCAATGGAAGTAATGCTTAACCTCCCTCCCCTTGAGCTTGTCCTTAGGGGAGAGGCGAGGCTAGCGGCATGGAGATTGCGCAACTCGAGCAACTGGGCTAACCTCCCAGATGTCTCGGGACATATGAGTATCGAGTGCGTGGTCAAAGAACCCGTCTTGGAAATGGGCAGCGACCACATTACTCGAATGTTTGCACCTGACCAGGTCCACCAAACTGTGATGGAATGGTCAGGGACATTAACATCGGGAGCTCAGATCTGGTACACAGATGGCTCCAAGATGGACTTCGGCACTGGAGCGGGGGTGTATTGTAAAAACCCAAGGGTAGAACTAGTTTTTTCCTTGGGGAGGCATACCTCTGTCTTTCAGGCCGAAGTATATGCTATAAATGCCTGTCTGGGAGAGATAGCGAGAAGGGAAACACATGGGGCCCGGATTGCTATTTTCTCCGACAGTCAGGCAGCAATTAAGGCACTAAACGGACACGTGGTCACCTCGGCCATAGTCAGGGAGTGCCTAATTAACCTACAAGCTCTGGCAAGGCACAATCAAGTCAAGATTGGTTGGGTGCCAGGGCATAGGGGAATACTTGGAAATGAAGCCGCAGATGCGCTGGCCAGGGAGGGGTCCTCGACTCCCCTGATTGGACCGGAACCTGCGCTGGGTATTTCCAAATCCATGGTCAGGATGACAGTGCGAAGGTGGATGGCTGAAAGACACTGTGAGCACTGGATCAGGGCCGAAGGGATGAGGCACAGTAAGCTAACCCTTAGGAGACCTTCCTTGGGGCTGCAGAAGAGTCTCATCTATCTGTCTAGGCAGGAATTAAGGATAGCCACAGGACTACTCACGGGACACTGTGGACTAAGGAAACATTTGCATAAAATGGGTATCTACAAGGATGAACCAGTGTGCAGATTGTGCGGGCAGGAACAGGAGACTGCCACACACATCATTTACAGATGTGGAGTACTTGCTGAGAGGCGCTTCAACCTCTTTGGTGATGGAACGGCTTTGGTGGATGCTGAAGGTAAAACTCTAGTCAGGAAACTCCTAAACCTGGTAAGAGGGAAGGGGTTATTTGACTAGATCAGGGAGGTAAGTACAATATACCTTAAGGTAGCAGTGCTTCGGGCAATTCAAACCCGCTCCCAAGTTAAAAAAAAAAAAAAAAAAAAAAAAAAAAACATGTAAATTTATAAGATTTAGGCTGTGAAAGCTACATGATTTATGTGCAAAATTAGACCTTTAGATTAAACCTTATGTTTTGCATTGTCTGGAGGATAGAAAGGTACTGTAAATCGCTTTGTTAGTCTGCATGTAAAAGCCTAGACTCTTCTTGATTCAAAAGGTAATGTTTGGATTATTGTGTGATTGTCTGTCACCAAATAAAATGCGAATCTTGGATAAAATAATGTTGCAGCTTATATTATGTTTTTTTTATGTAAATAAAACCTCTCGTTGAATTTTTAAATGTTTTTTACAATATATACGACACCAGGAGAACATAGTACAATAGAAAGAAATGTTGAAGTATAATATCGTGAACTTTAGAGCACCGCAATTAGGTAAGTAATATTAGCGTGGAAGTTGCTTTCTGTTTCTGGGACAAAATGTTTTAAATGTTATATGTTTGTAGATTTTGTGCAATATATGTGCAGAATATCTTTGTTATAGGTAACATGTAACAAATGCCAATCTGCACAAGTAGAGCAAACAATTTAAATAATTTTAACACAAAAGTAGAACTGCGTGTAAAATAACCTGGAGGTAGAGTACATATTGCCATTGATTAAACTACTGTGCCTATTTTGTGATGATACGGCGGAGAAATATAACCGAAGAATCATAAATCGGAAGAAATAATTTGACTTGGTTTAAGAAATCTCATTACTTGTTTTAATTACGGTAGATGTCTAATTGGCAGGTCTCTGTCACTTTCAGGTTTTCTTGGTGGCCTTCACGTTTTGTCCTCGGGTTCTGCAGAAAGCTTATTCTTACGCACTCCAAACATAAGAAAGAGCGGAAAGTATATCTATTAAAATTTGAATTATTCGTCCTGGGGTCCTTGAGAGGTGTCTACGGACTACACCCTCGAGTACGTAAAATGTAATGAAGAGTTAGGTAGGGTGGAGATACGAACAGAGTGATTCCCTAATGCTGAGAATTAAAAAACAAATGGCGTTATGTAAACATAGCCCCTAACTGACAGTGGCATATACCTAACCAACCCCCTCTATTCTGGAAATGAGGAAATTTAGAAAGGATGTTAAATGAAAGATTTTAGCTCATATTCGAGGCCTGGACGGTGTATTTGGGGTGTGGTCAGGGGGTGTAACTTTTCGTCTCTAGAAATCATATTCTATGCTATATTGGCATGTAAAACTATACAGTTGTTGGGTCATGTAGAAACGTTTCTGCTAAAACATGCTACACTATAAAATACATTTTGCAAAACTTAGGTATTTTAATAATACAAAAAGGGAGCCATAAAAGCATGTTTTGTAGTGTAGCTTCACAAACAAATTAGCCAATACTAGTTTTGTTTCCTAGTATTAGCGGAGTAGAATACATTTGTTTTATTGGTAATTATTTTTCTGCCAAAATTAATTGGTTGGAGGAAGCACGAAGCCCCTGTGCCATTGCTTCAGTAGATAACTTGGGTTAGGATCTTAGAATAGCAAAACGAGAGATTAATTGATCTAAGAGAAAACCAATGAGATACAAATGACGAGACATAGGAAATGACTTGGTAGGAGCTCGCAGACTAGTGGAGAGGGAAGGTTTTACAGCTGTCTACCTAATTCGCATCTAGGCCTAGTGGTAAACAAGACGCTTTGGTTGTAGGTGACCGATACGCATAATAGGGATGCAGTGTGACTCCCGCCACTTTAAATGTTAAGTAGACTCCTGGCCAAGTCTCTTGCTATAACTTGCGAACTATAAAGCAAATACGTAATTTGAATCTTTATATAACGTGCCGACCTTTTGAAAGAAATGGTTTTGGTAGAAGAAGATATATGAGCCATGTCAGATTGCTCCATTCCGCATCCAACTCTTGCTGTATAAGATAATAAAAAAATATTTTCCACGTGCGCTCTTCCACTTTGCAATACCGAAGACATTCACCACTGTTAAATTAGGTACATTAAGGGATAGAAAAAGTACAAGAGTTCCAACTAATACAACGAGATAAAACAATTCAGAGTTTTATCTCGATATTTGTCCACCTTTACTCGTAATTTAAATTTTACTAACGGCCTTATAGCACAAACTATATCATTGCGTGATTTCTCTGACATACCCCAGAAGTTGTCGCCATTACAATCATAAATAGTTCAGATCCTAACCCCTAAATATTCAACACTTACAACAAGGTTTCAGGTATTAGCAATTGCAACGCTGCCGAAGTTGGTTTTTCGTAATTTATGTCCACAAAGTGTCATTTCGCTCCGGTATTTGCCCTTATCTGCAGCCCCGACGCCCTTGTTTACCCTTATCTACAAACCCCAGCGCTAATGACCACGTTAAATTTAGGCTTTTATGAGATCGTTAAATTTTGAACGCATGCTGTATAGACAGCACGGTGAAAGTGTAAAGTCCAATATGCAAAGCGTTGGCCTTAAAACTTGTTCTTTAGATTTGTAATATCAATCTATAATATCGTACAGTAGCCAAAGTAAATTTATTTGGCGTAATATTGGAAGCAGTTACAGGTAGTACGAGATTGCAATGAGTTATTAGATACAGTACCTTAGTAATAAAAATTATTTTTCTACTTTTTACATTTCATGGTAATTATAGAGTAAAATATTGCAAATAAAATATACACGAAATTTCTTAAAATAATGTTTTAGTAAAAATAATGTTATAAGAATGTGTTGAAAATTACCTATAAGACCGAAATTTAAATACAATATCTCGATTATATTACTTTTTATACGAAACTCTGTGACGAGAGCTAGCGCGTGTGTGTGTGTGTGTGTATTTGTGTGAGTGAGTGTGTGTCTGTGTGTGTGTGTGTGTGTGTGTGAGTGAGTGTGTGTTTGTGTGAGTGAGTGTGTGAGTGTGTGTGTGTGTGTGTGTGTGTGTGTGTGTGTGTGTGTGTTTAAGTGTGTGTGTGTGTGTGTGTGTGTGTTTGTGTGTGTGTATGTGTGTATGTGTGTGTGTGCGTGCGTGTGTGTGTGTGTGTGTGTGTTTGTGTGATGTGTGTGTTTGTGTGTGTGTGTGTGTGTGTGTGTGTGTGTGTGTGTATGTGTATGTGTGTGTGTGTGTGTGTGTGTGTGTGTGTGTGTGTGTGAATGTATGTGTGTGTGTGTGTGTGTGTGTGTGTGTGTGTGTGTGTGTGTGTGTGTGTGTGTGTGTGTGTGTGTGTGTGTGTGTGTGTGTGTGTGTGTGTGTGTGTGTGTGTGTGTGTGTGTGTGTGTGTGTGTGTGTGTGTGTGTGTGTGTGTGTGTGTGTGTGTGTGTGTGTGTGGTGTGTGAGTGAGTGTGTGTGTGTGTGTGTGTTTGTGTGTGTGTGTGTGTATTTGTGTGTGTATGTGTGTGTGTGTGGCTTTTACAATGGTTTTACATAACGTACACATTCATTGAGGTAATGCTTTACATTTTTAAAAGGAGTAAATTAATTTAAAATCATTAAAGGCGAAACCGTATTTAAAACCCTTCTAACCTCATACGTTTATAAGTTTATTTTATTTTAATAGCTAGACGTATTAAAAGCTTTTATAAACTTCTGTTTATATACGAAACTGAAAAATTAAAAGCTAACAGATAAAAATATTTTTCGTAACCAGTAAGAAAAATAATCGGCTGTGCGAAGCCGTCATTTTGTTAATTTCTTTAGAAACATGATTATAAACAAAATTTTATACTATTTAAAGTCTCACGTAGTTATACTATTTACAGTCTCACGTAGTTATACTATTTACAGTCTCACGTAGTTATTCTATTTAAAGTCTCACGACGTTATACTATTTACAGTCTCACGTAGTTATACTATTTACAGTCTCACGAAGTTATACTATTTACAGTCTCACGAAGTTATACTATTTACAGTCTCACGTAGTTATACTATTTACAGTCTTACATGGTTATACTATATATAATTACGAGTACTAAACTAATTTCGTAATTTGAGGGAAACTAGTATCTCACCTATATTCCCCTCCTTGTCTTTTCAATCCTGTATTATTTTAGGAGTGTTTTAGAAAATAATTCCCAAGCAAATATTTTAAACGACCGACATAACATGCAGATGTATGTAGATGCTCTTTTAACTAATTACCGTTGAATAAATGGCATTTATTTCCTTTACTTGCCCTTATCTGGCAACCCCCAACCCTCGTAGGTCTACTCCAAGCGTTAATGACCACGATATTTTTTTACATTTATGGGAACATTAAAACTGTATAAGTCTCCCATGAAGGCAGCACGGTGAGGGTATAAAACCGTGTTAGGGACTAATTACTAAGCTTCGAAAACATTTCCATCAAAGCTCACTTTGTTTTGTACTGTTTGCTTGCACTCTGCAAACACGTTGCTTGGTGTTTATATGTACCAGCTGTCGCAATGTGTTCAGATGTACTAGAAGAGACTTATAGTCACGTAAAACTAAGAATTACAGTATTTTGTAGTTAGGAACAAAACCGAATGTTTTGGTCGTTAGAATTGGGAAGCGAACATTTTTTTTAGAAACAATATTCTCTCGGTTGTAAATATTATTATTAGGTAGGATTACAACGAACACCAGAACAAATAATTTCTTTATTTCATTTGGAATTAAAATAGATTTTAATAAAACTCAATTTGAAATAATAAAAAAACCAAATTGTATAGTAATAGAAATTATCTACTCGCAATCACCATACGAGTAAATGAAAACAATCATGATGTAGGTGAGTTTACGATGATAAGTATCTCTGCCATGAGATTTCAAAACTCTTTTAGTAATTTTCATTATTCTTACCAGTGGCGGTTCGCGACCAGATTTTACAGTTGCACAAACCCTAAACCAGTGATCAATAGAAAAAAAATGTATCATGTAAGAATTATGCACATTGTTACAAGCAATTATATAAAACATGATCCATAATTATGAATAAAAATAAAAACGTCAGAACCTCATCGACTGTGTGATTGATCGCTCAGTCGCAGACAGTGTCATTAGGCCTGGTTGCAGGAAAACCTGTCACACTCTGTGACGTCACTCCTAATGGAGAAAAACATAGGAAGGTCCAGGCAAAATAAAACAGCTAGGCAGCGCCGTAATGATCAATTAGGTTGCAGACGGCAGCAACCTCGGAAGTGTTTAGTAAAGATCGACTCCGTCTGAAGAGAAACATCTCCACTCCACTCCGAGTTTGTTGATATTCACAATTGACAATAAATAGAGATTGATTTGTTAGTAAATAAATACATATTATAGTTATAAAAATAAATATCTATTTTATTTTTTACCTTGGGATAACAAAGAAAATATTTATTACTTCGTTAAGATTGAACAAACGTATTAAAATGTATAGTATAATTGGAAATGTTGTTCAAAATATCACTACTCTCTGATGAGATAAAATCTCTAAGAGATAAAAGCAAAGCTCAAATATTTCTTAGTGATATCAATCCCTTAACATAAGTTAAATTATCTAAAGTTTCGAAATTAGGTTACATAAACTGATGGGGGAAGTCGCTCCCAAGCTTGTGATACTTTACGAGACATAAATCTGTGGACTGACGTCGGTGTCACGTAGATGAACGTCAGGCTGTTCGGCTTGATCTAATACTGAATTATAAGCTCCTCAACTTAATAGATTTTCATCTGGTAAAGGTTTTTCTTGTCTACCACTCAGGTTCAATAAGCTTCAATGTTACTATATTTTTCTCTGTTATCATAGCTCGCAAAATGTAGTCCGAAATGTTTATATCTCCCTTCCTCTTTCTTTTCCACCATCTCTCTCTCTCTCTCTCATTCCCCTCCACATACGTTTGCTATAGTTAAGTGTTAGAGCAGATTATTATCTACACTTACACTATAATGTAATTAAATATTACTCATAGTTTATAGATATATACATTAGTTTTCTACTTTTCAAGTATAAGAAGACTAATATATGATATTATATATTCCTAATAATAATACAATGGCTGGAAGATTCTCGTCAATTTTTCATTTTTATTATTGTCAAGAGTTTCTTCTGTTGTCAACGTTTCTAGATTTATAGATTCTTGTTTTATAGGTGACGAATAAAATGATCTCTAGAATGCTAATGATGGAAGGTGAAGCTCTTATTTGTAACTACCCAATACATTTTTAAGTATGAATTTATTTAGTTAATTAGAGCTTAGCTAGTGAGAACTATTCACAAAGGTAAAAGTCAAAATAGTGAACTTAAATCTCAGGAGGGCGACATCGTCGCCGAAACTAGTATGTTGTGTGTGTGTGTTTATTAAAAACTAAGTTTTTGTGAAATTTTGAGTTCACTGTTTAGACTTTTACCTTTGTGAATTTATTATTCAATATTATGAATTGTGTGTTAATAGATGAATATTCAACAAGGAAAAAGCTGTCATCTTATTGTGAAGACTCACACCCGTGTACACATAAAGCTTTGTCATTGAATTGCCTACATAACGACGTGTGTAGTCTACAAGGTTCATACATGCATGGATGTATGTACTGAATAATCATAGAGAATATTTATCCACCGAAATACACATGCACCCCTACATACACACACACGCGCGCGCAACACACACACACACACACACACGCAACACACACACACCACCTACGCAAAACACACGCAACACACACACATGAAAATGTGTTGACATAATTGCACTTCATTGCTGCAAATGTCGGTAACTAGACCGCGATGCCGAGATTGCAAACACGAACACTATAACTGTGAAATCACCCATGGAAACGTGGCAACAGATGTACGCATGATTAATTGTCACGGCAAGAGATTATAGTGGGGCTACATAAAATACAGCCGATTCAACTGTTTAAACGTAACCGAATAAAAGGATCTGGCAACTCAATTTCTGTCGACATTTAACACCCATTATAGTGCCAAACGTATTGAGTGGATAAAATCCTTACGTATTTAAAAAGACTCCACGATTGGTAGATGTATCTACTACGTAAGAATGCCAATATATTATTTTCCTTTATATAAATTCGCATTACTTTTATTCTTTCATTTATGTCATTCTGTGTGCTTTTCTAAATACAAATAAAAAGGAAATATCAAAAATACTTCTCACACTTTATTGCTCATACCAATCAGTATTTGTTTAGGTCTCTAATTTCATGTCATAAATAAGTTAACATAAAAATATAAAAAATTCCATACAAATATGAAGATATAAACTTTTTACTTTTGCGACACACTTTACCACTATGACCGTAGGTTGCTGTCATATAATTTATGAAAGTAGCCATTTAGATTTCCCATTTCCATCATATATTTTATGTTTATTCTTTTTACAATGAAGCAATTTCTTTATAAATTTTGAGTCCCTAATTGGTTTATAAAACACACAAAACTCAATCTCCCCCCCCCCCAAAATGTTTATTACCCTTTCGGCACAAACACCGAATTTTGTTTATATCTCTGAGCGTTGTTGCTTTGCATCTAAAATGTGCATATATAGTTATTAAATATGTTGTATTTTGTCATTTGCTATTATTCAAACAAAAACAAGGAAAACTTACTTTTTGCTTTTGCGACACTTTAGTCTTACAACAGTTGTAAATAACTTGAGCGGCGGTGACTACTGAGCGGGAAGACAAGATAACTACTTCCTCACTGCTTCAGAAAGTTTAAAATCTTAGAATAGTTATACAATCAAGTTTTTTTTTTAATGAAAATTTATTTCGTTACTTTTACAAAAAATATGAATTTTTCTAATTGGCTTCGGGATAGCACACCTGAGCCTATTTAAGTTTGTTACTGTAGGCGATATCGCAGATTTGTCTAAGCAGTGATATCATCGAGGGTTAGAAATATATTTCCCTTGATTCTATTATGCTAAATATTTCTAGAAATATCGTTGAGGAATCCACTGAGTTAGACGGCGAAAACCATGCAATTATGTTCCTAGATTACTCGTAAACATTGGAAATTATTAAAATAAGTAAAAGCATTATTATAAATTATTTTTTTTAAATTTTGATACAAATAATTTCACTTTTAAGAAATGTATACAAAAAAAAGAAAAGAACGACATTCACATGTAAAAAGGAATAGAGAGTTTTAACATATCAAGAAATGATATTGTTTGACAATGTTAAAATCTATTGCTACTCGTGAAATAGGATTCTCAGGTTGGTGTCATGAATTTAACATAAAGGAAAAATAAAGATATAACCCATTTATTATATTATATTAAAATAATTTAATGGGATATATTATAATACTATTATATTATATTAAATTAGGTTTGGTCTAACTAAGACGTTATATATTCATATACAAATATTGGCAAACATTCTGTGCTTGTTTTTTAATAAATAATTCATATGATCATCGTGCGATAATTGCGGCTTGAATTTTTTATAGATGCCATAAAAACTGGTCGTTATAGGTGACAGCCTTTATGTAATAACATTTATACAATTTCCACATATTTTATGAAAATTATCTGGTTACAGTATTGCAAGATATTCTGCATTAAAAATACAGTTTTAAAGGAAAGGTGTTCCTGCCATCTTTATGTGCTGAATGTGACCCGAACCGTCCTAACAAGAACCTTTTAAAATTTTAATGTTTTCATTAAGGCTTTATATAAAACGTGTTGGTTAGCGTTGGGATTTGTGTTATGTCTAATATCAAGACAGGGGGGTTGTACACAAGGGTAAACCCTGGAGCGGAATGCCACTTGAGAGAACATCAATTAATAACAAAGAAGCTTAGAAACGTAAAATCTGTTAACTGAGATAAAGCAAGTATGGATCTGTTATTTTAAACTGTGATTATGCTAAGAAAATACCTGCAATAAGAAAGATTTGTGTAAGTTACTGTGTTCTATGTTTCTCTATTGGTGTAGGATAAGACTTTAAACCTTTGGTGATATCTTTGTTCGGGAGGTTAATGTTTAGTGGTGCTAGTACTCGGGCTTTACAGTGAATCCAACGGATTGGAGATAAAAGGTAACGCGGCCATTGGCGCTTCTGGCTTAAAGACGAGGACTGGGTGTTGCAGATAAGGGGAAATACTGAAATATCTCTTTGTAAGCGTTAATTAGCGAGAAGTCTTCGCTGAGTTAACATTGTCTGATACCTCAAATTCTATTTTATATTTACGTGTTGCTAGTCTAACTCGTAGGGATTTTCCATCTACATATGCATTATTATTCATCTAGTCAACAAATAACAATAATTAAAATAAATATTTTATATGTGTATATTATTATAAACTTATACAATAAACATCTTTTTGTAAGCTCTAAATTGTTGTTCTTTAATAATAATACTCGAAAATAGCCACAGTAACTTGTTTAGCCTAATTATTAATAAAACTGATTTTTTCCACCTTTAAGAGAAATTATACTATTGAAACTTTGTTTATAAGAAAACTGTAAAGTTTTTAACTTTTAATTTTTTTTAAATTTTATTTTGTAATTAAAAATAAAAGACCGTTTTGTTTTGGAGACGAACTGCTTCCAGATACCTTTTCCACTGCAAAATACCCACTATAGAAAATAAGGACGACAAATAAGTTAGGTATACATAGATACAACTGAAGATAAATTCAAACGATTTTGTAAAAGAGCAAGTTGTGAATTCTATAGATCATATTATAATATAGTTAGTGGTAATTAAAAGTTATATAAAGAGCTAACAAATAATATTTCTTGCATTTACTCGTGTCTGTTATCTGTGCATCAGTGTTTAGACAAGTATTCATTATAAACAAAGAAGCTTTATGAATACATTAACCCATCTTTTTAGAAATATTAAAAATGAGATAAATGTAAATATTAAAATCATAGATCAAAAGGTTTTTAATAACTGAGGGAAAATGAATGTTACTTCATTTCAAGTCAAAGAAAAGTAGCAGAATAAATACAGACAAATTTTAGCAGAATAAATAACTATTGTGAAAATGAATAAATTGTCGATTGATTACAATCTTTACTAACTGAAGCTAAAACTGTAAACTGATTGCCTTCCAGTATAGATACATATTTACGAATTAGCAGTTTAAAAGTCTTTCTCAAGGTTAAATTCTAAACATTTATTTCAATGGTATTACTAATGTTATAATTATGAGATTTTCAAGTATCAACTTGGCGTATTTGTCTTTGCTTCTTAGGTTCTCAATTTAGCCACAATAGTGGTGCATCTGATGTATTATAATGAAATATACACTCTTTTAATATTGACGCAAACTATTTCAAATAATATACTATTTAAAATAGAAATATATAAAAATAATTTAATAAATATCTTATAGTCGTTCAATAACTGCTGCATTTAATAATTTTATAGAAATATATTTAACATAAAACAATAAAAGCTTTAGGCTTCCATTATGATGACCTAAATGGAAACATTTTCTTCTAGATTGTGTTTGTGTCCTTCCCTTTTGGAATCTAAATATGTTGTAATAAAGTAATATATATATATATATATATATCTTCTTTGAAATTAACTAATCAGGGGGAACGAAATATTTTATTTTCATATTAGTTTTGTTTTACTTAACCATTTTAGGTTATAATAAAAAATAAATAGATAAATAATAAATAGAGAAATATCTTTTTAATGAAATAGGTTTACACAATTATTTTAAAAAATCGTATTGTAGAATTTCGTAAGAGATATTTAAAGCAAAGTTTCCCGGAATACCGTATAGACCTAAATCTTAATTTTTGTAAAGAACTTACTTTAGATGAATTTACAAATTATTTTTAAAGTTATATTGAATCAGAACTTTAAAATTTTAAATTGTAGAGGATTTTAATGAAATTATTATCGACGTTTGTTTAACAATCGGTTTGAGGAAAGATCTGTAAACTAAATAATGATTTATACAAAATTACAGAATTGCCATTAAGAGACTGATCAGACAATACTAACATGCAACAATTGGACTTATGCTAGAAACATTTCTAAAACTTTGGCTGAAAGTGGTTTTTCTGTGCTTTGGATACGAAAATTTACAAAAGCCACGAAAACACAGAAAACGAAAAACCTTCTTTCTTCTGACTTTGTTTTTATGATAAACAACAAGCAGTAACTTGAGATTGTCGCCGAGAGAGAAGAGATAATGTACAGCGTGATACAGCTTTAAATACTCATTTATACAACAATGGTTTTATTTTTAAGAGAGACAATTACTCTTCTTATTCGATGCAGCAAGAGAAGGTTTGTAAATTGCATTGGACGTCGACATAGTCTGAGTAGGTCTAAGCTACCTATTTATTGTACTTTCATATTTAGCATGTGATATACTCAGGGTTGGGGAACTTATTGTTTTTGTTTCTAGTGCGTTATGCTTTGTATTGTGTTGTCATGGTTACCAATAACGATTCCTAAATATTTTTTGGAAAGTGCTACAGGAAAACGTTTGTATAGCTTCATTTATTTATAGGTTTATTGAATAACCCTTTATTGGATGTAGTTAAAATAAGGAGATTAAACATTATTTTTAAAATATTTTTGTAAATAAAGTGTTGTTACGATAGCAAAAAACAATGACGATGAAATATTTCTGTAAATTAGTTACATCAACAAATTGTTACCTCTTGCGACAACTCTTTCGTCAAACATCCAACTCTGCTGTAAGATTCAATAGCATAATGTCAGGGAAGCATTTTAAAATATCAAAGGGAATTAGAACCTGTTGGATACTTGCATATTATACAGCAACATGTCTTTAGGAAATCAAGCCGTCCTTGACAATATAAAGATAAACATCTCGGTCTCGAAATTACGCTGTAAATATGTTTAATAGAAGTGCCGGAAAATTTTTCGGTTTTAACATTTGTAAACATAAGTTCAAAATGTTTCTTAAACTCTACTGTTGTTCAAGTAACGTTACGAGGAAATGGTTACTTAATTTTGTCCGACGTTATGTTTTAGTATTTTTTTCAAATTTGAATAAACCAAAACTGCAGATTCTATTTTGAGATTAACACAGATATCCCTCCCCCTTAAACATCACGTTCTCGGTTTTTTACGTCTAGTTCAGTATAGTGATCGATTTACTTCATTAAGCAGCCTCGTAATATTAGCATAAATGCTAATTGCTAAATATGGAATAGTTGGGTAACAGTTTGTGCTTTTATTTATTTTAAAAATACTTTAGGAATTTTTTTTGAAATTTAAATCTAAGTTTTTTTATAAATCCCTTTTTTAACAGTATTTGAAACATTTTACGTTATTTCTACTTCTTGCAATAGAAGAACCGTTAATGAAATAATCACTCATCAGAAACTTAACCCGTTTAAGGGTCCAAACGAGAAACTGTTATGTTTTTATTAAATTTCTTAAACCATAGAGCGATTCAGTAGGAAAAATTTCGCTCTCCCAAAAAAGATAAAGTAAGTGAAGAAACATCAAAAATTTACTTCAGAACGTATTCACCCCATGGCTAAATTATCTAAGCTTAGGGATTATTAGCATTGCGTCTCTGGCAATAGAAAACTGGAAAAGTGAAAATGTTTATTGCTAACTGTGTCAATATCTTGGTTTATTCCGTGAGGGGTTGCTTCTACCCTTAACTTTAGAAATATAACGGTTCAATATAGCTATGGACGTTTTTATTAAAGTTTCCGTTCAGAATCACGGTAAAACGCACATATGATTCGGTTTCCTTTACACTCATTGGTTTAGTGTTAAAACATGGCAATGAGTGATAACAAATTACTTTTTTCAAAAGAGTAATATTTTTAAAATACCATTCCATAAACTAGTCTTGTTTTGGATTTTTAAAAAACCGCTTATTTAGAGCTTTTATTTAGGCGAACTTGTATATATCAAACTTGTAAGATCAAATGCCATTAACGTCGTTTGGCTAAAGAGTAATTAAATGTCTAATCAGTTAATATATATTAACCCATACAATGCAACAAATCCACTTTCTACAAGTGAGCGTTAAAATACCCATATCTTTAGAGGTTATTATATCATTTATTCGGTTTTTGTGCTGGATTCCTTCAGGATTTCTCCTATAATGTACATCGTTGGGAAACTTTCCCTGTGCCTACTAACAAATATAACGCTACGACAAGTATTTGTTTGTATATTTTTTTATGATATTTGCTAGATAATACTGTAATCTAAACATTTTATTTCTCAAAATATGTTTTCTTTAGCGTGGTACCTAAGATGTAAATTTATAAGATTTTGGCTGTGAAAGCTACGTGATATATATACAAAATTAGACCTTTAGCTTAAACCCTATGTTTAGAATTATCTGGAGGAAATAAAAATACTGTAAATAGTTTTGTTAGTCTGCAAGTTTAAATTAATTGAAATAAACTTAGCCAACCTCCCTGCAATAAATATCAAAGTAATCTTAGTTTATTTAAGGTAAATTTAATTTATGTTTGGTTAGCTAAGGACTTTAAGATAGTACCATTTGAAAGAATATATTCAATTTATTTCAGTTACAAATGTCTTTATTATTAAATTCAGTTTCCAACAACAGTCAAAGAGTAATTTTTATTGAATTAATCCTGTGTACAAAAATTGTAACACTCTTAAAAATAAGGTGTTACATATAAATTCATTTATATATTTAATTTTTATTTAATAATTATATCTTCCCAATATAAAAGAAACTTTTTGTTTTATTGGTGCACATTGTGAAGGTAGCATAGATAGTAGCGCCCCTAGCGGGTAAAAATGTAAAATATCGTACGAGTTACTAACTTGGGGTAATTAACCCACATCACCTCATGTGACGTAAGCATGGTCTGATATCGCCTGATCCGATGCACCAATCAAAATATTCAAAATAATAACCAAGGGTGGGAAATTCCGTTGGCGTGCCCTTGCAGAAACCCCACTCCTCAAAAGGTCTCCGAACGAGACGGACGTGATGGCATTTTCGGACGTAACCTAGAAATTTACAAGCTTCCAGTATTCAAAATTTAAGATGTCAAGGCCGGTACCAAATTTATTGAACGCAGCTAAAGAAGAAGTCAGAAGCGATTATTTACGTGTTTCAAATGAGTAAAAGTTAATATCATTTTTGTTTAAGAGCGCTGATTCCAGGATCGATGTGCAGTGATTAGTGATTCCAAAAGCCATGGGCAATGTTTAATATGTGTTAAAGTGTTTAACAAGTAATGTGCACAAGCAGGTACGTTTTAGATAATAATAAAGAAAATGTATTTTAATGTAACTAAGAAGAATTATTAATTGATAAATGAATTAATTGAAATTAATTAAATTAAATTATAAATTATAAGCTAGCTTAAGGACTAGTTGGGTTTGCTTTAAAGCCCAGGAGTTGATACTCACTGGCAGGTTTTACCATATGAAACACAGGACCTCTTTTAGGAGGATATGGTAAGACTCTATCTTGCACGGACCTCACTAAAGCAGGAGCATGGTGGAGAGATGTCTTCAAAGCATGGTAAGCATGGTTATCTGTAGGTAAGTATTATGTACATGTGTTATGCAATATGTATTTGTACATTAACACACCTCTCGTTAAATTTCTTAATTATTTATTACAATATATACGATACCAGGAGAACATAGTACAATAGAAAGTAATTTTGAAATATAATATCGTGAACTTTAGAGCACCGCAAATTAGGTAAGTAACATTAGCGTGGAAGTTGCTTTCTGTTTCTGGGACAAAATGTTTTAAATGTTATATGTTTGTAGATTTTGTGCAATATATGTGCAGAATATCTTTGTTATAGGTAACATGTAACAAATGCTAATCTGCACAAGTAGAGCAAACAATTTAAATAATTTTAACACAAAAGTAGAACTCCGTGTAAATTACCGGGAGGTAGAGTACATATTGCCATTGATTAAACTACTGCGCCTATTTTGTGATGAGACGGCGGAGAAATATAACCGAAGAATCATAAATAGGAAGAAATAATTTGACTTGGTTTAAGAAATCTCATTACTTGTTTTAATTACGGATAGGTAGATGTAATTGGCAGGTCTCTTTCACTTTCAGGTTTTTTTGATGGCCTTCACGTTTTGTTATCGGGTTCTGCAGAAAGCTTATTCTTTCCCACTCCAAACATAAGAAAGAGCGGAAAGTATATCTATTAAAATTTCAATTATTCGTCCTGGGGTCCTAGAGAGGTGTCTACGGACTACACCCTCGAGTAAGTAAAATGAAATGAAAAGTTAGGTAGGGTGGAGATACGAACAGAGTGATTCCCTAATGCTGAGAATTCAAAAACAAATGGCGTTATGTAAGCATAGCCCCTACCTAACTGACAGTGACATATTCCTAACCAACCCCCTCTATTCTGGAAATGAGGAAATTTAGAAAGGATGTTAAATGAAACATTTTAGCTCATATTCAAGGCCTGGACGGTGAATTTGGGGTGTAGTCAAGGAGGTGTAACTTTTCATCTCTAGAAATCATATTCTATACTATATTGGCATGTAAAACTATACAATTGTTGGGTCATGTAGAAACTTGTTTGCTAAAACATGCTACTCTATAAAATACATTTTGAAAAACTTAGGTATTTTAATAATATAAAAAGGGAGCCATAAAAGCATGTTTTGTAGTGTAGCTTCAGAAAAACATTAGCCAATACTAGTTTCTTTTCCTAATATTGGCGGAGTTGAATACATATGTTTTATTGGTAATTATTTTTCTGCCAAAATTAATTGGTTGGAGGAAGCACGAAGTCCCTGTACCATTACTTCAGTTGATAACTTGGGTTAGGGTCTTAGAATAGCAAAACGAGAGATTAATTGATCTAAGAGAAAACCAATGAGATACAAATGACGAGACATAGGAAAAGACTTGTTAGGAGCTCGCCGACTAGTGGAGAGGGAAGGTTTTGCAGCTGTCTACCTTATTTCCCATCTAGTCCCAGTGGTAAACAATACTCTTTGCTTGTAGGTGACCGATACGCATAATAGGGATGTTCGACAAACCTTGAGTCAGTGTGACCTCCCGCCACTTTAAATGTCAAGTAGACTCCTGGCCAAGTCTCTTGCTATAACTCGCGAACTATTAAGCAACTACTTAATTTGAATCTTTATATAACGTGCTGACCTTTTGAAAGAAATGGTTTTGGTAGAAGAAGATATATGAGCGATTTCAGATTGCTCCATTCCGCATCCAACTCTTGCTGTATAACATAATAAAAGCATTATTCCCTCTTGAAAAAGCTGGTCATCATAAATTTTCTCGCGTTTTAATCTGTGGTTATGAAATACGTAAACTAGCTTTCCGTAATCCTCTGGCGCTCGCAAAAGTTACTCGTATTTGTAGTTATAAATCTAAAGTATCATAACAACAAACAGGCAAAGCACATTTATATGTGTTGTTTGTTTTTATAAAACGTGGGGTGTATACAAGAAACGACATAACGATTTCAATGTAACTGCTTGGCAATGTAAATCCGCATAGGTGTTATTTGTCGTGCATGAATTTCCTAGGACAGCCGACCAAAAAATGCTTCTTGGTAGTGGCACATTTATTTTGGAGAAACTAGTTTATCTTACACTTACACTTACTTATTATTATTCGATATTCTTTGTTACCCTGTTTTAAAATTTGTGTGATTGTGTAATATTACAATTACAGTTTGTGTAATATTATATTTTCATGTTTCAAATACGTTTAGAATATTAACAATAGTATATACTAAATATGTTAGCCACAAGTAATGAAAACTATGCTTAAAGAAGCTTTAGCAAGTGCTTTAGGTGAAAAAAACCTTCTTTAAAAATAATAAATGTTTTCAATTTAGCTGTTGAGTAATTACACCTAATTATTAAGAAATGACAAGACTTACATAACCTCAAAATATACATATGTGTCTGAAATGCGTTTCAATGTATTTTACGTCATAAATTTCAGTGAAAAAACAACAAACGTTTCACACAAAATAGGTAACAAATAAAGACAGACTTTTGAAGGCAGTAGAACCTACTAAGTAATTGTCTTGTAAAGATAAATAAAGCGTTAGAGGGTGTTCTAAGGTACCGTTAGGGAAGTTAGGGTAGTGACTTATTATATTAAAAAAAGTGTAAAGTAACCACCTAACTAACGGTACATTACCCTGGATCTGGTGTGGCTGAAATTCTATTATTGTAGCCTACTTGA
Organism: Prosapia bicincta; assembly: GCA_036971475.1. Classification (NCBI taxonomy): domain Eukaryota; kingdom Metazoa; phylum Arthropoda; class Insecta; order Hemiptera; family Cercopidae; genus Prosapia; species Prosapia bicincta. Next base: position 121,315,767 of record JBAIZL010000003.1, read on the forward strand.
CAATAGTGTTTTATGATTGGTTGAAAATTGCCAGTTAAATAGGACGTTAAAGCGAGAGGAATACAAAACGGAAGATGGGGGAAATGGATTCAGGAAGACAGCAGTGGTAGGACAAGTTGGAACACGGGGATAAGTTCTTGGGATGAAGCAATGTTTGTAATAGTAACAGAGTGTTTATGAGAAAATACTGTTATGGGAGGTAATTAGTAAATAGGAAGGTAGATTGTTATTTGGTAAGATTAATTTAAATAGGAGTAGAAAATTTTAAAATGTGGTAGGGTTGTGATGAGAAGCAAAGATAGAGAAACTAGTGAGGAAGAGATTCAAGAGGAAGCATTGTCCCAGTACTAGCGAGCTAGGGAGCGAGAACTTCAAGAATAGCCACGCACGTTCCTTGGGTCACAGACATTTAGTTTAATTTCTTTTATTGGAATCAGTAACATTTCAGCCAACCAATCGAAACACTTTTTAAAAGGATTTTAAATAACTGAAATATAATTGTTATACTCGTAAGTAACCCTCAAAAAACTGTTATTTTTCTTTCAGAGATATAATTTCTTTTGTAACAACTTTGTTTTGTAACTTTGTAAGAACAATTTAGACGCCTGATGAGAAATTTTGTTACGTAACAGTGCACCATTATTCATATTATAGTTAGTAGTTCATGCAGACAATTGAGACTGTGGAATATAGAATCTGTAACTTTAAAGAGTAATGTAAGAGGAGGATTTTAATAGTTTACTTATTGCAAATAATTATTTAAATTTTATTGTTCCTCAGAGAATGTTTTGTGTTTGTGTGTTTTTTTATTTTAAAGAAGGTCAACTGAAATTAAGTATTAGTAAATGAATGTTATAGTAATCAAGGTATATATAACATTTGGAATATTTACTGTAATATAAAAGTTCCGAGCAACTTTTATACTCATGTTTAATCGTGTAAAAACTAACGATTTCTTTTAAACTATTACGATTGTAATTTTCTCAACAGTTTAAACTATTATTGCCTGCGCTTTTCCACTTTGCAATACAAAAGACAATCACCACTGGTAACTTCACTGTGTACAAGGGTGCCAACTGACACAACTAAATAATACAATACAGAGTTTTATCTCGTTATTTGTCGACCTTTGCTCGTAATTTAAATTTTAATAACGGCCTTATAGCACAAACTATATCATTGCGTGAATTCTCTGACATACCCCCGAAGTTGTCGCCATCACAATCATAAATAATTCAGATCCTAACCTCTAAATATTCATCACCTATAATACGGTTTCAGGTATTAGCTGTTGTCCACTGCCGAAGTTGGTTTTTCGTAATTAATGTTCACAAAGTGGCATTTCGCTCCGGTATTTGCCCTTATCTGCAGCCCCGACCCCCTTGTTTACGCTTATCGCCAAACCCCAGCGCTAATGACCACGTTAAATTTGGGCTTATATTAGATCGTTAAATTTTGAACGATCGCTGTATAGACAGCACGGTGAAAGTGTAAAGTCCAATATGCAAAATGTTGGCAGTAACAAAATGACTTTAGATTTGTAAAATCATTCTAATATTCTACAATAGTCAAAGGGAATTTATTTGGCGTAATATTGGAAGCAGTTACAGTTAGTACGAGATTGGAATGAGTTATTAGATACAGTACCGTAGTAATAGAAATTATTTTTCTACTTTTTACATTTCATGGTAAATATAGAGTAAACTATTGCAAATAAAGTATACACGAATTTTTTTTAATAATATTTTAGTAAAAATAATATTGTAAGAAAATGTATTGAAAAATAAAATATAACAAGCCTAATTTTTTAAAATAAGGCCGAAATTTAAAATAATATCTTGTTTTATTACTTTTTATACAAAATCATGTGAGTGTGTGTGTGTGTGTGGGGGGGGGGGGGGGTAGCGTATGTGTGGGTAGCGTGTGTGTGTGTGTGTGTGTGTGTGTGTGTGTGTGTGTGTGTGTGTGTGTGTGTGTGTGTGTATGTGTGTGTGTGTGTGTGTGTGTGTGTGTGTGTGTGTGTTTGTGTGTGTGTGTGTGGGTAGAGTGAGTGTGTGTGTGTGTGTGTGTGTGTGTGTCTGTGTGTGTGTGTGTGTGTGTGTGTGTGTGTGTGTGTGTGTGTGTGTGTGTGTGTGTGTGTGTGTGTGTGTGTGTGTGTGTGTGTGTGTGTGTGTGTGTGTGTGTGTGTGTGTGTGTGTGTGTGTGTGTGTGTGTGTGTGTGTGTGTGTGTGTGTGTGTTGTAACAGGCTGAAATGTTCTGTGACAATTCAATAAAACATTGAAATAATCTCAATTTATAAAATATAATTTAACTAAATTTTTCAAGCCATGAATATTGATCATTAAATGTATAATTCTAAAATAAACTGTAATTGTACAAAAATCATGACTTTGGGAGTGTTTTGTGTGAGTTTAGTTGGGAATAGAGACGTTTGGCTTCGCCGAATTTGACCGTTCCTGCTTCCTGGATGAATCGAATTCCAGACGAGAAGAACTACCAGTCTGGAAGCATAAAGTCATCTCCTAGAACCTAGGAAAGTATCAAGGAAAGTGCGAAATTTGGGCAATTCATGATTTCTATACAAATTTAGTAATTAAATAAAATTTGATCTTGAAAAACGTTCCAATGATTCAAAGATTCAAATAAATGCTTTAAATGTGTAAAATTATAAATAATGGCTTTATTTCCTTGAAAAATATATTTAAAAAAATTGAAAATTACAAAATTATTTAGTTATAAAAATGGTTATGTAAAAATGTTCAAATGTTTGCAAATAGAGAAATAGTAAAGCATTTGGAAAAAGATAAAAAGAATATTAGGCATATTTATAAAATATATTCATTCATAATATCTAAGGAAATGCAGTAAAGTTTGTTACAACCAGTAGTTAAATAAACTGGGAAAAAATATTTGTCAATATTTAACTTGTTGAAAAGTATAAATAATTTCTCAACCAGAAATTATTAAACAAAATCAATCACAAATTATTTAGTATTTTCTGAATGAGTGGTAAAATTTGAAATTTAGTTTTAATTAAAATATTTCAATTTATATATATAAATTCATAAGCTTGTAAATCAATGATTTCTGTGATGGTAGAATTAGTAACAAATTTGGTTTAAATAATACAATATGTAAATTTATTGAATGTCATTTAACTACTGGCACAAAGTAAGATCATAAATTAAATTTGAAATTTATAATAATTGAAATAAACTTAGCGAACCTCCCTGCAATAAATATCAAAGTAATCTTAGTTTATTTAAGGTAAATTTAATTTATGTTTGGTTAGCTAAGGACTTTAAGATAGTACCATTTGAAAGAATATGTTCAATTTATTTCAGTTACAAATTTCTTTATTATTAAATTCCGTTTCCAACAACAGCCGAAAGAGTAATTTTTATTGAATTAATCCTGTGTACAAAAATAATGAATTTAATTATTTCCCAACTAGTAAGTTATAATAGTAAATTAATAAAATCGATACAATTATTAAAATCCAGCCTATTAGAGTCAGTCATATTTATTTAATAATAAATACCTAGGAATCACTGTGCAACCTAAAGATAATCGAGCAAACCATCCAGAGAAATTAATTTAATTTAATTATAAGCTAGCTCAAGGACTAGTTGGGTTTGCTTTAAAGCCCAGGAGTTGATACTCACTGGCAGGTTTTACCATATAAAACACAGGACCTCTTTTAGGAGGATATGGTAAGACTCTATCTTGCACGGACCTCACTAAAGCAGGAGCATGGTGGAGAGATGTCTTCAAAGCATGGTAAGGTAAATTTATGATGTGATAAATTTTATGTGTTTTCAGCTGACATAAATTAGACCATATGACGGATCACTGACCTTACCATGACTTTAAATACACTTTATAAACAACGTTCCCAGGGTGTACTTATTAGAGGGGATTTTAAATACTTGTTCATGTAACTAGGTGGTAGGCAACTTTCGACAGGTAGCAGGTTGACGTTGTAAAGGAGGGGTGAAGGACCATTGCAGTGTGTGTGTGTGTGTGTGTGTGTGTGTGTGTGTGTGTGTGTGTGTGTGTGTGTGTGTGTGTGTGTGTGTGTGTGTGTGTGTGTGTGTGGTGTGTGTGTGTGTGTGTGTGTGTGTGTGTGTGTGTGTGTGTGTGTGTGTGTGTGTGTGTGTGTGTGTGTGTGTGTGTGTGTGTGTGTGTGTGTGTGTGTGTGTGTGTGTGTGTGTGTGTGTGTGTGTGTGTGTGTGTGTGTGTGTGTGTGTGTGTGTGTGTGTGTGTGTGTGTGTGTGTGTGTGTGTGTGTGTGTGTGTGTGTGTGTGTGAAGTAAGGAAGTATTGGTTTAGGCATTACCTCTCTTGATTACCGAACCTAAAAAGTAAGGCAGACCAATCCAGTAAGTAATCTTAAAGATATAAAAGGTGAGATTGTATGGCATATTCAACTACCTCAGGATTCCATATTGTTTTACCTTCTTCATTTAACAAATTTTATACAGGCCTAAAGATGTCATTATTTCAACAATTTGTCAAAAATCAGGTTTACCTGTTGATTTAATCACAGATTATTTTATCATTGTATCAACTGAACATATTTGTGTGTTATCTCTAGGTAAGTATTATGTACATGTGTTATGCAATATGTATTTGTACATTAACACAGATTCCTAAACCCGACCGTTGATGTGTAAACATTTTGGTTAGGGATATTTGTTTTTAAAAAATCTTTTAGAATGGTTTTACATAACGTAAACATTTATTGAGGTAATGCTTTACATTTTAAAAAGAAGTAAATTAGTTTAAAATCATTAAAGTGTATTTAAAACCCTTCTAACCTCATACGTTTATAAGTTTATTTTATTTTAATAACTAGAGGTATTAAAAGTTTTTATAAACTTCTGTTTATATACGAAACTGAAAAATTAAAACTAAAAGATAAAAATATTTTTCGTAACCAGTAAGAAAAATAATCGGCTGTGCGAAACCGCCATTTCGTTAAATTCTTTACAAACTGATTATAAACAAAATAATGTTATACTATTTACAGTCTCACATGGTTATACTATTTACAGTCTTACAAGGTTATACTATTTACAGTCTTACAAGGTTATACTATTTACAGTCTCACATGGTTATACTATTTACAGTCTTACATGGTTATACTATTTACAGTCTTACAAGGTTATACTATTTACAGTCTTACAAGGTTATACTATTTACAGTCTTACAAGGCTATACTATTTACAGTCTTACAAGATTATACTATTTACAGTCTTACATGGTTATACTATTTACAGTCTTACAAGGTTATACTATTTACAGTCTTACAAGGTTATACTATTTACAGTCTTACAAGGTTATACTATTTACAGTCTTACAAGATTATACTATTTACAGTCTTACATGGCTATACTATTTACAGTCTTACAAGGTTATACTATTTACAGTCTTACAAGGTTATACTATTTACAGTCTTACAAGCTTATACTATTTACAGTCTTACAAGGTTATACTATTTACAGTCTTACAAGGTTATACTATTTACAGTCTTACAAGGTTATACTATTTACAGTCTTACAAGGTTATACTATTTACAGTCTTACAAGGTTATACTATTTACAGTCTTACAAGGTTATACTATTTACAGTCTTACAAGGTTATACTATTTACAGTCTTACAAGGTTATACTATTTACAGTCTTACAAGATTATACTATTTACAGTCTTACAAGGTTATACTATTTACAGTCTTACAAGTTTATACTATTTACAGTCTTACATGGTTATACTATTTATACTTACGAGTACTAAACCAATTTCGTAATTTGGTGAAAACTAGTAACTCACCTATAGTCCCTTCCTTGTCTTTTCAAGGAGTGTTTTAGAAAATAATTCCTAAGCAAATATTTTAAACAACTGACATTACATGCAGATGTATGTAGAAGCACTTTTAATTAATTACCGTAGAAAAATTGGCATTTATTTCCTTTACTTACCCTTATCTGGCAACCCCCGACCCTCGAAGGTCTACTCCAAGCGTTAATGATAACGATATTTTTTTACTTTTTGGGGGCGTTAAAACTGTATAAGTTTCCCATGAAGGCAGCACAATGAGGGTATAAAACCGTGGTAGGGACTAATTACTAAGCTTCAAAAACATTTCTATCAGAGCTCACATTGTTTTATACTGTTTGCTTGCACTCTGCAAACACGTTGCTTGGTGTTTTTATTTACCAGCTGTCGCAATGTGTTCAGATATATGAGAAGAGACGTATAGTCACGTAAAACTAAGAATTACAGTATTTTGTAGTTAGGAATAAAAACGAATAATTTAGTCGCTAGAATTGGGAACCAGACATTTATTTTGATAAACATTATTATCTCGGTTGTAAATATTATTATTAGGTAGGATTACAACGAACACCATAACAAATAATTTCTTTATTTGATTGGAATTAAAATAGATTTTAATAAAACTCAATTTGAAATAATAAAGAAACCAAATTGTATAGTAATAGAAATTATCTACTCGCAATCACTATACGAGTAAATGAAAACAGTAATGATGTAGGTGAGATTAAGGTAGTAAGTATCTCTTCCATGACATTTCAAAACTCTTTTAGAAATTTTCATTATTCTTACCAGTGGCGGTTCGCTACCAGATTTTATAGTTGCACAAACCCTAAACCAGTGATCAATAGAAAAAAAATGTTATCATGTAAGAATTATGCACATTGTTACGAGCAATTATATAAAACATGATCTATAATTATGAATAACAATAAAAACGTCAGAACCTCAGCGACTGTGTGATTGATCGCTCAGTCGCAGACAGTGTCATTAGGCCTGGTTGCAGGGAAACCGGCCACAATCTGTGACGTCACTCCTAAGTGAGAAAAAAACATAGGAAGGTCCAGGCAAAATAAAACAGCTAATCAGCGCCGTAATGATCAATTAGGTTGCAGACGGCTGCAACCTCGGAAGTGTTTAGTAAAGATCTCCACCCCGCTCCGAGTTTGTTGATATTCACAATTGACAATAAATTGAGATTGATTTGTTAGTAAATAAATACATATTATAGTTATAAAAATAAATATCTATTTTATTTTTTACCTTAGGATAACAAAGAAAATATTCATTACTTCGTTAAGATTGAACAAACGTATTAAAATGTATAGTATAATTGGAAATGTTGTTCAAAATATCAATACTCTCTGATGAGATAAAATCTCTAAGAGATAAAAGCAAAGCTCAAATATTTCTTAGTGATATCAATCCCTTAACATAAGGTAAATTATCTAAAGTTTCGAAACTAAGTTGCCTAAACTGATGGGGGAAATCAGCTCCCCAAGCTTGTGAGACTTTACGAGACACAAAGATGTGGACTGACGTCTGTGTCACGGAGGGGAAGGTCAGACTATTCGACTTGATCGAATACTTAATTATAAGCTCCTCAACTTAAAAGATTTTCATCTGGTAAAGGTTTTTCTTGTCTATCGCTCAGGTTCAATAAGCTTCAATGTTACTATATTTTTCTCTGTTATAGCTCGCAAAATGTAGTCCGAAACTTTTATATCTCCTTCGCCCTTCCTCTTTCTCTTCCACCATCTCTCTCTTTTTCTCATTCCCCTCCACATAGGTTTGCTATAGTTCAGTGTTAGAGCACATTATTATCTTCACTTACACTTTAATGTACATACATATTACTCATAGTTTGTAGATATATACATTAGTTTTCTACTTTTCAAGTATAAGAAGACTAATATATGATATTATATATTCTATATTCCTAATTACAATAATACAATGGCTGGAAAATTCCCATCAATTTTTCATTTTTTATATTGTCAAGAGCCTTCTGGTCGTCAACGTTTCTAGATTTATAGATTCTTGTTTTATAGGTGACGAATAAAATGATCTCTACAATGCTAATGATGGAAGGTAAAGTTCTTATCTGTAACTATCCATTACATTTTTTAAGTATGAATTTATTTAGTTAATTAGAGCTTAGCTAGTGAGAACTATTCACAAAGGTAAAAGTCAAAATAGTGAACACAAAACCTCAAGAAGGCGAAACTAGATTTGTGTGTGTGTTTATTAAAAACTAGTTTTTTTGAGATTTTGAGTTCACTATTTTGACTTTTACCTTTATGAATTTATGATTCAATATTATAAATTGTGTGTTAATAGATGAATATTCAACAAAGAAAACGCTGTCATCTTATGGTGAAAACTCACACCCACCTACACATAAAGCTTTGTCATTGAATTGCCTACATAACGCCGTATGTTGTCGTAGTCTACAAGGTTCATACATACATGGATGTGTATACTGAATAACATATAGAATCTTTATCCACCCCCACACATGCACCCCCACATACACACACACACATCCATACACACACACACACACACACACACACACACACACACACACACACACACATCCATACACACACACACACACACACACAATGAAAATGTGTTGACAATCTTGCATTTCATTACTGCAAATGTCGCTAACTAGACCGCGATGCCGAGATTGCAAACACGAACACTATAACTGTGAAATCACCCATGGGAAAGTGGCAACAGATGTACGCAAGGTTAATTGCACGGCAAGAGATTATAGTGGGGCTACATAAAATAAAGCCGATTTAACTGTTTAAACGAAAACTACCATTTGTCAAAATAGCTGATTGTAGGGGATTACAAACGTACCTCGAGTAAAATCGATGTAATGTATACACATTTCGGAAACAGTTTTTTTTTATTAGATTAGTTCGCTAGCCAAGTGATTGAGCCTAATTAAATCATTTTAATTAAAATAATTGGTCAATCATGGATAGATAATTGTTATTATAAATCCTAACTTTAAAAAAAAAAACATTTTAAAAAGTCAAATTATAAGGCCCATTATGTAAAGGTAATAGACAACACTAAATTATAATTCCAGTTTTAAGTTTGATAAAATTTTCATCTTACCCTACTAAAATATCCACAATCTTTAGTTCAGTATTTTGCAACAATAACCAACTATTTCTCTCATCGTAAAGAATAAATTTCACAGATATTAAAAATAAAATTAGTTTAGTATTTTATATAAATTATTTAAAAATAGACGATAATTTCTCCCTTGTACATAACATTTACCCAATTACAATTGAAAATGTAAACTTTAATAGCATAATTAAACTTCACTTAGCAATAAAACCCGAATTATTAGAAATTTTGTTTCTTTTATATATGTTTAAAAAATTACAAATAATTTTACTAATTCAAAGTTTTACCTTTGGTAACACTATGTGAAAAAATATAATCAATAAAAAATGATCCTTCTATTTTATTAGATAAACACTTTTGGTACGAACAGCTGTATAAAATTAATATAAATTCGTTTCCTCTTTCGAAAACCTAGAATTTTTAACTGCTAAAATATTCGTTTCGGAGTCTGTTTCAGAGACTTAGAAGCTAGCATGAATACGAAGGTTAGTGAATCCAGATAAGCGTAAATACTGCAGAGGAAAACCACCTTGGGTCTACGTAGAGTTGGAGTCAGGAAATGCATTTGTCAGGTGTTAATTAATTACCACTCTGTGTCGAAACCGATCCAATAGCTATGCCGATATACATTTACAGACTTTTGTAATTCCGCCAATAGAAAGAATGAACAAAACCATTTTTAAATTGATATTACGGTCACCTTTTACTGCAACATTATTCCAAGGATAAAGATTGTCCTTGAATTGCCTACATAACGCCGTGTATTGTCGTAGTCTACAAGGTATTTTACATGCATGAATGTATATACTGTTAACAATCATAGAGAATCTTTATCCCCCCATACACATGCACCCCCACATACACAAACACACACACACACACGCGTGCACACACACACGCGCGCGCGCGCGCGCGTGCACACACACACGAGCACGCACACACACACGCACCCACACACACAAACACACACACACACACCTACCTACACACACACACACACACACACACACACACGCGCACCCACACACACAAACATACACACATACAAACACACACACACACACACACACACACACACACACACACACACACACACACACACGTGCACACACACACACGAACACACACACACACACACGCACCCACACACACACACACACACACACTCACACACATACACACACACACACACACACACACACACACACACACACAAACACAAATTCTCTCTCTCTCACACACAGACACACACACACACACTAACACACATTCTCTCTCTCTCTCTCTCACACACACACACACACACACACAAATACACACACACGCACACACATTCACACACACGCACGCACACGATTCTGCTTGTACTATAGGATCAGTATTGCTATGCACACATTAGGAATACGTTTTTGTTATCTACTCTTCTTCTTTCTTTATTACTACACAAATGCGCGTGTACTGACTTATGTATGTATGTAGCTATATATCTTCAGTAATAAACTTCTAAATACCATAACGTACATGGTGGTCTACTTATATTACTTCTGTACTATACTGATGGCTATACAATATAGTACTATAAAACCTATATATAGGTGGTATTGTATTATGAGACATACTGTCTATAGAAATAGTAAAATGTAGTCTTGATATGATATTTATACTGTACTAATGTAGTACTATATAATTAACAACTTTATATATTTTTATAAAGTATTATAGTACCTTTTTGTATGATATATTATTTACATTTAGTGAAAAATAACATTAGCCTTAGAATTTGTAATTTCCATTATCAATAACTTTTTCAAAG